>VXBL01004965.1:768803-791480 GCA_013400195.1 Aramus guarauna
ATTAACAGCCTAAACATTTACTTGCTTCTCTTTTAAGCAATGCTTATTGAATTCATTGCCTACTTGAAAAAACAAATCCATTCCATAAGCAGTCCTGAGAAAGGTCAGCTAATTTCCTCTGGTAAAATCAGATGTAATTAGATTAATTAAGTAAATCCAGTACACTTTGGTTTTAGGAATAAAATAGCTTATATTCAAAAACTCTATTAGAAATGGGATGAAAACATGAAATAAGAATATTTGTAATGCCAAGCAGAAATTGATTTCATCCTATGAATTTGTCTAATTTCAGGACCGATTATGGATCACTTATTTGAATGTTAATCTGCTTTTTGCGCTACTTCAAATTCTAATCTTCCTGTTTAATTATGGACAGGACCTGAACCCAAACCAAGACTTAAAGGGGATTGCAGAACATACAGAGTATTTCTGGACCCAAACCAGTATCAACAAGACATGACCAATACAATCCAAAATGGAGCAGAAGATGTTTATGAGACATTTAATATAATAATGAGAAGAAAACCAAAAGAAAACAATTTCAAGGTAAGGCACTGCTCATTGAGTCTTAGGATAAGAGTTTGTCTGAATATGCCAGCGGTACTGAGAAGTGTTCATTTTAGACGCACGTAGTTAGGCTTTTTAAGTGGCATTGGATCACTTCAGGAAGTTAAAGCCTGTCAGCTGGTGGTAACTTCCCCCTACCACTAAGTGTTGAAGTAACTGAAAATTGGAACAGTCCTGTTTCACTTGAGTATGTAATAAAAAAATAATTTATAATTTCAGTCTTTTAACAGGTGGCCTACACATCAGTAGTATTTGGCCTTTTGTCTCAAGGGAGTATGTGGACTATTTTTGTTACCTGATGTAGTAGTGGACTGTAGGAAGAGTAATGAATCAAAAGGTGAAATCAGAAAAACCTGTTAGCTATTGGGAGCATCACTGGATCAGTTTCTTATTAGGCTTTGGAAGGTGCCAGACCAGATTTTTAGCACTGATATATTTGATAGTCCTTACAGAGATTGTATGCTAACCGGAGATTTGTAGACTGAATGGCACTTTTTTTTTTCCTGCCCTGACAGTCTTCACACAGTTGCAGTGCATAATTCTTTGGCATTTTACTTCCTTGGGTATTCATTGTTGAGAGAGCCTTCAGGGAATTTGGTCAGAGTTCGAAATAAACCTGTTGCTAATGCATTACGATACTGCTTATTGTCTATAAGCAAGATTAAAATTACGTACAGAACTTCAATTCAGTTTTGTATATAAATTCAGGAAATGTTATTTTTCAGTAAGCTTATTAATAACAGCTTTCCTTACCCTCTGTTAAAGCAAGAAAAGAGTTTTCCAACAAAGTTGAAATGTGTATGTCAATTCACAATTCTAGAAACTCAAATAAATTTAACTTTGACCAAGTGGTCTGTGTTGCCTCTAGTAAACTTTTTTTGATCAGGTGGCATAATTACAGAATCATTTAGGTTGCAAGGCAACTCTGGAGATTATCTGGTCCAAGACCTTTGCTCAGGCAGGGTCACTTGTAGCAGGCTGTCCAGGACCATGCCTAGTTGGGTTTTGAATATCTCTAACAATTAAGAAGCCAAAACTTCTCCCGGCAACCTCTTCTAGTGCTGAATTGTCTTCACAATAAAAAAAAGTGTTTTCTTGTGTTCAGATGGAATTTAACATGTTTTAATTTGTGCCCATTGTCTCCTGTCCTGTCACTGGACACTATTGAGAAGAGTCTGGCTCCCTCATGTCCATTTCCTCTTATCAGGTATTTATAACATTGATATGATACCCCCTAAGCACTTTCTCTTCCAGGCTGAACAGTCCAGCTCTTTCAGCCTCTCCTCATGTGAAAGATGCTCCAGTCCCTTAATCATCTTTGTGGCCCTGCACTGGACTCGTTCCCGTAACTCCATGTCTCTTTTTTTCACTGAGGAGCCTAGAACTGAACACAGTGCTCCAGATTCAGGGATGAGATGCCATTCAGAGGGATCTGGAGAAGCTCAGGAAGTGGCTCATGTGAACCTCATGTGGCTCAACAGGGCCAAGTGCAACATCCTGCACCTGGGTCAGGACAACATCTGGTATCAATACAGGCTGGGGGCTGCAGGGATTGAGAGCAGCCCTGAGGAGAAGGACTTGGGGCTACTGGGGAATGAAAAGCTGGATGTGAGCTGGCAATGTGCGCTTGGGACCCAGAAAGCCAACCCTGTCCTGGGCTGCATCAAAAGAAGCGTGGCCAGCAGGTTGAGGGAGGTAATTCTGCCCCTCTGCTCTGCTCTCATGAGACCCCACCTGGAGTACTGCATCCAGCTCTGGGGCCCCTGACATAAGACTGTCATGGAGCTGTTGGAGAGAGTCCAGAGGAGGGCCATGAAGATGATCAGGGGGCTGGAGCACCTCTCCAACTGAAAGAGTTGGGTTTGTTCAGCTTGGAGAAGAGAAGGCACCAGGGAGACCTTACTGTAGCCTTTCAATACTTAAAGTGGGCTTATAAGAAAGATGGGAACACAATTTTTAGTAGGGCCTGTTGCATTTGGACAAGGGGTAATGGTTTTAAACTAAAAGAGGTTAAATTCAGACTAGATATAAAAAATAAATTTTTCACGATGAGGGCAGTGAGACACTGGAACGAGTTGCCCAGAGAGGTGGTAGATGCTCCATCCCTGGAAACATTCAAGGTCAGGTTGGACAGGGCTCTGAGCAACCTGATCTAGTTGAAGATGTCCCTGCTCATTGCAGCGGGGTGGGACTAGATGACCTTTAAAGGTCCCTTCCAACCCAAATTATTCTATGATTCAGCCTCAACAGTGCTGAGTAGAGAGGAAGGAGCACCTCCTTTCATTAGGAAGTTGGCAACTTCCTAATGCAGCACAAGCACAAGATACTGTTGGCCTTTTTTGCTGTGAGGGTGCATAATCTTGCATACCTGAAAATATTTCATGTATGCATGTTCAATTTCTTTGCTGTTTTATCATTTAGACCTTTGAATCTTTAATGTTCCTTGAGTTTTCCGTTCTGAAAAAGCAACATTAACAAAAAACTGCCTTTCTTCTGGTGCTTTAAAATCATCCATGGCATAATCGAAATGATTTTCATTTTAAAGGATTCTGCAGCAAGTTCTGTGCAGATGGATAAAGAGAGAGGCAGGAAGACTTTGACTTTTTCTTTTCTTGTATCTGGAAAGATGCCTCTGGAGTGAAACAGTAGTTTGTGGTCTGCACAGAGCATTCTGGTGCCATCCAGCTGTGGATTGGTATACTGGAAATACTTCACAGAGAGTCCTTTATAACGTTACATTAAAAAATAAGCAACCAACAAACAACCCAGAACTGATTGTTAAGGTTGTGTGTCTGTGGCAGGTTCATTTTACATTATAAGCACAAGTGCTCTCTGCCAAAGCCTGTTGGTGTGCCGGCACTATAGACATGTTTTTTATTAGTATATGTATTTGCTTTTGTGTAGTCAGGAGGAAAGGACTGCAGTGAATACTTAAGTTTGCTCAGAATTGCTCTTAGGTGTGAGTGTGGCTTTCAAATTTGTACTGTGTACTTGCAGATAATTTACAGGCAAATCACAATGCAAACTATTCTATGCTGGTTTTTAATTGGGTCTCATACACTGATTTGTCAGGACAAACTAAGGTATTTCCAGATTTATCACATCGCTACCAGTTTAGGTGCAGGCATTCCCTGTGATCTGCAAACCTTTCTAATTTCAGCTGGATAGAAGAAAATAAAGTATCACTGTGATTAGTGTTCATAGTGTATTGAGCAGATAGAAGGTGGCTTAAAGTTTTAAGCTGAGCTTGTAAGAGAGAAGACAAGTGAACACCTGTGCAGCCTTGGTAAATTAAGCAGATGTGACAGCAGTGGAAGTGCAAATACAATGTGTTTGCTGGAGGTGGCACTGCTACGTCACTACAATTGGTCAGCAATGTTAGTTCTTAAAAGAACTGATCTTACTATTTTTACATGTAAAGAAGTTACTTTTGAAAAGCTGAAGCAAAGTTTTTGTGATGTAAAATCAGCACATTAGCTGTGAGGGACATATTTCTTAAACTTTCTTCTGAGAAATTGGTTGTCTAAATTTAGAAATAGTACCTGAAGTAGCCACGTTTTCTGATTTTTGTGCTTTTCTTAGCACGAATGTATTATGCTATGCTTAATACACATTTAAGCCAGAAACACTTTTTTTTTATATTTGCAAGGAAAATATAAATATTCTTAGTTAATACGGAACTCATCCATCAGTATATCTTGGGCCTCTGAAGTAATTGCAAGACTCAGGTATCAGAAGTTAAGCGCAGAACCTCTCTGGTCCTGCAGGTCATATACTAAAATGTTCATAAGACCAAGAGCAAAAATAAATACTGGAGTGGTTTGCGGGTATCAGGTAAGTTTCTTTGAGCCATCCCCTTTATTATAAAATCAGGCTGTCCAAGCGTTCGGTTACCCATATAGTAAAACTTTTTTCATCTATTTAAGCCTAATTTCTTGTATCTCAATTTGTGTCCATTGCCTCTTATTCTTTCACAAGGCACTACTGAGAGGAGCCTGGTTCCATTGTCCTTATTTCCTCCCTTCTCTCTCTCTCTCTCTTTTTTTTTTTTTTTTTTTTCTTCCATACAAACCAATAAAATTCACCACCACCCCTTGAGTCTTCTCTTCTTGAGGTCAAACAATCCCAGCTCCCTCAGACTCTCATATAACAGATGCTCCAATCCCTTAATCATCTTAGTGGCCCTTTGCTGGACTCATTCCAGTATGTCTGTGTCTCTTGTCCTGAGGAGCCCAGCACTGGACACAGCACTCCAGATATGGTCTCACCCATGCTGAGTAGAGGGGAAGAATCAGAACCTTTATAGAGGTTGACTGTTTAAGTAGGAATGATGACTAGATTACTTTGATTCCTTGAATGATATGACATAAGCAGGAGAAGGGCAGAGATTCCTACCCTTTGGAGCTCGATCTGTAAATTTAGACTATCAGAATAAAATTCCGTACTTTACAAGATCGGCATTTGAAAGTTCTGTATAATATCCTGATGTGGGCTGCTGATGCAGTATGCTTGCCATCTGTTTGTGTCCATGTTTGATGGTATGGTAAATTGGAGGATTTGGAAATTAGCACCGGTTTCATATCCTGTGTTTCTTCTGCTGAGGAGCAGATGCATGATGTCCTAATACTGTTTCAAGTACGGTGGTTGTCAAAGACTTACTACTAAAGTAGCCCTTTAACAGGAAGACTGAAGTTCAGCTACCTCTTAGTAGCTGCACACCCTCTGAGCAGTTCCAGTGTTTGGAGCAGTGGTGTTTTCATGGGAGGGGAAGAGAGAGAAAATACTGACGTAACCACAGATGAGTAGAGAGATTAATTTGAGGGTGAAGAGAAAGCTTTTGGAGGGAAATTTTAGCTGGCTGCAGGGATGAAATTTATATGGTTAAAGGAGAAACCTTAAGCTGCATGAGGGTGTTCTTGAATTTATTAGATTACTAGTAAGAACTTTTAGGGTGGTGAGGCCATTCATTTGCCATACAGTTGTGCATTACCTTAAATACAATTTTTGTGCTAGTCTAAGGAGCAATTGTTTTAAAATGCCCTGTGTCTGTAGTCTTCGAAAAGCCTGACATAAGACTTACTGTTGGTTACTTCCAGACATTGATAGCTCAAACAGTGTCTGTAAAAGTGAAATTTTTTTAGAATATGTATGTGGAAATGTGTTGAGGACTCTGTGGGGTCATCAGTTGCCTTGCTGAATTAGTGAAGTTAAGTGGGGAAAGAAAGGGTTGAGAAGCAAGGATGGTGTGCTTGGTTAACCATGCAGAAGTTTTAATGTGTTTTTGGTGTAAGCAGCGTGACCTTATGGAAGTCCTGGAGAAGAACCTCAAGCAGGAATATGCGTAGCTATTGATAAAACGCAAATTTGTTCGCTCGTTGTAAAACTGGGATGCTAAGCTAGGGCCATAGCATGCATTTTGTCTTGTTTATAGGTTATTTTGAACTATGCCTTTTTTCTTCTCTGAGTGTTCTGGAATGAAAACTTTACTGATAATTAGTCCTCTTTACTAACAGGATAGCTTAAGAATTATATGGTTTGACACTGGTGTTTCTTTGCGTATATATACACAGTATATATATTGACTCAATCTAACCAAACACCTGTCAATTAAAGACTGTTACATGCTAGCATCTTAGAATAGACTTGATTAGTCTTCAGTATGTCGTATTTTCTTGGTAAAAACTCAATCTTCACAATCACATTTTTTCTTTTTTTCTAATTTTCAGGCTGTTCTGGAGACTATTAGAAATTTGATGAACACAGACTGTGTGGTTCCTGACTGGCTGCATGACATCATTCTCGGATATGGAGACCCAAGTAGTGCACACTATTCAAAAATGCCAAATCAGATTGCAACTCTGGATTTTAATGATACTTTCCTGTCCATTGACCACTTAAAGGCTAGCTTTCCTGGATACAATATTAAAGTGACTGTTGACAATCCAGTTCTGCAAATACCCCCCTTCAGGTGATCTCAAAATTTCAAGTACTCCTGGTGTGGTATTCTTGCTGAAATATGTTGTTAGGTGGAGTTGAGTTCAGTGGTGGAAGGGAGGTGCTCTTTCCTTTAAGAAAAGATGTTAATATATTAATATAAAGATTTAGATAGGTATATAACAGATGTGACTACACTACAATTAGGCTCAGGACCAGCTTCTGCTCTGCTCTGTACAAAAATGCACCAGAGCATTGCTTGTAGATTAGCCTATTGAATGCATGGGAAAAGCAACAGTATGAGATAGAATCAAGACACATAATATTCACTTCTGCATTATGGTATTTAGCCTCCTTTAAGTTCATCCGAAAGGTTTTTAATTACATAGTTTCCTTATATGTCTCATCAAAGCAAGCAAAGAACAACAATTTCAACATCAGTTAAAATTTGGGCTTTTAGAAACACCATTCAATCAGCGTAAAGAATTAAGTCTGAAATCCCATATTGCTTAATTTAGAAATGGTTTCTGAAATAGGAAGCCTACCTTTGTGACTGCTAAATGTTTTGTTTCAGTGGTGCTGTTCAGCATTTTCAGACTTGACAGTTCTGTCCTTCTTGTTGAACCTCCTTGGACTTTGGCAGCTGAGTTTCACAGTGCATAGTGTTGAAGAATAGTTTTGGCTGGACTGAAGAAACTATACCTTTTTTTTTTCCTTTTAAGTTAATGAGAATTGAAATATGTTTCGTTTTGAAGGAATAGATTTGACTGGGGAGGGAAAGGATGGCTTTCTCCCCCTCACCAGTCAGCTCTTATCATGGCTAAATTGAATCTTGAAAAGCAGGGAGGTAATCTTCCATGCTTTTTTTGAAACACTGCATGTAGAATACGTGCGGAGAAGGCACTAACGCTACATAATGATGTGAAAATAGTCTGAAGGTACCAAGACAAGATACCATGCACAATTTCCTTCAATGAACTAGTGTTCATTTTCAGTTCATAGATTAAAATACAGATACTCCTCTTTATGAAGAGCCATTGCTGTTCCTACTGCTGCATTTGTTCTGTAAAGAGAGTAAGAGATTATTGCTGTTAAAGATGTCTGCATTGTTGTCTCAAGATAATTGGATAGCCATTGGAATTCCTTCACCATGATTTGTTTCTGAATTAAAGTAGAAAAGCTTGCTAATATATTATACAGAGGACTATAAAAAAAAAAATTGAAATTTGAGGATAAAAGGCTTCATGTGTTGGAGCAGTTTAGAACACTGACATATCTTGTGTAAGGAAAAACAAAGTGTGTATCAGTTCTAGAACAAAATCAAGTTATTACTGCTGAACAGACAGTGCCGGTGGCTTTCTATTATAGCTTTACTCCTGTCATTTTCATTTATGAGGTGTTTGTCTTCAGTGTTTTTCCAGCTGGTATTCAGTACTGCTCCTGGCTTTTCAAGCTATGTAAAGAGCACTTTTGACATACTTTTTGTCTTTTTTTTTTTTTTTTTCTAAATCAGCTTCATCAATTTGGTTGTTATTCCTTTTCCTTATCCTCATTAATACTTTGTTATCTGCAGCTCTTGCTTCCGTGTTGTGTGAAAGTTTGTATAATGGTGACAAAAAAATCTTCATAAACTTCTAAGACAGTCTGGTATAGTGAATATGTTGAAGTCTTAAATTATATATTACAGGATAACTTTCCCAATAAAAGGAGGTAAAGGAAAGAAGAGAAAAGAGGATGGGAATGAAGAAAAACCTGAAGAAGCTAAAACACTGATTGTAGAGCCTCATGTCATTCCAAACAGGGGACCATATCCATATAATCAACCAAAACGGTAATAAAGGGATGAGAACTTATTTACAAATGGTAACAGTTGCGTACCAGTTCATCTTCAGAAATACTTCAAAATAATACTGCAGATTATAAATGAAATGTCATTTTGATTTCATTACCAAAAGAAGATTTGAGTATGAGACTGTTTTGGTTTGTATTTAAATCAATCTATTCTATTATCCTCTCTCTACTAAAAAATTCCCTTGAAGAAAAATGGGAAATACTATCTGTTAGTGTTGTGTCAGGACTTGGAATATTAGCAGGATCATACCTAAATAGTTTTACAGCATTCTCAGCAAATAATAATTAAAGACAGATGATGGTTTAGATGGCATGATTTTGTTGTCATGTGGACAGCATGCTTTGCTGTCTTGCTTAGAAATTGCAAGATTGTCATGTCTATAATGAAGATGTTTGTAATGGTGGTTTAATTTACATAAAAGTTTGCAGGCATGTAGTTCTGGACAAACGTAGCCAATTAATTTAAATCAAACTTGTTAAAACAATTGCTTTTATCAAAACTTGGCAAA
This sequence comes from Aramus guarauna, assembly GCA_013400195.1. Classification (NCBI taxonomy): domain Eukaryota; kingdom Metazoa; phylum Chordata; class Aves; order Gruiformes; family Aramidae; genus Aramus; species Aramus guarauna. Next base: position 777,665 of record VXBL01004965.1, read on the forward strand.
GCCTATCCACTCTCTGATCTTGTTTCACTTTGTTACAGCAATACTATTCAATTTACCCATACTCAGATAGAAGCTATACGTGCAGGAATGCAACCTGGGCTAACTATGGTAAGAATATTTTTAAGGATTTTATACTCTTAATTATTTGATTCTGGCTTTAGGTACATTCAGTAAAAACAAGTAATGCCCATTTCTGTAGCCTTGCTGAGATCACTTCTATTAATAGTTTAAAAATACAAAGAACTAACATACAAAGGTTCAGCATCTTCCCATCTTCACAAAATCACACAGAAACACATTTGATCTCTGTATAACTGTATCCTGGGTTTCAGTGACTGAAGACTTTCCACAACAACTGAATTTAATTTTTCAGTGGTTGGATTGCTAGTTTTAGACTGCAAAGCTTTTACCATGTCTGTCATTTTTGGCTGTTTTAAATTACTTGCGTGATTTTTAGTTTGATCTAACTCCATTAAAGGAAATGAAAGTCAGTCATTTGTCTTCAGGGAGCTTTTTTCTGCTGTCTTGTGAAATGTAATGTGCAGTCCTTTTTATCCTGCTGACTTCTAGAACTAAGAAGTTAGAAACCAAACCAAAGCTGTAGATTTGTGATGAAAATAATTTTGATCAGTGAATTTCTGCAAATGTCTTTTAAGGTTTACCACTCTTAATTAGATTTTGACTACAAGTACCTGTCTCCCAATGAAGTACAGTCTATCTTGGTAGTGAGTTGGAATATTTGAATTGCTTTTCTCTGATACTCTTAATTTCTTCTTAGCCTGTATAGGCAATAATGCTATTTTTAGGGGGGGGGTTTATTGGTATTCATTAGTTCCATACTCTGTTCCCCTTCCTCCTTATGTTTTACCACTCTCTACACACTCTGTAGCTAGCACAGAAAAAATGTATGACAAAGGAAAAAATAAACTTCTATGAAAGCCTTTTGTCTCCGCCTGATTAGGTGTGCTGAAATTAGTAGTGTCATAAATATGTATAGAAGTTACCCAAATTCTTGGCAGTGTTTTTGAGCATGGTATACTTTCTAGTGGAACACAGCAGAACTTTCTGGTTGCTGATAGAATATCAACTCTAAGGTCTATTTAGAAATTAAAGCTCCTTTTTTTTTTTTTTTTTTGAATGCTGTATAAATGTCACAGTGACAGATGCTTTAAATTTTGTAATTAAACAATGTTGGAAGGGGTTCTTTGAATAATTTGAACTGCTAGGTTTTACCTAATTAGAGTGTTTGTCTAAGAATACCCACACTAGTGTACAGAAGTATTGTTTTCTATCAGTAGTACTGCCAATAGGAAAGAAGATTGGGAAATTAAAATCTTTCACTACCATTTTGTAGTATATAATTAACACACAACATACTGGAGAGGAGGTCTCTAAGTCACTTTTTATTTTTGTCTTATTTTTTTAAATAGTATTGTATACTGTTTGCTAGTATTATTTAATATTTGTTGAACTTTTAATGACCTTCAAATGCAAGTGTATAATGCATTATAATCTATCATCTACCTTGCTTTTGGAGGGCTTTAAAAAAGAAAAGTAACTTCCTATGCCTGGTACTCCATCATCTTTCATAAATATTTGAGAATATTTTTACATAATTTGAACTTTTCTACTAAAACTGCACTTGATATTTTTTTTTTTTAAGAGGTTAGAGAATCAGAGTCTGTTACATCAAAAGGGAAAAATAATGACAAAGTCAGCTTTTTTGTTTTGAATATGGGTTGGGTTTTTTTCTTCGGCACATCATCCAGTTTTTTTGCAGAGAGAGAAGGCAGACAGAAAACTACGGCTGATGTAGTATAGGCCTGTTTTGTTTTCTGTCATTATGTCATGTATTTCTGTCAAGTATTTTTGAGAAGTACAATCATACTTGCTTTTGAATCCAGTGATCGGTGACATTCTTTAAATAAAGCAAGTGTGATTTCATAGCAATTTGTAATTTTATGTGTAGATACATATGAAATCTGCTATTCTGTGCTTCTTAATGCTGAACAAATTACTTTGAGATGCTTTATAATACTTGGATACCGTTACAATGTCTCAGATGTTAATTTTGAATGTTGTTGGTATAATTGAACCTATAAAAACATTAACTGTTGGCATTACTTCTATATCATCAGTTGTAGATTTTTGAGTAAATAAAAAGAATGGACTAGTTTTCTGTTCTTTATATCTGCCTCACTGTATTCTTTTTCAATTATATGTTTTGATGTTTTTTTACCATTCCCTCTTTTTAGCCTGTTCCTAGGCTGAACAGCCTTTTTTTCTCTGAGGAGGTCTGGGGTTTTTTGGGTTATGAAACAGAATAGTATTTCATATGTTGGATTCCCATATTCCTCTTAGACAGGAATCTGCTTAATTAATCTGAATTAGTCTTTCATGATATATCGTATTTGTTTTTGAAGTTTACTAAAACCAGCAAGTAATTGCTGGATTACCATATTCCTCTTAGGCAGGAATCTACCTTAACATTGGGCTAGATCTTTCATGATGCATGTACATGTTGTTGAAGCTCGCAGAAGCCAGCATGCAATTGTAGATGAAACAGAAGGGGTTTTTGCTGTCAGTGTATGATGTTAGTGTCTTGTGAGATTGTTCTGGGTTTCTTCCAACTGGCTATATTTTTGTATTGTGCGATATTCTGATAAATTGTTGATTTTTTTGTTTGTTTGTTTTTATTTTGTTTTGGTTTTAGGTAGTAGGACCACCTGGTACTGGAAAAACTGATGTAGCAGTCCAGATAATATCCAATCTTTATCATAATTTCCCAGAACAACGAACTCTTATAGTTACCCACTCTAATCAGGTAAAGCGTCAGTTATGTATGAAATTTTCCTTTATTTAAAATCAAGAAGAACAGCAGGTATTGAGATAAGCAGGTTTGGGATTGCAGTTGTCTCTTAACAATGAAAACTTGAGTTGGCTTCTGTGCAGTTCTGCCAGTTTCATAATGTGAAATTAAATTTTTGAATTTCAGGTTTGTAGTTCTCAGCTATTTATCAGAAGTTTTCAATATATTTAACTGGCTGGGGGTAGAATTTAGGAAAGATTTTGAAAAAGTGTCTGCGCTGTTTTTACAGTTGCATGTTCACTGCATGCCTACCAGATTTTTGCTAACTAGCTTTCTGGGGCACTGGTTGCTCTGTGCTGCGTGCTTCTAAGGGAAGGTGTGAAAGGTATCATGGCCTCTTCAGCTGAATGCTTGCTTCCCATTCATAAGTGATGGTGTCTAGCTGCTAATTCTCAAGCAAAGATAGAATAAGAATAATAATGATAAAAGTCTTAAAGATTCTTAGTCTAAATCTGCATCTGGTTTGGAAGGATTTGTTTGGAAACCTGGGTCATCGATTTCCTGGTCTCCCAAATTAGCCTGTCCTATCTCAATTATGAGCTATTTTAACTGAACATGCCACAAAAACGTTTAATCTTTTTCCATCAAATCAAGATCAGGCACTTACAGTATTGATCGAAGAATGGTGGAGTGGAATTCCTTTTGGTGAGGAGTTGCAACCTGGAATAATACGGGCCATTGTACAATGGGTTGTGGGAGAGTAAGAAGTAGTGGAGTTGAGAGAAGGGGTTGAGAGCATGTCCATTGATGGGAAAAGGAAGGAAATAGTTTGAGGCCGGTAGGAGACTCTTCTTACCAGACAAGACTTACAGGAGAACATGAACTGGAAATTGTACTTCAGGAAATAAATGATATCTCAGCAGGGTTCATTCCCTGTGCCTTGACACTGTACTTGAACATGTTTGCATGACTTCCAACTAACTTGAAGTGCAAGTGGTGCTTGTTCATGTTTGTTCTTAGTTTCATAACTTGATGATCCAGTGCTTACAAACTTACTCCTTTGAAGTACACTGAATTGGACAGTCAATATTAAGCTGTTAGAGAATTGAAGAGTTTAAGGCAGGAGGCCTAGCACACCTTCAAGTTTAGATCAACAAAATTTATTTATCCACATGGAGTAGAGTCACAGCACCTGCCAGTTTAGAACCAGATTACACTCTTCTAATGTACAGTAAAAGTTAAATGATTTAGTCATCTAACAAAATCAGTGTTTTCAAAGCATGCTTATTGAGACAGTTTTATAAACTGATAGCTTTATCAACTAAATTAACTAGGTGATAGAATCAAATTTTAAAATTGTTTTAAAATTGTAAAATAAAATTAATTTCTCTATGAAGTATGCAAATACAAGAGTTTTAGTAGGCTCATTGCCCTGTTGTCAAGATTAAGAGCTCAGGATTAACTTCATGTTTGCTTTGGCTTCTGTTTATACCAAAATAGACATAATTTCCTAACTGGCTTACCAGTAATTCTTTAGTTTTCTTCTGTAAGAGTCTGTGAACTTCTAAAAACTACCTTTTCTCCTGTCCTTGTCAATCTTTCAGGCCTTGAACCAGCTGTTTGAAAAAATCATGGCTCTAGACATTGATGAGCGCCACCTCCTGCGTCTGGGTCATGGAGAAGAGGAATTAGAGACAGAGAAAGACTTCAGCAGGTGAGAAAGGAGGTGCTATTGATAAACTCACTTGCATAAACGTTATAGTAAGATGTATGTGTTGAATCCATTCTACCTACCTTTCTCACATTATTGGATTCCAGGAACGCAGAGTGCACTTGTTTCCAATACAAGGTTAAGTAACTTTGGTTCTTATTCTGTAGAGAAGCGTGTTCTCTTGAGAATCCAAAGGCAGAATCAGGCAGTTGCTTGTTCAGACTTCACTGCTTGAATAAAAGTAGTTCATTCTATTCTGGATTTTATGGAATCGATCTGTTTTGTGAGAGAAAGTTGAATAATAAAGGTGGGTTTTTGCAGTTACAAATTTTTTTAATGGAAATATGATGTCACTACTATTGGCATGGTGAATATTGCATTAATAAATATAAACATGAAATTAAACTTTCTGCTTTTAATTCTTCAGAATATTGCTTAGTTACATAGTTGCTTATTTCATTGGTGAATAACACATTTTGAAGAATATATACATAAGGAAAGCTCTCAAGTCTGTATCAGTACAAAGACTTAAGAACCTGTTCTTGTAAATATTTGTCCATTTGTTACCTGTTAGTCTAACTGACGTCAGTAGGATTACACACATTCATAAATGTAGGCAGGGCTATAAGGGTCATGCACTGGAAATAACTGTCCAGTACAGGATTATTATAGCAATACTTTGACTTCAAAAGCTGTAATAAAAATTATATATAGTCATATATATAGCTCTTCACATATGCATAGTTGAGCTTCATTTAGCAAAACAAATACCTTGTGATTATTCTTTTTTAATTTTTAATGATTTGATGTAGTCAAATTATTCCAGAAATTTGATAGTGAAAATCTTTAGTGAAATGATGCCATGACAGATACTTACTTAGTAATATCCATGGTTTAGTATATTCCTTGAACATTAGTCCTTGTCACTAAAATGAGTTTTCTTTGAGACACTCTACGTTGTCTATTTTAATTCTTTTTCAAGGTAACCCCAGACCTATGGGACATTACTGCAAGTCCTATGAGTTCTGGCAGTTTGGGAGGGAGGGAAGGAAGGATAAGGGCTGAGGAATATATTTGAAGGTGGGCAGCACTACTGTGAGAAGAGAAGTTTATTTCCCATATATCTTTTGTTTGCTTTTAAGTTGCTTCTGAGTTTGTGTTTTTTCCTTTGTCAGGCTGCTTTAGAGTGCACAATACTGCTTCTGGAGTTTCTACTGCTAGCAAGCATAGTGTTCCTTTTTCGCACCCTCTGCAGGCACAGCAAAGCGGGGCAGGGGGTGTAAGAACATAAGGTGGAGATGAGCTGATTAAACTGGGACTGTCACTTAAACACAAAGGGAATCAGAGCTAAATAATTTTTTTCTAGCAATGAAGGAATATATAAAAGAGGACATATGACTTGAATTGTGAGAAATAAGAGGACATTGAAAGTATGAGGGGGGAAAAAACCCAACTATTTGCAGTCACTTGTAATTATAATGGATTAGTTTTGTTGCAGAAGAAAAAACTGGTTAGTAGTCCAAGGATCTTAACTGTCATAGTTCCTGATCAACTTGTTTTTTTCCAGTTGTGAACAATATCATATTCAGTTGTGTCTTAGCAATTCAAATCTCCAGCTTTAACTACTCTCACCCTTCTAAATAAGACAATAGAACCCATTGTGATTACCAAGGATTGTTTCGGGGTTTTTCTTTGCAGAAAGCATATTTTATGAATATGAAGTTTAATAAGAACTTGAAAGTTAGCCTTTATTCACATTTGAGCTTTTAACTATGTATGCATATTTAAAAAAAGTGTCATGTTCCTCTCACTTCTTTAAGTGCACTCATTTAATAGCACTTTTAGATCTGTTTTCTTTTCTAGAAAATATTTTTTTTTCTTTCTTTCTTGTGCTGCTCCTGACAGGGGAGGAGTGCATGGAATAAGGAAATTGATTTGTAAAGGAAAAAAACTGGGCTTGAATTGTGTAAGAGGAGGAAGAATGGAAGGAGTAGGTTACAAACTAATCATAAAAATCAAAAGTTATTTAACAGGCAGCTATGAGTACAGGACCTCCTATGTGTGGATTCAGACCTGTCTGTTACGGTGGGCTAAGCATTATTGCAAGACATTCCCTATATTTCTAAAGGAAGACAGCTTTATCGTACTGAAACTTTGGGTATAGGGTCTATTTATGATGGCCCATAGACAACGTATAACTTGTGTTTGCGTAACGTGTAGTGTACGGTGGTTCCTAAACACTACATTGGAAGTAATGCTTTTCTGCTTTATGGGTACATCATGAGGATGTTTCACTAACACTTATGAAGCTTTTGTTAAAGTGATAGGATAAAAGGAGCTTTTTCTACAGCAATGGCTCTTGCATGGCTTTGTAAATTATTAGGGCTCAACTGATAGAAATAGTAGGCATGTAGCAAATTCTCGGTTTTTGGAACCTGGTAGTAGTTGTGATTTTTTTTTGGGGGGAGGATGTTTTGGTTTTTTTGTGATTGCTTTTTTGATACTTAGATAAAACAGTTTTGAATTAAATAAACTTAAATACAAATTACATTACATTTAATCCATTTTGTAGGTATGGAAGAGTTAATTATGTGCTGGCTCGAAGACTTGAACTTCTGCGAGAAGTTGGGCGATTGCAAGAGAGTCTTGGAGTTCCAGGAGATGTTTCTTACACTTGTGAGACAGCTGGCCATTTTTTCTTATACCAAGTAAGGACTGAAGTACTTCTACAGAGACTGTATGACCTCAGTATGTTATGAAACACTTTCTAAAAGTTGCAGTGAATTTTTCAGAATTGAGTCTAAAAAAAAAAACAAACAAAAAACCAAACCCTCATTTTCTTTGGTGGTTCAAAATACAGTAACAGCAAAAGCCATAATTGCAACAGTACTTAGTTGTATTGCTATTGTTTTAAATCCTGCCTGATGACTCACCAATTCAAAGGCTGGCATCGCTGCTCTTCATGACTGCTGGAAAAGACTCTAACCTGAAGTTTCTTCTGCAGATAGGAAAATCCATGGGCTGCTTTACATTTTGGACAAGCATTAGAGCAGCTACTTGATGGACCTGCTAGAAAGCTTGTTTAATGTGGTTAAATGTCAGTGTGAAATCAGATGCATCTTACATAGACCGGTGATTTTCTGTATATTGTGTATCCCATATTTCCCTTCCATGTATTTTTCAGTGACATGGTCTACATTAGCAATTAGTGTGGCTTAAGCAGACTTGTAGAGTGGTACTTAGGATCAAATGCATACACTGTATATGTTTTTACAGAAGTTACTCTGGGCTAGCTGTAGCATGGGCCTAAACATTAATGGACATTAGATGTTGGAGAGTGCTAGGACCACTGCTAGGGCTCATCTTCTGGTTCAGTTTCCTCCCAAAGGAATCCCACTTGGTATGTAAACCGAAGTACTGTAAGTGGAGATAATCAAGAGATCTGTTTCTGATTGGGTTCATATGGCAAGGCTTTGGTCGTGGGGGTTGTAGAGGTGCCCTCTGAGGCCAGGGGCTCCCCTGTGCTGGACACAGCCAGCTCCAAGGGACCCACTACTGGTCAAAGCCCATCAGCAACACTGGTAGTGCCTCTGAAAACATCTTTGAGAAAAGGTCAAAAACCATTTTGCAGCAGCTGAGGGCAGAGAGGTGAGAAACAACCCCACACACCAAGGTCAGAAGGAAAAGGAGGGGCAGGAGTTGCTCCAGGCACCTGAGCAGAGATTGCCCCATAGCTCATGGACAAGGACCGTGGTGAAGCAGGTTGGCCCCCTGCAGCCCATGGTGGACCATGTCAGAGCAGATACCCACACTGCAGCCCATGGAGGACCCCATGCTAGAGCAGATGGATGGATATGCCCTGAAGGAAGCTACAGTCTGTGAAGAGCCCATGCTGGAGTAAGTGAGAAGTGTGAGGAGGAAGGAGTGGCAGCGACATGGTGGTATGAGCTTCAATGACAAGCCCCGTTCCTCCTGCACTGCTCAGGGTAGGGAGGAGATAGAAGAGTTGGGAATGAAGGAGTGAAATTGAGCCTGGGAAGAAGGGAGTGGAGAAGCAAAGTCGTTTTGGTTTTATCTTTATTTCTCACCATCCTACTCTATTAATAGGCAATAAATGAAATTGATTTTCCCCAATACAAGTCTGTTTTGCCTGTGATGGTACTTGCTAAGTGATCTCTCTGTCTTTATATCAACCCCTAAGCTTTTCTATCTTATTTTCTCCCCCTGTCCTGTTGAGGAGAGGGAGTGAGAGATGCTGGATGGGAACCTGGCACTACAGCTTCAAAAATGTCATCCTGATACAAGGTCAAATGCTAATTTAGACATATCTCTCTTTTGTGATTTTTTTTTTTTTTTTATTTTAATACTATGTGTGCAAGACTACACTTTGCCAATGACTTTATGATATCAAAACATGTCAGAATGACACTTTTGTTTGCCATAGGTAATGTCTCGTTGGGAGGAATATATCAGCAAAGTGAAAGTTAAAGGTGGAAAATTGCCAGGTGTTACGGATGTCTCCAGTTTCTTTCCCTTTCACCAGTATTTTGCAAATGCTCCTCAACCAATTTTCAAAGGCAGATCCTATGAAGAAGATATGGAAATTGCTGAAGGGTGTTTTAGACATGTTAAGAAAATATTCACTCAGCTTGAGGTAAGACATGAAACTATTAAAGGTAAGTCGATCTGGCTAATCCTATAAAAAACTCTGTAGAGTTCCAAAATTCTCCTTTGCCCAACATCCTAAAAGTAGTATATACCTCTAAGCAGCTTCATTAGCTTGCAAGGCATTCAGGTGAGAATTTCCACCTTTGAGTAATATAGGCATGGTTTCCCAATAGGAAGAAGGGTCTTACCTGTTTTATTTTGATCTTAGGAAGCAGCCATTCTGTGTGTTCCACTTTCGCTGATTACGTTACTAGGGTTGGTGCACCTATCGTTGCTCCTCTGATCCTCACAGAGTCTTTGTATTTACAGTGAATTGCCTTTAATCAGATAACCTAGAAGTAACTTAAACAGATTATCTCCTGTTTTTCCCAGAATTGCTTGAGAGGCTCTTAAATGTTAGGGTAAAGGTCATCTGGGTATCATTTGGTCATATTAACTGTGTTAGTCTTTCTAATACTGAAATTTGATGTGATGTTATGATTCAGTAAAGTAAGAAACAAGAAGATATAAAACAAAGTTTTCGGGCATTCTGAGAGAGTTCCTCAGAATTAATTGAATAATTGTCTGAAAATTTATTTATGCACAAAGGTTGCAAAATTCTTTGATGTGTTTTTGAAAAGATTATTTTTTGAAATATTGTTGTTTCCAGATTTAGCATTAAAAAAAAATCCAGATGGGATTGTTAACAGTAGACACCATCATAACTTTCTTGCCTAATTATACGAAGAAGGTGGCCAGATAGTTTGAGTGAATACATTTTATAAGCAATAAATTTTTGGATTCTGACTTTCAAGATTTTTATTTTTTTTTTTTCCTCCTCCCTAGGAATTCAGAGCATTTGAACTTCTCCGCAGTGGCCTGGATAGATCCAAATACCTGTTGGTGAAAGAAGCAAAAATCATTGCCATGACTTGTACTCATGCTGCTCTGAAACGACATGACCTGGTTGAATTAGGTTTCAAAGTAATGATTATATTAGTGTGACTACACTGGGTTTTGGGTTTGTCCCCCCCTCCCCCCTCTTTTTATTTGTCCTAAGTCTAGGCAACTAGATTATTTTGAGTTGCATTTTTTTTACCAGTATGTTTCAAATTAAATTTTTCTTCAGTAAAAATACAACTTCTGTGAGTAAAAGATGAGATCACTTTTAAGTTATTGTATATACAAAAATGCTTAATAGTGCATGTCTATAAAAAAAAAAAAGTTCGTTTTGCCATATTAGATGATGAACTGCAGTGATATGATTGAGTAATAACATAAAGGCTGAATTTGGGGGGAAAAAAAAAAGGCCTTTATAACTTTGCCTTAAAAATGAACAATTTGAAGAAAAATAACTATGATGCAATGTTGTTTTTACTCTGCAGTGTCAACCATAGGTATTAATTTAGTACAGACTTTTGTCTGACAAAACCAAAACAAAAGCCCACCATCAATAACTCTTCTGGTATTATTTTTCTCTGATAATGCACTGTGTTGGATCACAGAAGTGCTCCTTTTCTACTTCAGTGCAAAGATACCAAATTAGTTTGCTCCACTGCAGAAAGCTTTTCTCTTGTGGATGGGTTATGGCATATGGGAAGCATGTCATGTAGTACAGTCATGGATTCCTTCCAGATGTAAGACCTGATTGGTACAGATAGATCTGTCATTGATGTAGTAGGATTTCACCCTCTGCCATTGGTTTTTGGTAATACTGATATTTTTGCCTGTGAGGTAAAATCCTGCTGTAACTGTCCCACCCATTGAAAACTGAATAAGTAATTGATGCTTTCTTTTGGTAGGTTGAGTAACAGCATTAATTTGTGTTGCTTGATTGATGGACATCTCTATACTTTTTCTTTCTCAGTATGACAACATCTTAATGGAAGAGTCTGCTCAGATTCTGGAGATAGAAACCTTTATACCTCTCCTGTTGCAGGTTAGACCTGGATTATAAAACATATTATAAAAAAATGATAAATGAAAGTCTGTGTTCTTGAACAATATAGAATATTAAAAGGAAAATATCTGGTGCAGAAAGTAACCTAGAACTGATATTTGCCATTTGAGTGGACAAAAAGAACTTTCACAATTTTCTACCTTAGTTGTTTATCCTTCTTTTTTAATACTATGGAGTAAGCTAATAGGTTCTAAATATATTGCTTTTACTCATTACATAGTAGGATTAGCAGGCTTTCATTTTGAAAATAAAAAAGCGATGACATTTATGTAAACTAGGTCCTGGCTTTGTTAGTTTTATCCTTTCTCATTTAGTAGTGATTATTGCTAATTTTAAAAGTTGTTAAGACTATTGCTTCTTATTAAGTCGTGGTTTTGCTTCGCAAGAACATAATGTTTACATAATTGCTCTGCATCATCCTGTCTGCTTGTGGTGTTTGGTCAGTTCAGTCAAGATTAACAGAGAAAGATACCAAACGCCTACAACTTTGAGGAAAACAGGCCAAGTAGAAAGGAAACATTCTAATTGATGTTACAACTCCACAGAAAGAAAACAAATGGTTACTGGTTACACTTTTGCCTAATAATTATGCACCTTTTGTCTTGCTAACTGGTAAACGTTTAACTTGGAATCAACTGCAGCTTGCACTGTGTTTGGCAAACCAGCAATTGGTAGATAAAGGAATGGAGGTGTGATGCAGTTGAATGGAAGTCTTGCAGCTGGAAGGGTACTGCTAACGCAGGGAAGGAGAGAAGGAAGCTGAAGCTAATGTGGCACAGGGGATATTTATAACACAGTCTTTAGGAAGCCAGGTAGCAATAGCTCTATAACATATGGGATTGTTGTTACAGAGGGCCAACACTGCTACTTTCAGGGAAAGATACTCAAGTTTAAAAATGTTTACTCTTATCATTCTAAACTTAACGCATTCACTCAGACTGTCTTGAAATTTTTTGTGCCTCCAGTGAAGGTTATGTGTGGTTGCTTTTAGCAACCTGAGCTTGAGAGGCATCACTTTCCTTTTTGAAGAGCTAGGGGATTTCATAAGTAAGCGAAATGTGCTTCTTGCACATCTGTGGCTCTGTTATCTCTGTAATGTCAGATTATCACGAGATAAAATTTCACCTCTGGAAGTGAAGTATGGGCTCCCTCAGGAACTCTGTGCAACCTCTTTAGCTGAAAATTAGAAGCCAATGTGTGGGAAGTCAGTAAAACTGAAGACAGTCTGTACTGTTGATTTGATTCTTACTCTAGTGACTTTCTGAAAAATACACAATGCATTTGTTCACATTCTAAAATTAAGTTTGCTTTCAGAAGTTTTGCCTGGAGCAGATAATTTTCGTTGAAAAGCAATAATTTTAAGTCTTCTAGAAAACCACATCCAAGCTTTTGGATTTTCATTCCAAAAGAAAATTAATCTCAATTGAAAAAGGCATGATAGAAACTCCATGAAATATTAGCTATATTTGTAATGGCAGCTCTTAATTTTTCACTTTGCTCCTAAACAATGAAGAGCAGAATACAATTGCAGGAAAGTAACTCAGGAACAAAGTAACAAAAGAATGTGCATGTCCAAGTTAACCGTACTGCTGTTAAAGCCCAAGTCCTGTTACCAGTTGCTGTTTAACTCTGAAGGCTTTTAAGTTTTAGGAATACTAATGTAGTTCTTTAACTCCTTGATGTGTTAAAGACTGCTGAGTCTTGATAATTTTGAGCAGGTAGGCAACTAACTCACCCTCTAAACCCCAAATACTGCCTTGAGCTCTGAACAGGAGCACATATTTTGCCATCTTTTTTGGTGTATTTGGAGAGCAAACCTCTGCTGGGTGAGACTTCTCACAAATCATACAACAGTGACAGTCAGGCTCTGTTTCCCTTGCGCTTATTAGTTCAGCAGTTATATTAATGCAATGAAAAAGACTTGGTTCCTTTCTGTCCTGCAGGCTTAATGAGTCCTCATTCTAGTCTTGAGATCAACATCCAAATTAGTTAAACCTGAAATATAAGATTTCTTCCTTCTGATTAGTTAGATGCCCCTGTGGAGGTATGGAAGACTAAGTTGTCATTTAGGTGGCTTCTCCTGCAACTGGGTATTTAAATCTCTGTGCTTAAAGACATGTGTAATATTTTAGGCTGTTGGTTTTGTGTTTTGGCAGTCTTGAATTTCATGCTACAACATTGTACTGCAGTGCTGTGTAATGAATAAATCCTGCGTGGCTTTTACCGTGGTATTCAGTGATGATGAAATTATTATATTTAGTGAAATAAGCATCTTGCAGTGTTTTTCAAAGGTTTGAATGAGCATTGAATAACCAGATGCATCAGGCTGGTGATGGGAAATAATTGTATATAGGCAATGCAGAAGCTGGAGTGTTGTATAATTAAAGCAGGTCTTTTCACTGTAGGGCCATATTCTGGGGGATATTCCATGACCATTCTTACAAGAGCCATCCAAATAGTCCTTGAAAATTGAGTTGTGGGTTTTTTTAACAAAACTTAAAGAACTAGGCTTACAGAGTAGTAGTACTTGATTTCTTGCACTTGCAATTCAGAGTGAGAAGTTTTTTAAAAAAGAGTTCTTTGGAGGGCTCTGTCCAAGATGGAAATTGCTGATAAGAGCAGAATGATTATATAGAATACTTGGTCTTCTCCAAATCAGTAACCTTTTTGGAGGCAAAAAAAAAAAAAA
>VXBL01004965.1:791523-829618 GCA_013400195.1 Aramus guarauna
TCTTTTTCAATGCTACTGAAAATAATTTCCATCCTCTTGCTTTCTTACTAAGGCATCTTCAGGCTTGATGAGCTGGACAGTCCAGAGTTCAGTTTTCCTTCCTTGCTCTCTGATCGGAGAGGGCTTCAGAGCTCTTCCACTTCAAGTAGCAAGAAAAGGGGCTTTAGGCTTTGTCTTGAATAGTGCTCCTGTGGGGAAAGGCCAGTATCACAGGAATGTGTAAGAAATGAGGGTCTGAATTGTAAAACTGGCAGGTGGAAATATTGAGGATTCTGATTTCTGGATAATGTTACCCACACATCTGTTCCTTTTTTGTCCCTGTGTTACAACATTCCTTCGTGAGCTCTGTCAGTATGTAACATAGGTACACAAAGGATGATGAGGAACTAAACACACTGAAGAGCATTCAGGCCAAGAGTCAGGGTGAGGATTGATTAGAGGCACATCCTGGTCATGGAAGAGGTTGGGTGGGAATTCCAGAGGTAATCAGGTGAAGCACGTGAACTGCAGGGAGGGTTGAAAGGCAGGCGCTCCGCTCTGATTGTGCCTTAGAGATGTGAGCACTAGAATTTTCAGATGCTTCAAGCACTTCATATTCACATTCTCAGAATCCAAAAAATAAAGTCTAAAAGACTGTTCTAGGGTAACAGTACTGTGTAGAAATAAGGCTTTTTTGGGTTTTTTTGTTTTTTGTTTTTTTACTACTGTAAATTCTTAATTGTGGTTCTTCCTTTTGTCCTCTGATAATATGTCCCTTTTGCCTTTAAAATAATGTAATATAATATTTATCCTAATGTTTCTCCACTGATTTTAATAGATAAACTTACCTGTTGCTTTGTAAGAAACAAGACTATTTAAAAGACTATTCCCTTTTTCTGGTAGATTGGAAAGAAGCTAGTAGTTGTCTTTAACATGACTGTACTTCTGTGTAGCTTAAGAACAAATGTTGAAATTTAGGGCTTAGACTGAGACCACCAGTTTGACTATTAATGTGTTATAATTGAGTGTCTCAATTATATTGTAATCGTTATAATTGTGTAATTGTTTAATTCCAGAACCCCCAGGATGGATTCAGTCGTTTGAAGCGGTGGATTATGATTGGTGACCATCATCAGTTGCCACCAGTCATTAAGAACATGGCTTTTCAAAAATACTCCAACATGGAGCAGTCCCTTTTTACACGGTTTGTTCGTGTTGGAGTGCCAACTGTTGATTTGGATGCACAAGGAAGAGCAAGAGCAAGGTGAGATAGAGAAAATGGCATGTCTAGCTTGTAAGAAAATACCAGGTTAGAAATTAGAAAAGCACACATATAATTTTGAAAAGCCTATTTTAGTTGTTAGGAATTTGCAAAACTGTAATTTAGTTGTTTTGTTCCATTTGTTTCAACTTAGACTAGGAAGGCAGATTTTGCTTTGCTGAAATGCGATCAGATTTACTTTTTTTTTTGTCTAGTAGTTCTCTGCTATTGTATGAGTACTTTAACAAAAATTATATTTAAAGGCATTTTAATAGCCTTAAGTGTTAAATACAGATTTGATTTATTTAGCCTTGAATAGATAATATTTCCCTTAAGGTCTGCAAAAGGGTACTTTTCTTACAGTGCTTCAGTTTTGATTTGTGTGGACAACCAGGTTTTTTATGTTACTACACAGAGTTTTATGTTACTTTACACAGAGATACTGTGTCCCTGTAGTAAGATAACTTTTCTATTTTATCCATGTATTTGTCATTTCATTGCGGTAATGTGTCAAATTTATTTATTTATTGTGTAAAGTGCATATTTGTGGTATCAAATTAACAAGGAAAAATAAAACCAAAGAAGAGAAAATTACTCTCTAAAAAATCTTACTACTTTAGTTTTAAATCCTAAATTTTTTAGGGATAAAATGGAATGAGCAATGTGAAGGAGAACTTAGGGTTTTTTTCATGTAGGAAATGTTAAGGGTGGTAGAATATTATTTCCTATTCATATGAACAACAGTTCAATATGATTTAAAAATGCAAATTATATCAGAGCGTGATGATAAATGAAGTTTATTTTGCCAGCTACTATTTTACAACATCTCAGCGAATTTCTTGGAGATAAGAGAGCAGAAGAATTCCTTTACTTTGGAAGCAATTTCTTGATTGAGGATTTTTTCCATACCTTTCTACACTTTGTCTTTTCTGATCATAGGTAGCTTCTCCATGAACTATCTACTAGTTTATCTTCTGGATATTGTGCATTTGTGAATGGGGTCTTCTGGTTATATTACTGTCCCTATAAATACCAGAGATGATGCAGAATTCTGTAGATTTTGGGTGCTTCCCTTCACATCTCATTTTCTTATTTTGTGTATTGCCATGATTAACATAAGTTTGTTTTTTGCAATAGGATAATGCAGAAAATCCTTTTTCCCTACTCATTTTTGTAAAGAAGCATTAATATTCCTCAAGTTTTGTTTTTCATGAAAATTCCTATTAGATTTCTTTGCAAGATTTGTACCCTGCAATGTAAAGCTGATGAAGTGGAACAGTCTTAAGGCTGATTGTGCTGCATTGAGCTTTCTAAAAAGAAGTGAAATTTGAAGTTTTCTGTGAGAGGGAACCAAACAGAATCAAAACTTAGAAAATAATATTGGTGGATAACTTGTACAAGTACGTTCATTTACGTGGGTACAGGTTGTCCAGCAATATTGTTTTTTTCATTGAAAACTTAGAGGCATTAATCTTGGAAGTGAGGGGTTGTGTGCATCTGAAATCTTGAATGAGTTCAAGAACCCACTTTAATTATTTGGAGTTTGTCTCTGTGTGTTTTTTGGACAGTTTATGTAACCTCTACAACTGGCGTTACAAGAATCTGGGTAACCTGCCTCACGTGCAGCTTCTGCCGGAATTCAGAACGGCCAATGCTGGCTTTTTGTATGATTTCCAGCTTATAAACGTAGAAGATTTCAATGGTGTGGGAGAGTCCGAACCTAATCCTTATTTCTATCAGGTAAGAGAAATATTATGTGTGTACTTTATTTAATCTGGATATGGTTTATTAAATCTGCAATGTAGACAGACTATCAAATTGCAGTAAACTGATGTTTCATTCATGCTCTCAGACAATTGAGTCATGCGTATGCATGGGTTTTTTTTCCTTTTAATCAGTTTTGAATGTTGAGAATAACATATTATGTTGTGCTTTTTGCTCCAAGTGAATAACTTTGCTTGATAGCCATGTTTTCTCAATGTTACGAGAGGGGTGAGATTTGGTGTATAATTCATTATGAAACGTTTTGGCCTATGGCAAATTGAAGTCCATTGTAATTCAGCTGTGCTGCCATGATAGTGAAATAAACAGTAGCATTTCCCCTGTACATGAAGGATCAAAGCTGGCTCTCTGGCACATATTTGAGCTTGAAGAGTCACCGTTTTGATTTGATCTTTATGTAAGAATGCTAAAAAGCCCATTCATAAAAGGATGAAACAGTACTGCAAGAAATACACATAAGAGGCAGAGAGACATTGAGGCTGAAGTAAATTGCCAAAGAAGCCTTAGCCTTGGAATTTATCAACTAAATTTTCAAATTAGGCCAGCAACAACAGCCTGCATCTATTTCTGTTAAATATAGGAAAAACTTTTACACTTGTACTGGCATGCTTATATTTTCAGTCCTCTTATTTTTCTTGTTTTAAAAACAGTGATGAAAACAAACTCTGGTGCCTAAATTACCAGTTTGGGTTTTGGCAAAGTCAGAGGCTGGAGCTGTGTGCAAGTTAGAGTTTAATTCAAACATGGAATTAACACCTTATATTTTATTTAATATTATGGAAAGCAAACAAAATACTTTAAGATTATAATGTTTGTGGTCATTTGAAGGTTATTGAGACTTACGTTAATCTATATTTTAAAAGGTGTGAAAGATATTAATAGTTTATGTTTGAGTTCCTCTCACTTTTTTTTTTAAGATATAAACTAGCATGCTGTTAATGAACAAAGCCATGGTGAGCCATAATCCACTATATCTCATATATGTTTGAGGACAGGGTTATTTGGAGGGGTGAGTTTCTGATGATTTTGTGTTTAAGCTGTAACACTGTAATGTAAAGTAGTAAAAAGTTGTTCTGTGAACAACTGAAATGAGTGCCTTAAGAACAGGATTCTGATAACTGAGAATCTGAACTGCACTGCTTTAGTCTGCTCCTGGGCCAAAGACGACTTAGGCAAGGACGCAGAACATCTTTATCATGACAACAGTGCTTTTATGAGCAAACTCATTATAATATGTCCTGCAGTTTTGGGGTTTGGTTTTTTTCTCATGATCTTAAGGATGGAGAGATAATAACAGAGCATGTTGGTGGCACTGCGTGGTTTTTTATGAGATAACAAATTCCTGCCATGTATTATTTCTCTCATTGTGAATTTGGGCATTTCTTTCAGACTTAAAGGGGATTAAGATTTGTAGAATAGCTTTATGCCCACAGGTGTTTGGTATGTGTAGCAACTGCCTTTTCCAAGTAATGCAGAGCCCACCTAATAATAAGAAGAAATAAAGGAGTCTGGTATGTCCAGCCTAGTAAAATGTACACCAAGTGGGGATAAGATTCCCAGTATAAATAGAGCAGGAGTGTCAGCAATTGAGAATAACTTTTTAGCCTGAAACATAAGTTTTGTTGATGGAAAAGGGATTTAAACAGGCTAAGAATAACTTCAGTCTGGAAATAGGACAAAACTTCCTACAGCCAGAAGAGTGATGCTTTGGGACAGACATTTATTGTTAGTAATGGCACAGGGAAAAAAGTTACAAAATACAAAATAACAGCTGGTCGTTTGAAATTGAATAGGTATGGCCTCAGTAGAAATAACTGGATTTGATAATCCAGATGTCTCTCTCCTAATTAATTGAAAGGAGTTTAGCTATTCTAGTTCCACTAGTTCTTACTTTCAGCTTACTAGAGAGTGAGTCATTGCAACTTTTTTGCATGTGTATTTGGAACCATGTTAAATTAGAGCTAAGTGGTTTTTAAACTCTTGTATTTAAATACAGGTATCTGTAGGCTATCAGTTTGTAATACTTTTTAACAAATAAAAATTTCACATTTTTATGTAACAGATTTTTTTTTTTTATATGTGGCCTTTAAAAAGGAAAAATAAAATATAATATTGGTTGTGTTCTGCAATAATACAGTTAAGGTGGCAGTTCTGTTAGGCAGATAGCTATAAGCATACCAATACATTTATATTCAAATGTGTAAATATTTAATAGCTCATAAATATAATTTAAATGGACTTAAATATTGAGAGTTTAATCTTGTACTGAAATAAAACTAGGAAGTTCTGACTCGATATTGGAAAGAGTCAATCAATGACTAACAATAATATTGATGTAAAGATTTTCAGCACTTCTCTGAAGAGGAATCAGAATGAAGTTATTAAACCTACTTGTGGTTCTCTTTTTCTTTCAAAATTACTTTTAACTGAGCAAAGAAAGATCAGATCTATAGAAGTTTCTCAGCACTGAGATTTTTGTCTAAATACATGATAATGTCATATATGTTATTCTTCATAACCTTACAAGTTGAGTAACTTTTTTTTTTTCTTGTTTTTTCTTTTTTTCCTCTGTCTTCTTTAAACTTAAGAATCTTGGTGAAGCAGAGTACGTTGTAGCACTCTTCATGTATATGTGCCTGCTTGGTTATCCTGCAGACAAGATAAGTATCCTGACAACATACAATGGACAGAAACACCTGATCCGTGATGTCATTAATCAGCGGTGTGGACATAATCCACTGATTGGACGGCCAAACAAGGTGACTTTGAAAATATATCAGTCATTGGAGTGGTTCTGGTTTGTTTGGTTTTAAATTGTCATATTACAGAACAGACTAATTGAATAGATACACAGCTTTCTGCACAAGTATTCCCTGGTTAACTACACGTTTATCAACCTACATTCTATAGAATTTCATAGAGTGCTCCTCTCATTTGTGCCTGTTTGTAATTTGACATACAAACAAACTGAAGTCAGTGAGGCTAGGAAGGTTACAGACTACATGGGACAGAATAACTCTTTTTGTCATTTATTTTGTCCTCAAAAAGAACCAAACCAAAAAAAAAACCCCACCCAAAACAAAAAAAGCCACACCTTTAGGAAGATCCATCCAGAGTGGAAATTATGTGATAAAATGTATGATGACAAATCTGATGAAACAACTAAAAAATATAGTTATAAAAGTCTGGTGATAATTCTGTAGGTTAAAAATCTGCACTATAAAACTGATGGCTTTCTAGAACCTTTTGATGTTAGTACCCTACTGTTAGCTGTCTGAATTGAATAATGTTGTAAAAGAATTGGTATACAGTCAGACAAAATCTCCTACAACTTCTCCCAAAAACAACAGGCTGATGACTTTTGGTTAGAGTTCAACTAAAACAGAGTTAAAGCATTTTATTTTCTCTTCCCATTTATTTCAGTTTCAATCTGAAGTTGATGCTAGAATTTTAGTGTCACATTTTAATTGAAATGGTAAAGATTAACCTATGGAGGTTTTCTTGGTTTTTGATTCTCTAGGTAACAACTGTGGACAGATTTCAAGGTCAACAAAATGATTATATTCTCCTTTCACTAGTGCGTACCAAAGCTGTAGGCCACCTTAGGTATGTAAGAAGATATTCCTGTAGTGTCATTAAACTACATGTTTTTTTATATCAGATGTTTATAATACATTATACAAAAGTGTTCAATTATTTGAGTATGTAGTAGAAATGAAGTTTAATGCTATGTATTGAATGAAGTTCAGACATACTTCCTTTTATAACTGTCTGGTACCCTCTTCACAATCACTTTATCCTTTAGTAATGGCTCTTATACTATAATTAGTTTATATTACTGCAGATAGGCTGAACTTGGTTTCACCCTAGTAGAACGATAGGAATGTAATGCTTGTTGAACAAATGCAGGCTTAAATTTTCTCTTAGATTCTTTCCTGTAAGTGAGCTTTTTATTTGTTTTGTATCAGAAGTGTTCGATCACTGCATAAGTTGCATTATGATGTGTAGTTTAACATATTTGCACTTTAGGGATGGGGTAGAGGAAGACATGTCTGTTCAGCAGTAGTTAGATGAGTTATCAAACTCATATTTACTCATCCAAGGATACAGAAATGCTATTGTGATTTGTTCTCAATTTAAATCTTTGAAGTCTGGCAAAATAGTAAAGGGTGATTTTTCATATTATTATTGGTACAGTGAACCCTCTTTTATGTAGTGGTTCTAGGATTTGGTAGTTATCAAAATAGTATTTGGGGGGGGAGACAAAATCATATTTTAGCAGATGATTTTATATTTCCTTTAATTAAGACTTCTGTATATGTCTAGTTATTTTTATTGCAACTGTCACCAGTGAAAAGAACACGATTGATTATTTTTCTGTTTTGTTTTCTGAAGGGATGTGCGACGATTAGTCGTAGCCATGTCAAGAGCCAGGCTTGGGCTTTATATCTTTGCAAGGGTATCGCTGTTTCAGAACTGTTTTGAGCTAACTCCAGCTTTCAGCCAACTCACAGCTCGACCACTTCACCTCCATATTGTTCCCACCGAATGTTTTCCAACGACAAGACAGGTAGGAATAGCTGCTCTTAATTTCGCTATTTGTAATGGGGGTGTGTGTTTACCCACTTTTTTTGAGTGGGCTGTAAGAGGTGGGACAGTCTTCTCTGCGAAACCAGTGCCTCTTGGATAGTTACGTCCCTAGAATTAACTTTTTATCATGATACACACTAGGTGGTTTTAACTGATTTTTCCACAAACCGTAGTTAGCAGTGTAACTCTGTGCCTGCTTTTTCCGAAGTTCTGCCTGTGTAAGTGATTCAATATTTTTCTTTTAGGATAAATAGGTAAGGTTTTACTGTGTTACATATTTTTGGTCTTGTTATGAAATAAAATGTTATTTCTCAAGGAAAAAAAAGTCACACAAAGCTAATCACTTCTTGTTAAAAGAGGTGAAATTACATTTGAGTAATTCAGGATAACCAATTAACTTTTTCTTTCTTTTTTTTTTTTTTTTTTTTTTTAAATTGGGCACAGAATCACAAAATAGTTTTGTTGCTGAACTAGGTTCTTAAGTACAAAACCTTAATTTGTAATAGTGCACTGGATCTTCAGGGAAAGCTTTGTATTAAGCATCTAAGCACAGGACACACAGAATAGAATAGTACATGAAGAAATGCAGGAGCATATCTGCTTTGCTTCCTGGAGTTTTGAGAAGGAGTGCCTACATGAACTCAAAATTCAGTTACAGATCTTTCCCTGGTCTTAAGTGCTGTCAGCAAATTTGGGAGGCAGCCCTTCAGTTGAAACTTTAAGGTCTGTTGTGCAACAAAGAACGCAGCAGCGTGCATGGTCAGCAAACATGAGCCAGGAGGAGCTGGACAGTGGTGGACAAGTAGGCATAGTCCTGGTCTGATCCTACACTATTTGTGCCTTTAATATGTTAAATGACTCAAGCCCAAAACGTACTTTAATGGATTAAGCATCAGAACACAGCCTTTCCTTTTGAAATTTCTTCATTGGGCTGCAGTATCATGATTAATCCAGCTCCCCAAAGCATAAGACCTACACTTTCTATCTTTCCCAATAATTTAGCTATTTTTTCTTTAAAAAGCATTGTTTAATTTCATGGGATTTATGTTTTCTAATATAGTTAAATAACCTTTGAATAATGGTTGTTTTGCTTTGCTTGCTGAATGTCTACTTTTTTTCCCCTTCCTTAGAATGGAGAAAGACCAGCTCACCAAATACATGTTATTAAGAATATGCCTCAAATGGCTAATTTTGTGTATAATATGTATATGCACATGATACAGAGTACACGCCACTATCAACAGGTAAGGACTTTGTAACTTTTGGAAGGCATGAATTTAAAATGAAATTGATTTTTAGTAAGTGACATGAGATGCTGTTGAGGTTTGAGACTGTTCCTGCTATGTTTACAATTCAAGTTTTTATGACTCGGAGTGAGAATATTGAGGTCTTTAAAGTCTTGTAGTAGCAAGAGCTGTATCTTTTAGTAATTTAAGCCCCAATTTAAGGCCCCAAAACCAGCAGTAATTGATGCTGAGTGCTAGACATGGCTCTGTCTGGGCCCCAAAATTCCCCATTAATACTAAAGAACTATCCTGTCCAGGATTTACTTGAAGTAAACGTGTGTGTTATGTTTCAGGTAAGTGCACCTGGTGTTACTATAGCACCACTGCTGGAGCTGTAATGTTTCGTAATAAGGTTTGCATGGCAAGCCTGCAGTGTATAGAAAGACCAGATCATGTCTTGGAACCATTGTAACCATGTTATTCCACTGTGTTATCCAGGCTGGTTAGCAGCTGTAGCATTTTTATTCAGGAACAATTTTTTTTCAGCAGTAGTTCAGCACCAAGCAAAATAGCATGGGGTTGGAAGCAGTTGGAGATGCTTTCTCACTTCTGTACCTAATTTTGTCAGTGTTTAATCCCTGAAGCAAAATTCAGAACCCAACAGAAACCCTTTGTCCTCTTATGTATATGAGCAGAGCTTTAAGGTAATCTAGATAGTATACTGGGCAGAAAGCTGCCTTTACTCAGCACACTTGGATCTGTAGAGGCCTGGAGGTAGTTGACAGCAAACAGAAAGGGAAAGGTCTTAAATGCTACCCCTCAGCTGCATCAGCTTTCACTTAACGTCTGCAGTATAGCATGATTGTATTACCTATAACTTACTCTTTCATGGTACTCTGAAGTTTCTTTGTTGGTTTTTGAAGGATTCCAATCCTTCCTTCTTTCTGAAGGATTTCCAAAAGTGGAAAAAATCGATGTAAACAGACACTACTTTGTATTAGCTGGCTGTGGGAAGAGAGTGTGAGCATGGCTCTGTATCCTTTAACTGAATGTCAGACTTCCAGATAGAAGATTTCTCTTCCTCTGCAGTTCTTATCCTGTGAATCTTGGATTGTAGTGGTTTTGGTTTTGGTTTTTTTTTATTCTGGGAGGCATAGCTTCAGCCAAATTTGAAGCATTTTTCCAGCTTTTTCCAGGTGGACAGGCTGCTTTCTCACTTTTCTGGGTAGTGCTGTAGTTATCTGTCTGCTGTAGAGAAAAGGGGTTAGAGAAAGAGGAGTGACACTACGAAAATATCTTATTGTATTTATTTTTTAAGCAGTGAAAGCTCACACTCTTTTGTTGGAAAGCCAAGCCTATAGGCACATGACAGGACATGTTTTGGAGTCAGTTTGTCTAATATAGTTGGAGATCTCTCAACCGTGAAGATCGTACGTGATGAAGACTCAGTAGACTGTGCAATTGGTCACTTTCAGATGCAAATGAGTAGTCCTGTCAAAACTGAGAAGTGTATACATGTTCTCAAAAGCAGATGGTACCATCTAAATTTTACCAAAAGATGTGTTTGCTTGACACCCTAATCGAATATGGACACAATCCTCCTGCTAATACCAGTTATTCTTTTTAGCATCCTAATCTTATTCAGTGCTAGCTAAAATTAGTTGCAAAATTGTTGGTTTCCTACTGTGGCAATGAATCACATTCTTGCAGGAGAAGCCAAAGAGTGAACTACAAAAAAAAAGAGGAGGGGGGAGAAAAAGCAGGCATTAAATTTCTTTTATGCTATTTAGTACTACATGACATTTTTCCTTTTCTTTTACATTAGTCTTAACAGTAGTAGTCATGAAGCACAACATGCATCTAAATCACAGAAGTCTGAGTTTGTCTCACGCATCAGTAATGTGTCTTTGTAATTAAAGTATCTCTGAAATACACTTTTTCCATGAACAGATGGATTATGGGGACCAATATGATAACTTAAAAGTCTACAAAAAACGCTTTTTATATCTCTGCTGGTAGTCATAATTGCTTCATAGATTTGCCTATGCTTGTCAGAAATTTGTAGTATTAGTGTCATCTAATTGGAGATAAGCCTTCACTGTAATTAAACACTTAATTTGTCATGTGAAGCCAAGTTGCCTTTAAGCGAAACAAAACTAAACAATTATCCATGAGAGGTTTATCGTGCTTTCATTTCATTAAAATGCTTCACAATATTCCAGGGAAATATCCATCATGTCATTAAATAATGTCAGACTGCAAGTAGTATGAGTGTTTCTGTACAACCTGGAGTTGTATAGCATTCATCCATACTCTTCAGCTCACTGTACTTGTGGTATTTTTTTTCCAAAGTCTATAGTATGGCTACCATCACTGCTTATGTTTTACAAACTACTTTTTTAGTTACGAGCAAAACACTTTGAATATACTAAATTACTTTCCCAGAAGTATTATGTGAAAAATATCTAAGTATTGCTTTAACGGTTACTGGGACTTGTGGTGTTCTACACTTAACACCTGTGGGTGAAACTTGTTATGTGAACATTATCTGCACTTAGACATTTTATAAGACATTTCAAGGGGAAATTACTGGAATGAGTTGTTGAAGACCTCAAAAAGTGACTTAAACATATTTAGGAGTTTGAAATGGTAATAGATGAGATTAAGGTAGGAATGTACTTGTTGCTCCAAGTATGGATTTACCATAGCCCTATTACTTGTCTGGCTCTTTGGGATAACAAAATGTGTTTAATGTCCTTGAATTGGAAGTATTGAGTTTTTAACACCCTCTTTTCAAGCAAAAAATGTGTCTAATATTAAAGATCATTTTGTGAGCCAAGATTATTCTTGATTATTTTTTTATATATAGGAGTTAAGCACCTACAAACAATTAGGGCTTCTAAATTTTAAGTCTTTGTTGTTAACTTGTTATCTAATGTAAAATCCTAAATATAAGTTGAATATAAATATATCCTAAATATAAGTTCAAGCTAAAACAGGAATAAATGTCCAAATAAATATATTTGTTGTAAAAACTGAAAATCCTTTCTTTTCAATCATCTAGCGTTTACTGCCCCCGCCTGCTATGATTGAAGAACCAGAACCTACTCAAACTCAAGAGCCTGAAGTAGAAGGTGAAGTGCAAGGCATGCAGGAAGATGCTAAAGAGGAGGAAAATAAGGTAGGGGAAGAAATGACGAAGGAAGGAGAATTGAAAGTGGCTGAAGTGGATGAACATCGAACAATGCCAGAACATCCTGGAAGAGACAGTGATAGTGGAGACAGTGAACCTGAGAATGAGACTGAAAAATGATTCGCGGGATATTTGTCATCTATATGTTTTGGTAAACGCATGGGGAAAAAAGCAATTAGAAATATAATTGCTATTTTTACAGTGACTTTTTTAAATGGTTGTTTGTGTAATGTGACCCATTGGGTATATTTTTCACTGAATACTTTGTGGACAAGCCAAATGTTTGGCAAACATTTTACTGGGTTCTTGTCAGTATCAGTAATGTAATTTGTTTAATGGTCTCAAATGATACACAATTTCCTTTTCATAAGTTGTTCAGTAAAGATGCTTTTTATACTGGTTTTGAATATTTGACCTTTAATTCAGTCACATGAGTTATCCATTAAACCTCACTGATTAAGTATATTCAATATTGGTCAGACGCTCTTCATAGTTTGCTTAATATTTTGCAATGAAGAATTCCTGATGCAGAGCTGTGCTTATGTACACTGAGATGGTATTTTAGGCCTAGGCTGAAGTTCAGTAAGATACTTAATTGTATGTCTGAGAAATGTGAATTATCATGAGTGTTTGAAATATTTAAAAGCTTTATTGAATTGGGACCTTGGCAGGTTCTCAGAGTTTCATACGACCCAGGTACTTGTAGCAATTTCTTATTGTTGACTTCTGATGCTGTTTTTAATTGATCATTATTTACAGGAGTAAGGATGCAGCTTTTCAGCAGCACTGTTTTTTAAATTAGTGTTTTGTAATAAATTTCCTTTGCTTTAAAAGGACACAGTAATTGACCAGGATAAAGCCACATTTGGAAGAAAAAGGAAGATAGTTCCCTGAATGCAAGATTTTCAAAATATACAATAGTGATATTAATGACACAATGGTTGAGTGAGTTTTCTAGGGTAACTTCCAAGTGTACATCTTTCATAAAGTGATCAGAGAAGGGTTTTTCCCTGGTTCACTAGGAATACCTGCCAACTTGGTAAATTATTCAATGGTTCAATGAGACGTATGAGTTTCCAAGTAGATTTTCAAACAAAGCAATAGCCATAGGAACACCTTTTATTGCTGGCAAAGGGAAGTTGCAGTTGTGAAGCTGTCAGAAGGACTTCCTCACTAAATTAATTAGAGAGTAATTAACTTACAAGTTTTTATCAATAGCATTGAAGTTCTTTATTTTTCTCAATATTTTTGTAGGATAACAGGGGAAAAAGAAATAGTACAAAGGTGAACATAAGCCAAGCTCCATGAAATACATCTATTGCATACTTGTGTGTCCATGCTGAGATCTTATCTGCCCCTCCCCCTGAAATCATTCTTCCCCGTGAGTTAGAGGCATGCTCAGGAGTAACAAATCTTAATACTTGCTTTTGGTACGCAGTGTTCTCTTAACTTCAGTTCAGCGAGTGAAAAACATTTCTCGAACAAGAAAACTAATCATTGGAGCAGAATGTGAGTTCTTTCATTGCTTGCTTTGATTGGAAGGGAGTGTACTGTTTATTACCAAATTGTCTGCGTTGGGACAACAAATGCTAGCGCTGAATGTGGGGGTGTTAAGCTTCATGCAGTAACATTCACATGGTTCATGCAGGGTTGAATAATATGGGGCCTTCAGGCCACAAGTGACTAGCTCAGCTGAGGGTTGTCATCTTTGTTTTCCAGTCTATTTTCTATAAATATTTGGGTCTCACAATCATTTATTGTGCTTTTGTATTTTGGAAAAGGATTCTGGAGGTTGGTTTATTTCTAAAATGGATAACTTAACTAACAGATTCTATCAGTAATTAGGACAGAATGACTATTAGCAAGCGCCTAAAGCTGACAGGAGCTGCGAAGACCTTTTTGAGTTGTGTGCGGTTTGTGATGAAATTTTGCAGTTGGCCTGTGACCCACCTGCCTGTGTAGTGCTGGGATCCATGTGCAGGTCCCTGGTGCACGTGGCCACTTCTGGCTCGGTCCTTGTGGGACAACAGCCACGTAGAGTCATCCTAGACTTCAGTGTCACCCTAAAATGGTGAGTGGGGTTATAATGAAGGTTGTTTCTGGCTGAAATTGTTTGAACTGCACAAAATTGCAAAAGCTTGAGTAGCCTTAATACGCAGTTTTCTGAGGGACCACGCACCACCTGTAAAAGATATGGAAGGTTTTGTTGAGTTGACTTGAGCTGAGCAAGTGGTTCGTTATCCTTGCTGCCATCTTCATTACGATGAACTTTACTTTTTTCAGCAGCCTGATAGCACTGAGAGAATACATTTTCAAAAGTCTGGAAAATCATGTTTTTCCTGTAGCAGTGATTGGAAAGTTCTTGAGGCTTTGATTTGGAGTATGAGGTTTGGGGCTTCCCACACACACAAAGCTTTTCAGTTCTGTTTTTCCTTTTTGGTAAAGGATGAACGTTTGTCTTTTCCACCAAAATAGTTTTTACGTTCTAGTTACATTTACTTATAAGAATGAATAGGTGGGAGAAGTGAAGCAGTCTAAAACTGTGATTTTTGATCTATGTCGTTTGTTTTCCAATGGCAATATTTACTTGGGATTTAGCATCCCCTTCTCATGTCCCTATCTTTATTCTAGCGAACACCAAGATCCAGTTGTTAAACTAAATGTATTGAAATTTAAAAAAAAAGACACATACAAATTTAATTATTTTTAAAAGACAGAATTTGTAAGTAAGTGGACATAAACCATTGTTAAAATAGCGTTTTAAAATTCTATTCAAGCATTATTGCAAAGAGTTATCATACCACTGCATGAAAACCTAGCAAACAAAATCTTTGTGAAGACACGATACTTTAAGGGTATAAACTGGAGGAAAAGATATAAAATTACTTTTTTTTAATTGTTCCAAAGACATGTAATAAAAAACAAACACCAAAACAAAAAACCCAAAACACTAAGGACTTTTTGAGTGCAATTAAAGAAGTATTAGTAATTTATCTTCATATTTATTTAGCCAACACTTCATGAATTGCTTAATTTTCCTCTGTTACACCGAGCCTGTAAAACAACTTGGGCACTACTTTCCAGATTTATTTAAATAGAGACTAGTTTAGAGAAGTATCAAGCCTTGGACTCTAATATTGTGCTGATATAAAAATGATACTGTAATTCAAGCTACTGTCCATTTCTGTAATAGCCAGAAAAGCAAGGGCAAAGAGCCTTAGTAACACTCTTAGAGCACGGCTTGCTTTTGCTTTAGTCTGTGTGGGACTTTGCCACATTGCCAAGCTGTTTCAAAGGTGGTGGGTAAGTTAATTCTAAAAAGTTCAGGACAAAGTTTGCCAAGGGGAAAGAAGAGATGAGCTGGAGGTCTCAAGAAACGGTTTGCAATAATGAACAGGTTCATAAACTCCTAAGGATAAGGCCATTAGTGTTTCCTAGCCTACCTTGCGTTTGCTTTAGTAGTGGATACCAAATACTGCTCTACGCGTTGGGTAAGGTAGGTTGTAACTTGCTTCAAAAGGGGAAGCAAACACCCGGCCCCTACTCCTCCCTCTTGGAATGGATATCTGCAGTTTCCTGGGACGTAAAAGGATATGAATCCTGAAGAAAAGCATTCTCATGAGGAGTAGAAGTTAAGTTTTCCTGACAGAATGGCTTTGCTGACAGGACAAGAGACACCAGTTTTATTCTCTGAAATCACAGAATTCTTTTAAAAAAGGATGACCTAGAGGCGACATTGATCACATACTGGATAAACATGCTGACATACAATTCTACTGAAACAAGAATTAGGTAACACTTGAAATCTTGTAGAGCAAGTAGACAAAAGCGAACGTCTTAGCCAACAAATGAATCACAACCCACAGCAGTCAAGAAGCTGCGAATGCCATTAAGACATATGGCAGTGGTTTCCTTTGCCAAACATGGTAATCCTCCCTGTAGAAACAATCAATAGAAAATGAATGTTTTTGGGAGAGTGTTGGAAGCTGTTTTCATGGCCCCTAGTGCTTCCTTTGCTATGCGGTTTCTCAGCTGTAGTTCTCTTAACAATCCTTCTCCTCAGAGCATTGGTTGCTTAGGTACCTGTCAAAAAAGCCCAACGACTGTGTAATGTTTATGTGCCATAATACTGATAAATGCATTTTTGAAAAAATGCTGTTCCCTTTGCAAATTGAAAAAAAAACTTTCTTAAAAGACTTTCAGCTAAGCATCCTCTGTCAGTCCATCTTTCTTCCTAACTTTTGGAAGGTTTCTGGAAAAGTACAGTACTCGGACTTCCAAAAATAAAGTTCCTCCTTGCCAACACAGGCGCTACAAAATTACCGCAGTGAAGAGAACCCAAGGAAAGAGGGAGAAGCAATACCTGCAATACTACTCCCTCTCAGTGTGTAAATGGTAGTATTTCAGGAGACTAAATAATATTATTGTAATGAGAAAGTGATCTTTTCTCATGCCTATGGTAGGTAACAAGGACAGATTATTTCTCTGGGCCTTGTTCTCCAAGAGCTTTAATCAGCTTAATCTAGCCCATATCAGGGATAATGTAATATGTTGCTATTAAGAAAAATAGAATGGAAGCCAAATGAAACGTAATGATTTTCATTCACCTTGGAAAAAAAGAGCAAGGACATGGGTCTCTGAATCAAGTAATAGTGTGAAGTATAATGCAGAGAAGCCCGTTGCTGTGCTGTTGTATCTGGAAAACAAAAATAAAAACTGAAGAAGAGTTATTTCAGCTATAGGTAAGAAACTTTCCAGAGTTCAGGCATTATCTCTCTGAGAAGCACTATCAGAGCAAACAGAGTATGTTTCTGTGTGAATGTCTTGTAAGGAAAATACAGACCCAAGCAAAAAGCTGAGCCAGCTGCTGTCAATTGCATAGTTCATCTATAGATGTCAGTGAAAAAGCGTATACAGCTACAGTGCACGCTTGCCTAATGAAACATTAGCATTTTATGATTCCAGAGAACAGCATAAAAGAATAAGCTGGAGACCCAAATAAGGGTCAGGAATATATCAGTCCTGGCACCGTTTGCAAGAGATAAAAAGAAGCCGCCCTTATTGCATTTATCAAGTGTGAATTCCTAAATTGCTGCAACCCAGTGTAAGAGAAGCCCTGCTACACATCGAGAGACGCTTCAGCGTCCTGCTGTGCTGGCCTGACATCTCTTGTGTGTCAAGAGCACTTATTTTTAGATGGGACAGTCACTGGGGACATAATGTATCTTAACTACTGTAAAGGAAGTGGTTCGGGGGCAGCGGAAGTGGATAGGGAGAAGCTCAGTACAGAGGCACTAAGATTCTGTTCCTGACCTCAATCCACAGCAGGACAGACTTAACCTGTTTTTTCAGAGTGATTTTTGGCAGCAGCAGTCATGTCCTGTTGGGCAATACCATGTTTTCTAAAATGAGACTTACCACGTGTTTTGCACGCTGAGTCAGAGAGGGGAGAAAGCACCTCACCAGCCATGGATCCTCCCGCGCTGGGGACACGCGCGAGAACGCTGGAACAAGACTAACTGGGAAAAGGAGAAGCCCAGTTGCAGAAGCGTTGTCTTGCTCTCACTGACCACCTCTGGAAACATGAACAGAGTGTTCGTGTTGCTGTATTACAATGTATGTAAATATGACCTAAGTTTGAACAGAACTCGTGCGTATCCAAATATTGCCTCTGTATGGCTCTGAATTAAAAGCTAATAATGTCTAAAGTTGAAATCCATAACTCTTTTTGTTACCGAACCGCTGTCCTCACAGTTCCATCACATGTATCTTACCTGGCTTGCCTGCTGGAAATATTCAAGAAGCTTCAAGTCTGTCTTCCCTACCTTACCTGGCTCTTTGCCCAAGTTCCATCTTATTCTTCTGTTTGTATCAGTTGTTCTTTATGTATATACACGTATATGTCTCTGTGTGTAAAATCTGTAGCTATAAACATCGCCTCAGTTTCATTTAAGTCTTTTTTTAAATGAAATTCTTAAACAACAACTGAAGAGAGAATGGTTTTGCTTATTGGAAAGCTATACTGAAAATTATATTCTTTGATGGATAGAAATCTTTACTGAAACTAATGCCTCTATTTTGTGGTTTCATACCGATCCTAGAGGAGAACATGACACACTCATCTTCTAGAAAACGTTGAGTTCTTATTTTGCAGACTGGCTTTTACTGATACCCTACCATGTATAGGTCTGGATTTTCTCATCTCTGTCAGTGTGTAGTAGTGAAAAATGATGTGGAGTGGAAGGCCAGAACATGTGGCATCCTGGTCAATTCTGTATTTATTACAACGTTTTATCATCTAAACTGTTGTAATGGATGTGAATTACATAAACCTTACATGATAAACTAGGACAGAAAACATGGTAGGGAATTAAGAAACTTCAGGGGGGGGGGTGTTTTAGGAAACAATGCGATTGCAGAGTTGATGACAATTTTCCAAAAGCAATACCTATCCCAAAATGTTAGTTACATGTTATACTTTGGTATCATACTTAAAAAAACAAACAAATAAAACCTGTTCAAACATTTGGCTTTAGTAACGCACTTTTCCCTTACGTGAATCATAAGTTATTAGAAAGTCAAGTGATAAAATAGAAAGTAAAAGATATAATATTCCCCATTAAAAAGAAAAAAAAGCAAAAAAGCAAACAAAAACCGAGCCAAAAACCCACCAAAAACATTTCAGAGTGTTTAAAAATTCTGATATTTTTGGTCCAATTAGCACTGAAAGGAAACTTTAAAATTTGGAGTTTCACACAAAATGAAAGCTTGAAACTGGCCAGCTCTGATGGAATATGTTTGGATGTTGAGCCCCTCCAGCCATACCACTTGAGTTCCAGTTTCAAAAACTGACCGACCTAGACACAGAAGTGAAAGACTCATTATAATCTTAATAAAATTCAAGCTACAAAGATTGTCTTCCACGCCCTGCTTTCCTACCATGGTATGGGATGTAGCAACATACTTTTTCTCTCCTTGTTCAAACTGACTGTGTTTCAGGCACCCACTAGTTTTTCTCAGAGCTAAGAAATGCTCCTGAGCAGCTCATTATTTTTACAGGCTCTGTTCTTTATCTCATTTGATCTCTAATGTACTATGAACTCATCTTTCTCCTGCAGTCCCAGATACTTCAGTGATGGGGCAGTTGTCCCAGATTGCTCCCTGCTCCTGCAATGTTCACCCACTGGCGTTCCGTCAGTCGGAGCTGCGTAATGGGATGAGGCACTGAGGATGATGAGGACAGCAGCTGCTCCTGACTCATCTTAGTGCTCAGCCCTGTGTCCGGGACCTTCCTGCAACTCTAAAATGAAACAATTATCATTATAAACTCGAAAGAAAATTAAAAAGAAAAACTTACCAAACACGGCAGGTTTAAGGTTTTAAATTGTCTTTATTGAAACCCAAATATCAGTGGAAATACACGTGCGCATCTTGTGTAGCAGTAAATTTATGTAGAGAAAGTTGATTCTTAAGAGACTTTCTTACTATAATCAAAAATAAGATATGCTTAATTGTGTCAGTATGAAACCTGATGTTCTACTTAATAAAATACAAAGCCTATTTTGCATACTACTAGTTTAAACCGGGACTTAAAATGTTTTTTATATTATTACAATATACGGAACTCTGAATGAATATATACCCGTACTCTCTCTTTATGGGAAAAGTCTTTCAATTTAAACAATGTAATGCCCTTTTAAGTGGTGTTTTGTCTTCTCATCAAACAAAAAGATGGAGAAGACAAAATAAAGGAAATTGGAGGATTTGAGGAATACCTGAAATGCCTGTGTAACTGATACAAAGAGAAACCATCCCATAGGAATTTTGGGACACAGGTTTTCTCCCTGTTTGGTTCTATTTCATGTTTCTATTGCATGTTTCTTCCAGAATGGACTCTCCCGCTGGGCACAGTGGAGTTTTCTGTAAGATCACTGCACAACTTTTCCAGCCATCCTTATTTCTCTGTCCCTGTCGTGGAAGGCAGGGGGAGACACATTTTTAATATCTCTAGGATATGCCAGGTTTCTCCTCCAAAAGTTTTCACTCATCTAAACATGGTTTGCACAGGTATTAACGTCTATCTGTACTTTCCCTACCTCATTCTTTTTGTGGTCGACATCAGAAGATACTTACTGTATCAACTAAAACGCAGCTGCCAAACCCATGGCTAAGGCTGGAAGGTGCATCTTCAGCTCTGCGGCAGAGGTGACGTACCACAGCTTTAACAGGGCAGCCACAGTTCTCCTTGGGATGGGTGGTCTCTGGCTGATGGTGACCAGCACACCTCTGTCCTGGCCCAGCAGCTCCAGCCGCCCTCGTGGAATTACGTGAGCCAGCGCAAAGGTAGTTTCTCCCAAGGTTGCAGGTTTAGGGGTGTGAATGTCAGGGAATGCCAGGCTCGGAGGTGCCTCGATTCCCGAGAGAGGTTTGCTGTTCGCAGCCATCCCTCCGTTCCTTGGACCCCCCCTCCCGCCAAGACCTAAGCTACCTGACGAGGCCACGTCTGTTGCCGTGGGAATGTCCGTGTTTTGGGACAGCGCGGTTGGTCGTGTTCAGGAGACAAAAGAGGAGACAGGGGCTTTTGTCAAACAACACATCTACCTGTCTTCCTGCTTGGGTAGATGTTGGCCGGGAAAATACGATTATTTAAAAAGTCATAGAGTTGTGTTGTAAAGGTAACGCTGTTTTCCATATTTTTTTCTGCTTTTATTGATAATTGAGAAACTTTTCAGTACGATATCATAAAGCAGCATAAATTCAGCTAATAAATCCATGCCATCCTTTTCCTAAGCCTTGCTATCATCTCTTTTTCTAAATGGTAACAGTGCAAGCAGAGTTAGTATGAAATACTAGTGTGATTGGTATGAAATTAGTCCATGAGCAGGTCTATCTACATAGAGTTATATTATTCAAGAAAACATTCTTTCTGGTCTCATTTTAAATGTTTTGTAAACAGAACTTGGCTAAAGAAATGAAACTGTTTAGGCTACCCATAGATCCAGAGCTACTGGTGTTTTCCAAGACATCGTTTACTCTGTCATGATTTCCAAGCAGTGCCAGCTGCCCTGTTGGTCATGTATTTTATTAGTGTCTGAATCAGAGCAACCTGTTTAACTCAATAATACTGTGCCACCCACAGTGACCTCTCCTGAGGCTGAGTAATACTGCTCTTTACCACCGTAACCTTTGCTTCTCTTTTTCTCTCCTTGGTGTTTAACCACTTTATCACCTCATATATATGGCTGGTTAACAGCAGTCCTTTGATAACCAAGGTGCACATAGTAAATGCTTGGGTTTTAATTTTAAAAGAATTTCCTAAGCAATTTGTATTTTTACCATCAAATCTCAATGAATCTCTCTTATAAATTATTAAAAACAAAACACCGAGAAATGTTCTAGTGTTTAGGTATGATCAGTTATTTTTCCATTGTTTGATTTTTCTGACATCTCACAAGACTAGCAGAAAATACCAGGTTGTGTTTTGGATTGCGTGGCATTTTAATATATATAAATATATCTGCAATTTTCCAGACTGCTGAAAGAATGAACAAGGCAGAAATAAAATGCTCTGACAGCTCGCAACACATCTCAGTCATTGGGGAGATAGCTGTTAATAGTCTTGGTGGATAATAGGCTTGATGGATCTGTTAAATAAAGCACATAGTCTCAAAGCTCACCACGGTGAGTAGGTGATGATGAAAAGCACCAGCAGATATGTAAACTCAATTAACCTGGTACTAGCTGTGTGCAACCTGTTTCTCATTAAGCCAGAGAATAAGCAATGGGAGGTGTCTTCCTCAGGTTGTCTGTGGACAACCTGAGAACTTCTGCAACTTTATGCTCCAGCCGTAGTCTGGACTTCGGGATTTTCTTGATGTATTGCATTATACATCATAAACATTAATTGCGTTCTTCATCTATGGTCATATTTTCTCATACGACGAGGGAACATTGCAACTTATCTCTGTAGAGCTACGTTATAAATTTGCATCCAAGTCATTCTAGTCTAGAAAACTACTCATTAAAGTGAATCTGATATTTCGTTTTCCTCCTTAGGACGTTTCCCAGGAGGCATGTGTGACTTGGTATTTGTTACATAAGACTTCTGTTAAATATAGGAAACAGATTTGTCTTGGCTGAAAATATCTTTTTTCCCCCAAAAAAATAAGATTTGCAAACAAAAGAGAGTTTTATCTATCTATGTCTATATACATTTGCAGTCAGAGTTAACCCTTCTCTTCCGTGTCACTGGGTTTCAGATGGCAGACTGCAACTGCTTAGAGTGGGGATTATTTTGGCTCATTGCACTGGTGTTTCTTGGCTGGCCCATAGGCGTAGCCTTGTGTGCCCTCTATGGATTCCGTTCCCCTCTCGCTACTTTAATAGGACTAGAGGAATTAAGCAAAGTGTTGCTGAAGGGCGCCTGTTTGGGGAGGCTCAGAATGCGTGCAGTGGCAAGCCCCTCTGTTAAGCAGGGAAGACAGCCCTGTGTCGGACAAACATTCGACTGTGTGCTGCTGGATCTCATCGTTTGCTCTGTTCATCTTAATTTTTCCATTCTCAACAAACTTTTCTTCTTTTTTAACTGTGTACCTTTCTCTAGAGGGTATCTAAGAAACCTTAACAGGCCAGAGGTTTGTCTTCTAAAATATATGATAAAAGTTGCAGCTATTGTTTTGACAATGAGCAATGATAGCGCTTATTTGGAGAAGGTAGCTATGTACGCATCTCTCAGGTTTTGAGCTCAGTGTCAAAAATCTAATTAGATAGTTAAAAATAGCTGCTTAAGGGGTGGAATTCACTTACTGGTTCTAATTAAGGCGCTTGACTGGATTCTGAATTGGAAATTTATTTTTGTGAATATTTTAATCTACAGTGTACATTGCTCAGTAATAAGAAAAGCGAAATTCTGATCTGATGTCTTTATAGAGTGTATTGTTTCATATGTACATATCAGTGCCTCTTTAATTTAGTTCCTTTGCAATAGACATTAGAAATCTTGGGCATTACCATCTCATTTTGTGTTAATTTCCTGTGAAGAGCAGTTTTTCAGTGGAACAGCTTTGCTTATGTGGGTTCACTGCAATGATTTCAAGTATATTAAATTAATAAACAATTTCTGTAAACACTCTCAATTGAAATGTCTCTTGCATTGTCCTTTGTTTGACGCATTTTCTATTTTTATGATCCATTGAACACTAAGCATTGTCCAACCATTTACTTGTAATACTTTGGATTTCTAAGAATTTTAGTAGGTCTCTAGGGAAAATATTTTTTATTTGTTTTCTTTAATGACTTGTGTTTGCTGGTTCTGTCATCTCATTTTTATTACAGGGAGTAATTATATGAAAAACAAGACTAGTTTTCTTAAAGTTTCTTTTCTTGCTTAAAAAACACTGAATAGCTTATATTGACCAGCTGGCAGAGTGACAGTAACTACAGTTTCCTGTGTGTTTCTAGAAATGTTTTAGAAATTAACAGTCCTAGAAGGCAGTTTAAAGAGGTTTCATTGATCCAGAGGAGGGTATGATTAGATAAAACAGTGTTTCAATGCCATGTCAATATACCAAGAAAAGAAAGAAGTTGCCCTCTGGAAATCAGAAAACCTTCAACAAGGTCTATAGGTGGCTGCTTAGTAAGTTCAGGGTTATACCCAATGATACAAGTGAACTCACTGAGGACAGAGAAGACTTACTTGCCTTTGTTAGTCGTTTTCAGTTGTTTATCGCTTCATCCAGTTTCTCAGCAACCAAAAGTATTTTGGCTAAAAAATAAACAAAACTTTCCCCCAATTCAGCTGTGAGAGTCTAGATCAGATTTGACACAGTGGGATCAAACGTCTGACTATTTTTGAGTAGGACTTTCTTTGCTCCATGGAAGGGGTAAGTGACGTGGCATGGTCTCTGTGGTAGCTGGAGATTGGACTAATAGTTTAAGAGACATCCTCTATCTTACCAAAACTGTAACCATTTTGTCAGAAATTTTGAATGTAAAAAATCTACCTCAGGTTGGATATTTCAGAAAGTTTGACCCAAGATTACTTAGCCGTTTTTGAAAGCAAAGCTGGGGAAAAGTATGTATATATTATGTAAAAATAAAAAAGTACAGCTGTTTTGATGAGAGGTTCTGATCACCCCAGTGTTTACACATTTGATATTTGGCAGAGGGAAGTGTAAGAGTGATGGATGACATTTTTTGCTATTTTGGGGAAAATCTGCTGAAATTCAACTGCTTCATAAGCTCTTAGAAAAGCCAAGTGTATGTATGTGCTGAGCAGCTGAAATCTCTGAGGAGTTTGTCTCTGCCTATATTCAGCTGTGCTCATCTGTTGCACGAGACTGGGCTACGTCCACACCATTCCTATAGATGAGGGGAGCATGTGATATTTGCCTGTTCATGCACAGGAAACTCAGCGATTTTCCTTGCAACTGTGGGCTGAGGTGGGGTTCAGATATCAGAACTCAGAAGAGGGAGATTTTTTCCCTTTGTTTGCAGTAGTCTTCCCAACGTGAATAAAGAAGGTTCTTGACTGTAGAAGGGAAAACTGAGTGAAATTGGGACTAAGAATGAAAATGTTTGGGTTCAGAGATGGGGCAGGTGGGGTTGGTCACTACTGTCGGCAGAGTCATAGATTTCTGGAAGAGGATTGAAACTGGGAGACTAGAGAAGCCAGAAAAGATCGTGTTGAGGAGCTGGACTTAAATGTGAGTGGGTACGAATGAGGTTGTGAGGGTGAAGAGACATTGTTGGAAGAGCTGGAGGAAAATGACACACCCAGGAACACAAAAGGGTTACATATGTCATTTACCTGTAAACTACTGCAGTTAAAAAGCCATTGTAAAATAAAGTTGGCCATAACTGAAGTATTTTTTGTTTCTTTCAATGAGAATAGCAAGAGGCTTGTGCCCTTAGAAAGTGGTTTCAGGGTGTGAATCTAGACTGGTAAGAAAGAGCATCTAAGCTAAGATAAATGGTATTTCAGAAAGACCCTCATTTAGCCTTAACCATCAAGCATCATCTTATGCTGAATTTGGTGATGATACGTAGGAGAAGTTTAATATTGTAGAGGATAGGATTGGGGAAAACACAGTGCTGACTGAGGTGATTCACTGGGGTTTTTTCACTGATTTTGTTCTCTGAAACATTTAACTCCCCCTGGGTATCAACTGACCTCAGGAACTGTGAATTCTGCTAGGGTAGAGCAGACAGCCAAAACTTAGGCATTAAACATTCATCTAACATGCATGTTAATATAAAAGGTGGAAAAATGAGATTTAGATTGACCACAGCATGTGTTCTGGGTATGGAAAATGAGAGTAATAAATGCACACAAACTCAAACCCTAAAACTAGTATGTGGTCCATGTGATGGACTCCCTGTAGGGAGCCTTCAAAGTGCTGGAACAAAAGAATATTTTTGTTCAACTTATTCAGCATAAATAGAGTGATGTGAATACTTTATTATTTTCTCCATCTTTTATAGCTCCACAATAACCAGAATTGAAACAAACTTCTCAAAAACCAGATTTTTGTTGAAAGATACTTTTGAAATATCTGCATAGAAATAAGCTTTGCATTTGATGATATTAAAGATCTTTTCCAACCAAAATGTTTCTATGATTAGTTTGTTATTATTTTTCCTATATCTGATAAAGGATGCAGATTTTGTAACAGCTCCAGAATAGCTAGCACACCAGTACAGTTAGATGAAACAATATTTCCTCAAATTCGTGTTCCTCTCTTCTGTTTTCTTACCTTTCTTGTGTATTTTTTGCCCATCTATTTAAAGTAAACAATGAAACATTCTTACAAACTGGTCACCATTTTACAGAAGGCCACAGACAATTCTGCTACTAAGTTAGAAAGAATTCCTATTAAGTTCTAAACCAGTCCACACATCTTTCATTATTAATGGTGTAACAAAACTTCTTTTAACTTTGGTCTAACAGAACTTCTTATACAGTTCTGTGCTAGAATTAGATACTATTTAGGTCTGCATTATTAGTATGTAATTCTACAGTGAGAATTCACCTCCCCTTGGTTATACCAGGGCTTGATTCTGAATGACGTCAGGTACTTTAGGATGAGTACCACTGCTGCTTTTATTTCTTTACCAATTTTTTTCTGTCCTTTAGTAACAGGAACAGAAAAAGTAACTGGAATCTCCCACAGTGAATCTAGAGATCATTGCTAAACAAGCTATATTGAAGGAGCCTGATATATAAACATGCAATATATGATTAATTAAATGAATATGCATTACAAATAAAAGGCCATTCAAACTCATGAATATTCAAAATCAGTAACCTCATGTTTAGCTTTATTGAAATTTTACTTGCAGACATATCTACCGAACATTTACAGTTCCCTGACTAAAATTTCTATGGTGCTATGTAGAACCAGGATCTTTTCTTTCTTGAGTTTTTGATTTAGAGTTCACCTATCCCACATGACTTTTTCACAGGCTAAGTAATTAATCTGCTGATGGCATCATATTGGTTGTTTTAGCAGCGGTGACATTTTGGTATCCAACTACATTTTCATAGCAATTCCAGATGCAGGAGGCAAACCAAGAATTTACGTAAAGTTATGATTTTCCACCCACTTGTGTTTCTGCGCTCATTTGAATTCCAAGATTGTCTTCCTTCTTTTCATTTGAATACTGCAGAGATATTTTTCCTAAAGGTAAGCCCTTTGGTATTTCATGTCCTTGTTGTTAATAATTGAACTCAGAATCTCACTCCTCAGTGGCTTCAGCTGGGCATAACTTTGCTGGGTATGACTTTGCTGAAACCAGCAGAACTTTCTGCAGCTTTCAAGCAGATCAGCTAGGAAAATCTGGCTGAGCAAAGCAATTTCTTCATCATGACAACTATTTGATCTTGCTATTGTCATCTGTAAAATTGCATGCCCCAAAACACCAGTAGGAATGGAGTGATAACTGGAAAATTTGAGGACTACTGGACTGATGCTTAAAATACTGGAATAGCACTTCTAAGATTCATTTTTTCTTTTTCAGATTGATCAACAATTTCCTGTTTATCATTAAGTCAATCAATCTGTGCCTCATTGCCTTCAATATAAAAGCCTCACAGGAATTTTGGGAGTTTAAAATTCACTAATAAATATGAATGACTTAGTTACACCACACTGGAAGGCCTGTGTTTAGAGCCAGAAATTACTGACTTTCGGATAGAAGCAGGTTGTTAGCTAGCACAGGACTGTAATTACAGTGCACATTTTAGCTTTTTCTCTTAATGTCTCAGGCTTTAATAGCTTAGTTTATGTGCTTCAAGCCCAACTGATCTAATCTTCAGAATATGCTTAGACATATATGTGATAGATATATATGTGATGTGATATTTTCAGCCTTCATCCTATTATTTATTTAATCTTGAATTTATTTTATGCTTGTATAGAATTTCACTGACTTCTTGGTGCTATAGAAATCAATCAACAAAATTATATTTCAATCTCTTAATTCAATATGAATAGCCCTGGGGAGATCACTGTCCAGTTCCTGCTGGGATTTGAACTTCCACAGTATACTTTAAAGATGACAATATAAATTAACAGGTTTGTGGGATACAGAATGATACAGAATTAATGGCCAGAGTAAATTGGCTAGTTATAGTTCTACCAGATAAATATTTCTTTATCTTTGGGTATTTAGACCAAATACAAACAGTTGTTATGCCCTCCTTAATTTGATAGGAAAGCAATACACATAGCCAACACTTCCTGAGCTTACTCCAAAGCCTATAAAGTCTATGAGAGTTTATTAAGAATTTTGGTGCAGTTTGTGTCAACTCCTTAAGCTGTCTTCTCAGGACTTTCTCTCAAATAGATAATAATCTTTCTGAACTTCTGTAGTTAATTCCCATTTTTCTTGCAGTTGGACGCTTGGAACTCATTGCAATATTCCAGGTACAACAGTTTATTTCTTACAGCAGCCATTTAGATAATTTTTACTTGAGTTGTCATAGGGTCTTCACTGGGAACCAGCTGGACCATCAATGACAGGAAAAGGGAACAGTGCAGACGAGTCCTACGGAAGACAAAGTGTTTATTTTTAGTGTCCAAAAGCCTTGACACAATTCACATTTCATGAGAGATTTACTAAAAGCCTTTACCTTTAAAATGGTATATATTTTGAAAGCACCATGCATTTTAATTGCTGCATTCAAAAATATATGTAGTGTGCTAAATGTAAGGAAGCTGGAGGTGCTGCAGTACCTAATTTGAAGTAGATATGTAGGTTCCACCTAAAATATATGAGATGATTTAGGCACTGGAACATGCCAAAAAAAGGTAAAGTAATGGTAAAATATTTAGAGCTCATATATCGGAAAAACTAAATCCTGAGATGTAGCTGAAACACCCTTCCTTTATGGAGTTAGTGTACTTGAGCTGGAGAAGCTAGCAGATAGATAGATACACTTGGGAGCCAGAACCTGAAATCCTTGTAGAAATTATCAGCATCTTTTCATCCTGAGAATCTAAACAGGACTTATTATTTACTCTTTCTTTTGTTGGGTGCTTTTTTTAAGTGCCACCTGGGCATGACAAAGGAGGTGGAGGTAGAGAGGTTATTCCTTCTCCCTTCTGTTACAGATTAGAGGTCAGAGTACTCTGCTGGGATGTGAGATACAAATTTAACATTCTCTTCAGCTGTTAGGTTAGCATCCTAAGCACCATAAAGTATTTGAAGCTTAACAGATAAAATTCTGCCTCATTCATTCTATTTCATGTGGTCCTCTGGGTATGAAAAAGCAAAGGGAGAGAAAACAAGAGATGAAACATGACTCTGTAGTCTACTAGCTATACTTCGCTGAAGGTGTCGTGGGTATCTGCTTTTCTTTTTTTAACCCAATATCTATGTGAAGCCTCTGTGAATGGTGGTGAGCAGAGCAGAGGCAAGTAATATATTGGCTAGAAAAGCTGAGCGGTGACATGGCTGGGAGAGAGCAACCACAAATGGGTGGTGCAGCCAGTAAAATCAGTAGCAAAGCTTTTGGCGTGGTCTCTCAACATCAGGTGGGGTATTCTGCGGGGGATAACACAGGCACAGCAGGGCAGGGGTCCCACTAGCCAGGGCAAGAGTCCAGATCATAAGGCATCCTGGTGATGAGGCAGGTCTGAGGTCAAGCCAGGAAGTCAATCTACAGGACAGGGTTCAGATCCACTGGTGGCCAGCAGGTCCATAGCAACAAGGTTGGGCTGAGAGGTCAAGGTTTAGATGGGGATCAGGAACAGGGCTGGTGAGGGGAAACATGCTCAGACGTGGCCCCATGATGGCTGAGCAGGGCCATGGGGATGGGGATGGGCAGACCTCAGCCCGTGGAGAGCTGGAGACAAGCCCTGCTTCAGCGTCGCTGGGACAGGGGCTGATGGCCCAAGAGGGAGCTGACACGGGGTCCTGGGCTCTGGGCAGGGTGGGGGGAGCCCCATGGGGCTGACATGGGGTCCTGGGCTCTGGACAGGGTGGGGGGAGCCCCATGGGAGGCTGAGCAGGGACAGTCAGGGCTGTGACTGCTCTCAGGGCCATGGCAGATAGGGTCTCCTAATGTCATGTAGTTGAACAAAGTTAAACAAACATGATTTTTTTTCCTTTACTCTGTCAGTCAGGCTGAATATAGTCTGAATCCTTAGAAACCTTGGTCCTCACTGTTTCTGTTGGAGGATAATGTCAATGCCAACCCATTTGTGTGAGCCCCTGTTCTCTGTAGAATATGGCCGATTCAGGACTTGGCAACCTCAGCAAGTAACTTTGCTTTTTTACTGATTTCTACTGAGTTCCTTGTCTTAGAGCCATTTTTTCTCATTTTGAAGGGCACTATGCTATATTTGATTTTTTTCTGCATGTCAAGCTTTGTCAAATGTCTATCCAATATTTTAGTCTATCCAAGACATTTTGTGCTGGGAAACAATTGCTCTTCATAAGAGTTATTCCTCTGAGGGCCAGCATGTGGCCTGCTATTTTTTATACTGTTTTGCAAAGTAGGAAAACATCTAGATTTTCTTTGTTGTGACTGCCTTTGGTTGTGTTTTATGTATTATTTTAGAAGATATTTTATGGGAAAATAATTGCTTTATGAACCATCAGATTGACCTTTTTTCCCCCCAAACATCTACTGTGCTTAAGGCAATAGATTAAAACTATATTTTCAGCAACATTTTCCCCAGTTGACTTAAATGATGAACTTCTGCCAATGAGATTTTACTGATGCCATCTGGTACTTTCTCTGATCTTGAATCACTGAGATTTTAGGTAGATTACCTCTTCCTTAAATATGCATTTAAACCTTTCAAATTTTTACCCTCGTTTTCAGAAGCTTTCCAGGTTTTTGTAACCTCCGATGGGTCATTGTTCTCAAGTTCAGGACAGTTTCTATCTGGCCATTCTTTACAGGAAAAATGACAATAAACAGAAATTTTAGCTATGCCTTACAGATATTTTAAACGGAAGAGTACATTGCTGCTGTCCACAACCCCTTATTTATCTGCAGGACATGTTGAACAGCTTTATACAAAATGCTAATTTAAATTTCACTTTTAAACATCTTTGTATCAAGCATAAATAATTATTAAGTTGGCTGACCCAATAACAGATCTTCCTACGTTAAGGATGACAGAAAACAGAATAAAGTATTTCAATACATTAGAAATGAAGCATTCTGTTCTACAGGTAGCTCAGAAATGCCCCTATGTCATTTTTCTGTGATATTAATGAAGCATGTTAAATGAAGTCTGAAACACAGTGGTTATTTACAAAACATGTACAGAAGCAACAGTACAAACTTCTTACTAAAGCCTTGGTAAATACTTAGTCTTGTCTAAAACAGAGCCTTTTTACAAGAAAAGGGAAGTAGATCTTGATTTATTTTTTCTGTAGTTAGGACTTTGGATAAATAAGTGACAAAATAAGTACTGGCAAAAACATTCCTCACTGTCATTCTAGAATAGTATTTAGATTATTAAACCCTAGAAGTAATCCCCTTTTAGTTCCCTGAATTTTTTTCCATCACCAAGCA
The DNA here is from genome assembly GCA_013400195.1 of Aramus guarauna. Taxonomy (NCBI): domain Eukaryota; kingdom Metazoa; phylum Chordata; class Aves; order Gruiformes; family Aramidae; genus Aramus; species Aramus guarauna. Next base: position 822,588 of record VXBL01004965.1, read on the forward strand.
TTCTAGAATGGTTCAAAATGTGGGTTTGCTATTTTTATTTCAATTGAACTCTGTTACTTTGCTGTGGTATTTTTTTTACCTTGTATGTACATAATAGGAGTAGCTTAGTAAACATTCTCGGAGATCTGAAAAATCTGTCAGCACTGCTGTTGTGTTACACGTATATTTTATTGTTAAAATGAAAAATGTCAGTCAGATTCTTTTGACTTGCACTGAACATATTATGGAAATGCTGGATTGAAATGAAGACTACACTACTGAAGATAGCTCATTGTAGGATATTGATTTTGGAAATATTTGGATATTCTTTATTAAACACACTAAACAATTACTATTTGTAAAAGCTAAAGAAAATCATACCTAGGCACAAAAATGTACTCATATTATGAATGCACAATTAAAATAAAATTTATTGTCCAGTAGCTGACTGAAAATCCAGAAAATTGAACCCATATTACATAGCTATTGTCTTCACTGGAAGGTCTAGATTTTTGAATGATGCTTTATCTCTCCACTCCAACTGGCCATAAGGAGAAATGAAGGGCAAAAAGTGGGTAAAATCTGCATTTCAACAGGATATGTAGTTAGAATATATCTACTAGATTTGTACTATGTTTTTTATATTGTGTAAAGTTTCTTTATAAGGTAGCTTTGTGGAAGCTTCTGTGATCTTCTAGCTAATTGTTTAATTTTAAAGGGATTCTAATGGTCAGCAAGATTCCAGAGAAACTATTTTGATTATGAAAGTTTTAGCTTTGATTAATAAACTGTTATGTTTGAAGTATTTTTCCATCTTTTGAAAAAGGTGAGATAAAAATATTTTTCTACTGAATTTGGCTAAGAGGTAAAAATCTTGAAAATACTCAGAAACAAAATTTGGAAAAGAATTCATTTTGGTCAGTTAAAATATTTTGCTCATAATTCAGATGATAGTGCTTTTCTGCAAAATAAATTGGTAGGTTTGTGGACTTTTTTAACCTATAAGAAAATGAAATGAGCCTACTTGAGAGCATTCTTTGAGAAATGGAATAGAAAACTTCTGGGATAAAATGTATTTTGAAGAATCTCTGGAGTTTAGCAAGAGAAATAATTTTGGCAGAAAGTTCTGAGCCAGACTCAGCATCCTCCAGGTCTGTTCCTGAATACACTTACTGCAATGTTTTCTTCAAATATCATGGTCCAGCTACATCTTTTGTTAATAACTGAGATGCTTTTATCTAAATCATTTTACAACTTTGCAAAATTGGAGGTTGGAATCATCATTTTTATGACATTCATCAAATATCTTTGTGTTCCTAATAGCAGCAATAGAATCCAGCAGTCTTGTAAAACAATATTTCTTGGGAAGGATATGTCTATCAATTGTGGCAAAGCAAACAGTTTCTGTGTACACCACAGATTCAGAGAGTCTTACGTACTCGTATTTGAGAACAATGGCGTGCTTCTTATTCAATAGCTGGAATTGGTATTCAGCAGTAGGATTCAATTCTTACATAAACTGCTAATTTCCAGTGTGACTTCAGTCAAGTCACTTCATCCTGCTGAACCTTATCTTCTCACCTCTAAAGCAATACTTCCTTCTCTCCTTGGTCTATACAGATTAAGAAATGTAGGTCCTCCGTCTTTAACACGCAATACAAGAGAACGCACGTAGAGATGTTAACAGAAAAGCCAGCATTTGATGCTTTCCTTTATTAAAAGCTAATTCCTTAGCTAGAATGCACTTAGAATAGACTGCTTTTCTTATAATTATAGGACATCTGTCTTCAATTCTGAAAAATAAAAGGCAGCTGAGAAACAATGTGGAAATTCACACAGTGCTTTGCAGTAGCTGGTAGATTCAGATTCCTTTTGTTTCAGATTATTGAACCCTGCTCATTGCAATGGACTTCAAATCTGCTCGTGCAGATCAGTGAGAACAAAGTAATTTGTTGGGTTATAATTAAGAAGACCAGTCTATGTGATATGCCAGTGAAGACAATATATACATATAAGATTTCATCTTCCTGCAACTGTATGCTAGCTGGGGAAGAAAATGGGTATGTTTCTTGTTTCTCTGGAAAACTTTTCCTTGCAAATTGAATCCTCTTTTGTCTTCACAGAGTTGGTGTCTGCTCATTTTGCATATATGTGGCTGCACACAACAGTCTATGCATACTGGAGAACCTAGAGCTGGAAAATTTACGGATATATAGTGAGGAAAACAAAGATGGAAACAACAAGAGAAGGAAAGTGACGATAGTGGGAAGTGATAAAAAAACATGAAAAAAAGGGAACTTGATGAAGAGGGGGACATTGGAAGCAGTGAAGAAGGGAAAAGAACAGTTCCTAGCATGAAATGTTCTGAACAGTTCTTAGAAAGTGCCTTCGACATGAATTATCACAGGTGGCTGTGACTCAGAGACCTTGCAGAGTGACTTACAGTAAAGAACTAGGCTAAATTGCAAGGGTACAGCCGTGTGCTAGAAACGCTGCCATTGGTGGTAGATTTGCATCTGCTCATGGCACTGGTCTGGTAGCAGTTGTGATGCTAAATTTGAAAAGCAATACACAGATAGGCTATGAAGTCCTGATCACTTTCTATAGAACTTGACAGGTGCAGAATCTATGGCAAAGCAACGAGCACAGTGAGCTTGGAGACTGAAGGTGGAGTGAGACATAAATCAGGGAGAGGAAATGCCTTTGGCTGCAAATTTCTCACTCTACGCCTTGCTTTCTCTCTCTCTCTTTCACTGTTCTCTTTTGTCATTTTTAAGTATCTAGGTATTAATCTACATAATTTATATACTAATGAAACATCTGCTAAGCTCCCCTGTAATTTCATTACTCTTCCTGGGTGACCATTCTACAAGTCTGAGCTTTTTACCATCACGTATAAGAAGGAATTATTATTTAAATAAAAATAACCAAAATTTTAATTTAACTGAGCAGAATTTAGCCTTTAGCATTGGTGGGTTTTTTTAAATATTCCTGATATAAGATGTTACCACAGCATCTTTGGTACATTTAGCAATTACCCTTTGCCTTTGGAGTTGTTATTTATTGATATGGTACTAGCAGCTAGAGACTCAAATGATGATTGTATCATACCTAACAGACATACATAAAGATTTTCTTCATGTTCCATCTGTTCTGGTGTTTAGGCCAGATGTGTTTTCTAACTGGAAAAAAACCCAAGAGTTGAAATGAGACTTAGAAATACTGATAGAAGTACTGTCCATCAGCTTTATAATGGAGGGCAGGTATCTCAGAGACATGGCATAGGACTGGCTACCGAGACACATGCTGGCAACAGCTGAAGTCTTCAGGACATATTTCTGTCCTCTTGAACCACTCCATCTCCCTCAGTGCATAAGGCAGCCTGCGGAGCCTAAATTGTAGCCGTTTCCCTGGGCTGCATTTCATTTCAGAGCAGCCTGCAGTCTCCACAGTGTGAAATGCTGGAGCCTCACCCTGTCGTGCCTGTCGTGCCTGTCGTGCCTGTCGTGCCTGTCGTGCTCTGGCTTGCGAGAGAAGCACATCACTTCTGGAAGCAAGACATTTCTCCTGTGCAGGCACAGCGCTTTTAGGCTCTCCCAGCACTCTCTGAGCCCTCTTTCCACTGCTAAGTAGTGGGAGTGTGAGTCCTTGGCCTTTCTTTGTAAGTGATGTGTGGCAAACAATGACTCCGGAGGGTCAGAGACTCCGAAGCACAAATTCCTTTCACTGCCACTCGCCTCCACTGATGCTGCCCGTGCCGAATTGTCTCAGCTTCATAACAAGATGTTTTAGCTGCGTCTCTAACTCCCAGTGCCCACCTCATTATTCTGTCATTTCGGTGCACACTTAATATGGTTTAGGTTAATTATAGATGTGCAGCAGTACATGAGTGAGTGAGAGAAAGAGACACAGAGAGATGATAACAGACTGCAACTATGCAAAGGGTTTAAAGATGAGAAGACAGGGAATGTATTAAGTATGAAACATGGGCTATTACTAGGGTGAAGGAGACATAACTAAGAAAGGGAAATACCCGGTGAATTCTCTGGAGAACTTTGCCTGACAGTGTGATTATTAAATTGGGAGACTCTCCTCTAGCAGAACAAAAGAAAGATTTCTCACTTGGGAGCTTCAAAATCCGATTGGAAAAGTGTAATACACCTTTTCACAGGGAACAACTTCAGGTTGGTGGTGACTGCCGAATTGTCTTTTCTGGCTTCTCTTTGTATGTCTGCATACACACAGAGACAGGTTCATAACTATACAGACGTAGATAACCATGTATGACTCCGTCACGACAGTGATTCATTCATGACAGTGATAGTCATCATATATTGTATGTTTGGCATTCTCATCTCATCAGGACTCCTGCCCATCAGTAAGACTCTGCTGCGATGCTTCTTATATTTCTAAAGCATATATAGCTCCAAACAGCAGTCATGGGACAAAAGAAAACCTGTCAGAGAGGCATTTGCTTCTTATTCTTGAAAAAGTGAAATTTCTTCCAAAGATTAGACTCGCCTGAGGCTTAGGAGAGGTAACATTTGGCTCTGTGCTAGGACAGATTTTATATGTCATCATCCATTGGATTTAGAAATAGCAGATTTTAAATGAGGAGAGAAGTCATCTGCTCTAAGACCTGCTAGGTCAGGGTATACTGTACATGCAATGGTTTGGTGTATTATGAAAAGTTTATTGTTTTTATTGGAACATGTACAGATAATAAAAGTATAATCTGAATGACTGAAAAAAAAAAAGAGGGCTTGATCCTACGCATTTTCAATTTCTGAATGCAATGTTAACTACTGTAAATAATCTGAAGTCTGTGGCAATAAGTACTCTATGCTTTAAAGTTTTTGAAGAATCAAGGCTTTATTTTTAAGCTAAATGTTTTTTTCATTCAAAAGCTGAATAGAAGTTGTGAGGATTTCTGGGCGTCATAAGATCACAGTGTGATTTTTTAGTACGCATTTTTACCATGCAGAGGTAAGAACTCATGGTCTGATTTAGGCTGCAGTCACAATAGTGTCTTGTTGGTTGAATAATCCATCAGATTTTTTCCAAGTGCATGTGTCATATCTATATATATATAAAAATATAATTTTGCTACCCCATTAATATTGTTTACACATTGAGGCTTCATGCTCGTATCTGTTCAGGCTGTTTTAGAGCATATGCAGATCATGTCCACTGCAGATCTGTCTGCTTTCCCAATGCTCCATACTGCCGGCGTTTGCTTTGTCTCTGGGGTGACTCCCAATAGCGAAGTCATGAGAAATGTACACAGTATGTGGGGACCCTGGTCAGTCAGATGCTACTTTTCCTCTAGACGGCATCGCATAACATATTTCAGTAGGTTTTTGCTTCTTTGTTTTCTCGTTTTGTTTATTTGAGGCTGTAATATCACTTTATTGCAGAAGGCAGAATGGTTTTGGCCAAAGGAATAAGTTTAGCTGGGTACTTTTCAAATGACTACGAGGAAGCAGATGCGATTTTGGATTTATGTACATTGTGTGGTGCCCTTTTCACCTGACCTTGCAATATACGGGTGTGGGGGATTGATGAGCTCTCAAGTGCATCAATATCCTAGATGTGAGTCTTGCTGGATTAGAAATTTAGAACTTGGGGAAAGGGTAGAGAAAGCCAATATTTGGTTATAAAGGAAACAACAAAATACAGACCATTTTGTGTAGATTTTGCTGGGAGAGCTGGCTCTGTCTCAGTTTCAGCGGAGTCTCTCCTCTCTAGCCAAAGGGAATGTAGGATGGGACAGGGAGGGTCTGATTGGGGAGGAATTCAATGCAGCTATCAGCAGCAGGCTTCTATGTAAATACTGTAACACCTCTGAGCAGAGGAACAGCTGAGATAACACTGTAAACTAATCTCTAGTGCCAGAAGAGCTGGCCAATCCCTCACATTATACGGTTTCCGTAGAAAAGATGTGCTAGGGAAAAAAAGAAGCAGATTTAAATTATATATGGCAATTTACTATGGAATTAAATATGCTGATTTAAAAAAAAAAATGAAAGCAGCATACAGTATTTTTTCTTGGAAATGGTTATCTGCGCCAGGGTGTATATACCTATACGTTCTGGCATATATATGAATTCTTATATAAACAGGCATCGCTATCACCAAAATATTTTCAACTCTGTTACCTATGCCTAATTGATTTAGATAAATATGTACTCACTTGGGGTCCTTGTCCCACTGGTATTGATTTTGGTTGATTTTTCATCAATACCAAGAAAACTATCAGCCAAAGTTTGTCCAGAAGAGAGGCACTGAAGCACAGTCTGTCCCTGCTTTGACCTTTTAAGGTCACTGTATTTCACAGTCCTACACCTTCCTTTCTTAGGTAGCTAAGGAAAAAAAAACAACCAACAAAACATATGTATACATACACAGATACATACATGCATATATATGTGCATATGTATTTATATATGCACATATATTAAATAGACATACACAAACCTTTATACGCAAATGGTGTCTCACCTGAAACAGGTTGTCTCTCCTCAAGGCATTTAAAGAAAAGAAAAGCAGGAGCTATCGATGGCCAAGAAGTTTCTTGCTACATCTGCATTAGAGTTGTGCTCATAATTGGGCACAACCCCAAGATAAACTGGGGTTTGGGTGGAGCTAACCACCTCATTAATTGTGCTAGAAATGAGGAAACTGATTCCACTATCTCCGGTTTCAGCAGAAATTAAAGTCGAAGCGTCTCTGATGCCCCCTTTGGATACAGTTTAGAAACGAGTAGTCAGTGATTTCCAGTTCTCGCACCCTTTGTCAGAGCCAAGCCACAGTGCAAAGATAGCTCTTACACCAACACCCCCCAAAGCCCCCAAACTGCAGGTTGGGATGCATGCACAAGCTCTTTTCTTCCACCTCATTTAAGATGTATATAGCCATGTGATGGCTGTCAGCCCTTGTATGGCATCTAATAAACCGGACCTGTGTTTAAGCAGTTGATCCTGTTTACTGAGTGTTCCCCTCTTGACCTTTACATCCCATCCTTCCCTTCTGTCCTGAACCTCAATTCTCCC
>VXBL01004965.1:829670-854759 GCA_013400195.1 Aramus guarauna
TTGTGTCTTTACACAGGCAGGCATTGGGCAGTTTATAAGCCGAGCTCCCAAAGGACACTGTCCTTTGTATTATAATACAGGTCCTCTGGGACACACGTTGACAAACTCTGCCTTCACATACCAGGCCAAACCCACTCAAGGGATGCCTCTCCAGTCTTTCTATTTTTAACTAAGAAAAAAAAAAAAAAAAGAAAAAGTCCTGAAGATACATGGATTTTCTAGGTTCCACCGCTGGAACAAATTATCAATGTGGATGGTTCAACAACTGAGCAGGAAAACAACTGTCACATTACATTAATACCATAGCTGGTTTTTGTCCAAGCTATTCCCATCTCTCATCCTCTGCCCTATACATATCACCACGCGTTACTGATCCGGTGTGTATTAAAAGAGCAAAAATGAGGAGTTTAAGTATATGCATATTAATGTAAATGAGCAGATCCTATTTTGTGCTATAGATGTCAGCCAAAAGCAGAGAGAAACGCGATTTTTGCTGTGTGTGCTCATCAAAGTTTAAAAGAAATTGAGTGTGCACTGCTCCTTCCTAAGGCAATACAGGCAGCAGATGCTGCCTCCACGCAGTAGAGGAGCCCCAGTTGTTGGCACCAAAGTAATCTCATGGGTCGTCGATTAAATAGAAGCTCGACTGGCTTTTTTTCAGTGGAAAAACGAAAAGCCGGCGGACAAAACACCCGCGCAGCTTCCCCCGCACCCTCCGCCCAGCCCGAGCATCTCAACTTTCCGGGCCCACCTGGGCCGGCACCCGGCGGGTGTCGACACCTCGGGGTGCCGCCGGCGGCCGGAGCCGAGCCGGGCTCCGGGCGTGCCCCCGGGAGGCGGCCCGGGAAGCCACCTTTCCACCCAGCTCCCTGGAAGCGCTGGCCCCCGAGGGGCTGCTCGGGGCTCCCTATTTGGCCATGCGGCGGGCCGGGGGCGCGCTGCCCCGCGCCTGCCTTACATGGGCCGGGCGGCCGGGCTGCGCCGGGGCTGGCCGGGCTCCATTCATGGCTGCGCGGCCGCTCAATGGCGCGGAGCCGACCAAATAAGGAGAAGGTGGCTGCCCCGTCCCGCGGCGGCCCTGGACGACGCTGCCCCTCGGGGGGGGTATAAATTGGGGCGTCTCCGCCGNCGTGCAGGTACAGCCGCTGCTCTGCCTGCGCATCTCCCGGCTTGGCGTTATTTCTGCCGGGGACACCGCTCCGTCCCCGGCCGCCCCCCGTGCAGCGCCAGCCGCTGCGGCCCGACGGGGCGCGACGCCCCCTCGCCGGTGAAGTGCTCGGGGCACGGCCTATCTCTCCGATTTCAAACGCTTTCCCTCCCGTTTCAATCCGCGGCCTGAGGGTACCGCTAACGATGCTCTGATGAGCGTCCTGCAAGCCGGGGCGCCTTTTGAAGCGCGGAGAAGAGAGCGGCTGAGCGGATCCTATTTAAAGCCCTGCTCACGACCGTGGCCGAGCCATCGAGCATCGTCCCGGGACGAGTCAAATTTCCCGCTCCCGCCGACAGCTGTCGGTGTGCCGCCGCCGCCCGTGCCCTCCGGGATGGCGGGCGGGAGGGCGCGGAGGGGCCGCCCGGGGGCTCGGCGGGGTCCGGCGGCAGCGCCGCGCTTTCCGCGGGGGTCTGGACGCGCCGCCGCGCTGTTTTTCAGGTCCGTGCCTCCCTCCGAAGATGTGTGACGACGAGGAGACCACCGCACTGGTGTGCGACAACGGCTCGGGGCTGGTCAAGGCGGGCTTTGCCGGAGACGATGCCCCCAGGGCCGTTTTCCCGTCCATCGTCGGCCGCCCGAGGCACCAGGTAAATACGGAGGGCAGGACTGGGGCAGGACAGAGCCTTCCCTCCCTCTCTCTCCAGAAGTCGCCTTCACTCGCCCTTTCCCTCCTTAATTCTTCTGTTCAGTCCCAAATACCCTGCCCTTCCCTCTGGTCACTGTTTGCGGTGGTATGAGTGATGCATTCCCAGTTCTCCAGTGCTTCCCTCAGCTCCCCTGTTTGGCTGTCCCTGATCTCCTGTCTATCACTGCCTCCCTTTCTCCCAGCTATGTCTAATTCACAGGCTTTCCTCTGGACTCGCTCCCTGTTCTCTCCCCTAATGAGCCCAAACCCAGCTTCCTACAAAGCTGCTGCCCACTCCATCCCCTAGGCCAGACCTGCTGCTGGTGCTAGTTCAAAGGCATCTCCACTGGCCGAATTTGCACACGATGCACTTTGTTTAAGTCCCTTCCCATCCATTCTGTCCGATGTTTCATGTACCAAACACCTTCTTTCCATTTTCTCTACATTGTCTGTCTCTGATCTGACCTTCTCACTGCTCTCTAAGTCTATTTTTCTCTGTTCTTATTTCATTCTCCTTCTCTTTTGTCACAGTTAGATCAGCATATAGAGAATACAGTACTTATTCTCCTACAATTTCCTTGGTAAAAAGTTTTTAATGCTTTAAAAACAAAACAAAACAAAACAAAACAAAACAAAACAAAACAAAAAAACAACACCAAAACCCAAACCTAAAACATTTGTAATCTGTACTCTTATCGTGAACAAATTACTGCTGAAGCTCCATAGTAATACAGAGTATCTTCCTTCACTAGAAGGCTCATTTCCCTCTGTATCTTCTTGTTTATAGACTCTGTATGTCTCTCTGTATCTTCTGCTCATGATATTGTGCAGTTTACTTTCAGTCAAACTTTTGGACCAGAAAGAAGTAATTGAAAATAAGAGGTGCATTAAAAAATCCTTCCATTTCTGATTAAAGGAAAAAGTATTTTATGAGAAAACTTCAAATTCTGTTGACTTAATATTTTAATAATGCTAAATTCTTTTCCTAAACAACCTTTTCATAGTGTGACTTCTTGTACCTTTCTTCAAAATAGCACAGTTGACTGTGATGTAATTGTTTGGGCTCTGTGATGTTGTCTTCCTCAAATAATGCTCTTCTGTGTTTTCTTCTCTTAGGGTGTTATGGTTGGTATGGGTCAAAAAGATTCCTATGTGGGTGATGAAGCTCAGAGCAAAAGAGGTATCCTTACTTTGAAATATCCCATTGAACATGGCATCATCACCAACTGGGATGATATGGAAAAGATCTGGCACCACACTTTCTACAATGAACTCCGTGTGGCCCCTGAGGAACACCCTACCTTGCTCACAGAAGCCCCCTTGAACCCTAAAGCTAATCGTGAGAAGATGACCCAGATAATGTTTGAGACCTTCAATGTACCTGCTATGTATGTGGCAATCCAGGCTGTCCTGTCCCTGTATGCCTCTGGTCGTACAACAGGTAAAATAAAAAAACACTATTTAGATTTTTCCTTTCAGGAACCCTCCTTCCTTCTCACTCCAAATAGGGGAAAAAACCCCTCATAACTCATTTGAATTTACAAAACAAAACAAAACAAAACAAAGGTATTTTTCACTTATAGCAATTGATGATAACAGTAGCAGAAAATAGTCCATGGACAGAACAATGTGGACCTGTCTGCATTGCTTTCTGAGAGGCATTGTGGAACTAATTCTTGTCCCACTTGTGATAACGCAAGCAAGGAGACATTCCTGTGAAGATACTGCAGTTATACAAGTATTACACCAGTTTAAGGGTTTAAAATGCCCATAGTTGGACCAAACCCAATCACTATTGCAAATAACTTACTGCTCAGTGTAGTAGCAGTGGAAGGCTGTTCGTATGGATTAACTTAAAACATGTAAGGGACAGCTGTTTTATGGGAAAGTTCACAACAAAGAGGAATGTCCAGGCAAGCAAAGGCAGAAGGAATTGGCAAGATCTTTACGGCTAAAATAGAATGATGCTACCTTATAGTGCCTGAAAAATCCTATATTTTGTTGTGTTTGTTGCTGCTCACTGTGCCTAAGGGCTCTAAGTGTTTGCTAGGTGGTCCCAACTGCTCTCTGACATTTCTCTCCCAGGGATTGTTCTTGACTCTGGCGATGGCGTCACCCACAATGTACCTATTTATGAAGGTTATGCTTTGCCTCATGCTATCATGCGTCTGGATCTGGCTGGCAGGGATCTGACTGACTACCTCATGAAGATCCTCACGGAGCGTGGCTATTCCTTTGTGACAACAGGTCAGTCCTTCAGCTTTGCCCTCCTCTGAAAATCCGGTCTCTCTTGGTCCATCTTCTTCCTCTAGTATTTTGCTTATCCAAACCTTGATTTGATTCCTGTATATCTGCAGCTGAACGTGAGATTGTTCGTGATATCAAAGAGAAATTGTGCTATGTTGCACTGGACTTTGAGAATGAAATGGCCACTGCTGCCTCTTCCTCTTCTCTGGAAAAGAGCTATGAATTACCTGATGGTCAAGTGATCACAATCGGTAATGAACGTTTCCGCTGCCCTGAAACCTTATTCCAGCCATCCTTTATTGGTAAGTGTTCCCAGGAAATTCTCCTTTCAGTAGGAGGTATGAATGAATCAGAAGATCTAGAAGGTGTCCCACTCCTCTTCCTGCTTATCTAAATCTGGCACAAAATCAAACATAAATAATGAGTTAGATCATCTGGTTCCTGTAAGCTGTGCTTAATGTGAGCTCAGCTGGTAATTAGCTGAGTTCTGGGGTTGTCTTGTAAGTTTTAGACCAGGTTTTAGGGTCACCATTTTTCATGATAAAATGTAGCTAGAATATCATTATGTTACGATGGAAAGAATAGCTTCCAGTGCTGTATTTGTAAAGCTTACACTTGAACAGTATCTGACTGCAAGTAGAAGTAAAGTGTCTGGGAGAGGTAAAAAAAATGGAACGTATATTTATATGCACTACAGTTGAACATTGCCATGGTCAAGACGGCAAGCTTTGCTGTTTGTGAGTGCAGCTGACAGATAGAGCAAATGCTTATACTCTAAGTCCTGAGCAATAAATGCAGTTGTTCATCAGCTGACGTCTTGCTGTGGATCTAGTGTCAGCCCTTTCAGGAAGCACCTGTTAAAATTAATAAATTGGAATGCAGCCCACAAACATTTGCTTCTGGTTTCTTTTTCCCTACCACCAAGTGCTAATATCTTGGTCCATATCTTGCTTATGTCTTGCCTTGATGTTTATAAATAGACTGTATTTTGAGTAGGCTGAAAAAGAAATGAAGCAACTATTGTCTTTTTTAGCTCTACTTCCACTGCTTTCATTGTCTTTATTGTTGTCTTTTCTATGTTCAACTAATGCTTTTTGTGAGACTCTGACATAACCTGGTACTCATGTTTTCTATTCTGTATAACTTTCTCCCACTGCCATATACTAAATGAATTTATGTTGTGTGTCTACCTCTTCTCTTACCGTATGTTTTGAGTATTTTTCCTTTGCACAGGCATTGTGATTCTTACCCTTACTCACAAATAATTTTTGTTTTCTTAGCTAGTTCTGCAATTCTTTTTTTTATCTATGTTTTTCTATTACACTTAATAATCAGTAAGTAATTTTACAACAAATATATCATAGCCATTCATTTTAATGATGAGGAGAAATGCCAAGAGTTGTCGTCACGAAGACCTCTTGTATAATTTACTGATCTACCGTCTTCTTTCTTCCTAAGGTATGGAATCTGCTGGTATTCACGAGACTACCTACAACAGTATCATGAAGTGTGATATTGATATTCGTAAGGACCTGTATGCTAACAACGTCCTCTCAGGTGGAACGACAATGTACCCTGGCATTGCTGATCGCATGCAGAAGGAAATCACTGCACTTGCTCCTAGCACTATGAAGATCAAGGTGAGGAGTTTCACTCTGTACTATAAAATGTGGGTAAGGATGGGGAAAATGTCCATATCACTAAGCTGGGATATAGGAACAACTCAAAAGTGAGATCAACAGCTGATGGACAAATGAGAAGAAATTCCTTTTAATCCATTAATTATTAATTATATTGTAAGTGTTAGAAAAGAGGAAAATATGGTTATAGATTTTCTTAAGGAATATTACAGGTATTGTACCAGCTGCTGAAGATCAATACTGTTATAGAAAAGTTCTTTATTAAGGAAATATCTAGCGGTTTGTTACATTGGTGATGTGGGTTGGTTTTTCAAAAATGTAACTGTTAAATGAGGATTCTGCTTCTTTTCTTTATCTTAGATCATTGCCCCACCTGAGCGCAAGTACTCTGTCTGGATTGGTGGCTCCATTCTAGCATCCCTGTCCACCTTCCAGCAAATGTGGATCAGTAAACAGGAGTATGACGAAGCTGGTCCATCCATTGTCCACCGCAAGTGCTTCTAAGCACTTTTCCCCTGAATTTACTTCCCACTCAGGATGACGACAATATGCTTCTTGGAGTCTTCTGGCAACCCTTCCTGAACTCTTCAGTCATTGTACAGTTTGTTTACACACCCGTGCAATTTATTTGTGCTTCTAATATTTATTGCTTTATAAATAAACAAGATCTGGGACTTGCAACCTACAAATGATTGTCTTTTGTTTTATTATAAGTATTTTTAGGTTAAAAAAACGAGACTAAACACCCTGGGATGTGGAAACTCCCATCAAACATATCAATGCCTTCACTGTATGCCTGTCCTTCTAAGTGATGTAGGCATGTTAAGTCATGGTTTTCTATTAGTAAGAATTCATGCTTTATAGTTTTAACTTTGAAATGTGAAACAAAAGAAGGATCATATATGAAGGCTTACAAAAAATTAGCCTTGAGGGTAGACTAGTAAGTGGAACAAGTGGAAGGAAACATCTCATGTTCACTCACTGGATTGAGAAATGTTTCTTCTGTTGCATTTATTATAACCCGAGTATTTTAATATTAATTTATTGAAAGCCAAAGCTTCTGCAAAACAATTATGTTAATACATTTAGAATGCTATCTATGACTAATTAGCTCAATCCTAAAGAATCACACAATTGTTTTCTGTGGGTTATAAATATTTATGACAAAATATTAATTCCAACTGACAGTTTACTCATCTTCCCCTATCTCTTCAAAGCCAGAGAGAAAGAAGTGAAGCCTTTATTGTACTAATGCAGAAGAATAAAACTTTTGCTGTATAAACATACAATTGTTATAATCACGATTATTTTCACATCATCATACATATATCGTAGGCAATTTTTAATCCTTAATCTTTCCTATTCTTTATTGCTGTTTGACCCAGATACTACAATCATAAATTTCCTACTCTCTGTGAGTTTTTGTGTTCCTCACCATGACTTCTTATAACTGTACTCTTCGATTTTTTTAAAAGTAGTATCTAAAATTGATCTGGGACATTTCCATTAAAATAATGGCACCAGTCAGTGTCATAGTTTGGACTATGCACAGACTGGAGTTCACCTAAACTTGATTCAGGAACTCAATTAAAGCATTTATCAAGCTGTGCATGTGGTTAGTTAGGCATGTTCTCAGCTGACAGCCATTACAGATGTTTGAAAAGAATAGATTTTGTGCTAATTTTATACTCAAATCCTTTTTTAAAANGTTTACACAGTTGCAGGGAAACTTTTTCTGTTTCTCCTCCCTATTATTTTCTGGAAAGGCATTAAAACTGGCTGTTAGATGTGTTAGTTCTGTTAAGCAGAACTGATTTTACTCTTTGAATATATGAAGATGTATTTAGTATCTGTCTTCAGTTTGCCTGTCATTAGAAGACATTTTACTGAGATGCAATTGTAATTGCCTGCCATCGGCTTGCAATTCAAGTATTCAACTATTTCTAAATATTTTTTGCTTTTGGACAAAGAAGGTGGGTGGAGTTGTTAAATATAAATAAAACAAACATAAATATGAAAATTTACATCTTTTTACAATTGAAACATAAATTTAAGCATTTTAAATGAACATAAAATTTAAATTTCAACATAAATATGAAAACTTAAACATAAATAGGAAATACTTATGCTCGCACTGCACAAAATATTAGTGAAATGCTGCTACAAATAGGTCTTTTCACAACACAGTACAAAATAACCTGTCAGTCAGTTAAGGCAAAGCCAACAACTTCAGCTGTTCTTAAGCAGGTTTCCAGAGTAGGGAATCACTCCGAAGTTCGCACCATGGAGAAATTTTGTATGTTTTGAAAACACGGCAACTTTTCCAGATTTCTGACCAACACAAATTTAATTGCTCAAACTTAAATGACATTTGCCAATGATGTTTGCATGGTGTTGTTCAGAAGCATTGCGCTTTTCTTGCTTGTTCTTGCTTGCTAATTTGAAAGATTCGGCTGGTTCAGAAAGGTCCCCTCAGGTATTAGTGTGAATTAATAGGGCGATAGTGGACATAAATTGCAACTAACTGGGGCTTAAAATGTTAGGCAAGTATGCAAAGGGTATGCTAAGTCAGACCCAGTGGATTCCTGCCTGAGTGGCCCTGACTGGGGGGGCGGGAATGGCAGGCATACAGCTGGCACCACGTTCTCGGCCGTGGGCAGGAGTTCACCCCTGAGCACGTGGGCATGAGGAGGGAACTGAAGGAAGCCACTGCTTGCATGACGGATGGAAAAAATTCCTTCCACAGGCATTCTGGGGCTTGTAAGTCACAGTTTGTAGAAATGGATATGAGCAGCAAGGAGCGTGTAAAATAGTGATATGCTTGCATATCTGTAGGATATGACTAAAAAGTAGTAATGCCTTACCTTTTTTTCTCTTCTTATAGCATGTTTCCAGATGTATTCAGTTTTAATGCAATAATCCCATATTTTGCCATTGGAAAATATGTATTCACACGCAGTGCAGTGAAAATTTTAATAATTCAATGGACGGGGATTATGATAACTACTTATTGAAGCAAAACTAGATCTTTTAAATATGGATAATGCAACTGATCAATTTGATTGAGAAGAATTTGAGTGTTAAGTCACATAAACTAAACACCAATGAGAGATGCCACTGTTAAAGTTTACCCTCCATTTACATTTTACAAGCCTTAATTACAGTGGTATACATTTTGTATGGCAAATGAAGATGGTGGAATGGGCTGCAGAAATTAACTGGAGAGCACTTATGTGATAACCAGTAAAACTATTGTAGATACTTCCTTGAAAAAAGCAAATTAAAAAAGAGCTGTACACAAACCCGGCTGTGATCATCAGTGTTCACCTCTGAAACACCTCAGCTGATGAAGACTTTGACGTACATTTTGAGACTAAAGGATCACAGCTAACCTTCATTGTTCTGGATGGAAGAAGGAAACAATGTTTAGCCAAACGTATAGATGCAACACACGGAATTTGAAAAGCAGTGTGGACACATGGCAAAACGTCTGTCTGCCACAGCAGAGCGTGTCCTCTTACCTGACGTTGCAGCCTTGTTGCTCTGTATGTAAAATGGTGTGGAAGTCATTCTGTGGAAGTCAGTCTGACGTAATCTTTAAGCTACATAAAGAGGCTTTATTCAGTAATAAAGGCTAAAAGTTGTTAAGAAATACTAACACACATCAGTAAAAACTGGGGCAAAATCTTCCAGCCTGTTCTGGCAGCCAGAACGACACAACCCAGTACTTCTGCTTTTGACTGAAGGATATTGGGGTTTTGCTACTGCTGCCTGACCCACAGACCTGACAGAAAACTTGTAGATCGAGGACCATGTCGGCACTTAAGGAGTATTGAGGGATAGGATTTTGATCAGAACAGAAAGCTTGCAGCATCTCTATGAAGTATGTGCTAAGAATCTGAAAATCCTGTGATTCTGCTTTAAAAGATGGATTTTTTTGACAGGAAATAAGGAGATGTTTCAGAAGTCACTTGGTAGTGCTTCAAGGCTCTTTCAAAAAATTGGTAGGACAGTCATTATAAATTTGATAGAGCTGTCTACTTTGCACTAATCTTCTCTAAAAAGGCTGTTTTAGCTAAAGCTTTAAAAAAGTCAGCCTGTGGCGAAGCACTAATATGAAAATTTTTAGCTTGAATAATTGAATTCTGTAGAGTGATAATTTTTTTAATGGAGAATAAGAGGGTTTTAGACTTAAAACCATTAGGTGAGTCTAAATATATGTGACAGTCAGGTTAATCTACAATAATAACACAACAATAGAAAAAAGAAATATANCGGCAGCACAGCAACTCCTGCCACGTATTCCTCCCTCTCCCCCGGCTCGCCGTAGCTGGCTGTGTCTGTCTCAGCTGAGACGGGCAAGCAAACAGGTGAAAATTCTGGTTCCTCTTGTTCCGGGGAGGAAGGGGTCTGGGAAGCACATACTGCCGGGCCAGTCGGGGTGCGGAGATCTTCCACAGCATCCAGAAGCACAGGGATTTTACAGTAGTTGCTGTCAAGGAAAAAAAGATAAGTTTAGGGAATTCAAACTATATCCTCATGCTTAAGTAATAGATGGGTTTTGACACTGAATTTCATGCTAATTCTTCTTTATTTTTTATTTTGATTATATAAATAATTTTCAGAACACAGGCTTCTCTCTTCAAAAGATGTCTCTATTTTATAAAAAAAACCCAAAAAACCCCAANAACAATACAGTAAGCCTGGGAAGGTACCCAGTAAAATCCAGGTAGTGAAGCAGTAACAAAGAGCTTAACGATTAATTTTGAGTCTGTAACCCCTCAGGTTTAGATCACCAGAAAGGGTATTGTCAGTGATAACGAGGACTACACGAGCTTTTGTTCCAAAGGGTCCCAAATGCCTTCTATGTGCTGCATTGTGGCTCCTAGACACGCTTTCGCAAAAAAGGCGATGCTCAAAGGGAAATTGGGGAGCTCCTGGGTGCCAGAGAGGGTCTGCAACTCCGGCTCTGCTAAGGAGAGTGGAAATGGGTAGCTGCGTGACGTGGTTTAGGCCCAGCCNTGGTTACTAAAAGTGTTTCAAAGTTAAGTGTATGTTTGTGTGTGCGCATGCGTGCGTGTGCACTCTGGTTCTCTGGTAAGACAGAGGGAAGAAGAATTCTTGCAGAAACAGAAATCTCAGGAGAATTTAAAGACATACCATTGAAGAAGTAATTAAAAAAAAAAAAAGTACTTCACTCTTTACTTCCTTAGCATGATATCATGTCTTCAATTTAGCACTTAAACTGGGAGAATCTTCCTTGACAAGGAACACCACCTATAAGAAAACGTTGTTTTCCACCAGTTAAATCAAGGCCATTTCCATGGCTGTAACTTTATTCAGATAAAAGTTTAAAGGGAATCCTCTCCTCCTCAGTCTTCTATTATAGACTAAACAGAAACCACCTTTCTTGTGCTAAACTTCTGACTTCATTATCTGATGTATTAGTTTGACAATTTGAGTAACTGATTATTGAAATTAATATCATTAACTGAGTTACGAATTCAGCATTGGTTATGAATTCAACTCTATTAGCATACTGTTTCATTCATAATTAAAGCACTGAACTCATAGCTGACAGCCTGTTTGTATATGTAGAAATGTGAGTTGTGAAAAATACAATCTGTGGTTTTAGTCTTATAAATGTTTAATGATTTCTTTGATCCATATTTAAAAAGCCATATATATCTATCTGCAGGAATGGATATATAGGAGCTATTTAATGTATATAATGGCTTACTAAATGTCACAATCCATTACAAGATACTACCAAATGCCCAGATATACTTTCAAATTTTAATGTAGTTTATTGTAAAAAACAAAATGTTTAGTGTGTGACAAAACCTTTAATACGTGATGAAGAGGTTTACAAAAATGGTCTTAGGCCTTACTAGTCTTACTGGTGTGGAATTCTTTTTAGATTTATTTTTAATTGAATTGGAGCTCTCGTGCAGGTCAGCTCGGTATTGCAACTGGACAAACTGTGGTAATGCAGTAGCTTTTGATCTTTTACCCATATATTTTGGCAGCTAAATTGAATGGACTTTGAAAGAGACTTGCATGGAACTGGTATCTTCACTCGACATAGGAAAAGGAGTGATTTTGTTGTTGCTGGTGATAGTCACTCTTGCATTTAGTTCTGGGTTCTCCGAAGTGTTCACTGTAATAATATATATATATTTATAGATATAATTATATGTATATGTGTATATACATATATACACGTGCAAATATTGTCCCTAAGTCTTCTCTTTAACTTTGCAATGGAAGAGCATCCCTGACTTGGTAACAAGTTTCAGAGACATATACGTCTGTATGACATAGCATATAACTGTCTCCCCTAGAAAATTAGAATAGTTGCATTTGGAAGGGCAAATATTTCACGTCAGAAATATCACAGAGATATTTCTCTAAGACAAAACCATGGATATTTTGTAGCCTGGTTCCTAAGACAGAAGTTAATTCCTGATTTAGTCTTCTGCTGAAGGGAAAACCTGAGAACTTTGAAATTTTGAGAAAAGATTGGAACTGAAGTGCTTTTTAGAGATAACATGAAATACTCTTTCCTTCTTACAGTCAAAGTGCCACAGAGGTGTGTTCTTCAGACATAGCCTGAATACAGCACATACTGCTGAAAGTGCAAAAACTGCACAAAGTCATGTAGAGAGTAAATTTGCAATGTTTGATGTAACATCTATAGCAATAGTTTTGTAGACTTTTCCTTTCTGATCAAACATAACATCAGCTGTTGTCACCAACTGGGTGGACAAATTTGCTTCTGTTTTTTTAGTTCAAGTGAGACTATGAATTCTGCCCATTGTACCGGCACCTAACAGAAATAGGAAACTAGCTTCTGACCTTATTTTGTAAATAAACAGCATATGAAATTGTCAGGAACAGTATCTTCCTTCTGCCAAAAGGCGTACAAAGGTTTCCTTTGCTCATTCTGTCTGTATACATATTATACAAAGCAAATATATTGCTATTTAAAATGCTACAAAGACTGTTTCTTTCATAAGCAATAATACAGAGATGGTGATTGTGCAATCTCCAAATAGGGTCGTGTGGTGACAGAGAGACAGTGGGTGCTATTAAAAGCTTGACATTTATCACTCACAGTGGTTAAATTTGTCGTGGTATTTGTGGCATTTGCCAATCTAAGTATAGAGAATGCCACAAATACCACAGAACAGATAAATACTGCTGTGCAAAAACCAGCAAAGTGCTGGTGGTGTTTTGCTAAACCTATAGTGCTTTATGTTCTGGAAGTGCATTGCAGGTGCTATTGGCTAGGATTTTCTCAGTATGGAGAAGAAAAAAGAAAGTTTGTTATGGTTTTCTTTTCCTTTATCTTGCCTATTAGAAACCAAAAGGTCTTTTGTATAGGAAATATTTCTTCGTGTCCATCTGTAGCAATGGAGACCCTATCAGAGTTTGAGCGTCCTAAAGCTAATAAGAACCAGACCGTAGCATATTGTTCGCACAGACAAAATGGAACCTGTCCAGTACATGAAGGTTAGGGAATGTTCCACTGGAAAATATGCCATGTATCTCGTGTCAAACAACCCACTGTGCAAGTCTTGTTGGAAGAAATGGCTTTTCAAGCAGAAAGTTGTTCTCCAGGACATAACTTGAGATCTCTAGAGCTCTGTTTAAATCCTGAAGGACAGAATAGACATAATCAATCACATTGTACGCTTACTCTAAGACACACAGAAAAATCATCATTATTTTCTTTGAAATAGCTGCAGAAAAGTCATTAAGATAACAAAGTGCATAATGGAACTATTTTTTTCTTCACCTAATAAACCAACTTGAATGGTGGTAGAGGAGATAAAGGCTTTGCCATTGTCTTACAGTGTTTGGTTTTTGGAGTCTAGGCACCCAAATCCTATTTGTACCTTGGAAAAATATTGTTTCTTGACTTCTTTTCACCAGGTTCACAGGGTGAGCATGAAATGGACAGCTGCTCTCAGGTCTTATTTGCAGGTGCAGTTCTGTCCCCGCTTGACTGGAGAAAGTGCTGTGGTGTTAGAGCATCGATTCCCATAGGCGTTAAGTTGTGCAAAGAGTCTTTTGCTACAGCGTAAGAAAGTGTAGCAAAAAGTTGAAAGAATGTGGCCAATGTTGTGACCGAATTCTTCATCTTTGGCAATGATGTGCACTTGATCCCTTAACGGGATTCTACCCTTGTAGGACAGACCTAAGCCTAGACTTAGATAATTTCCCTGCCATGGAGATGTTGAGATTGACTATTCGATTATCTCTTAAGTTTTGGAATGTATCTGATTACAGCAGATGGCACTGAAGAGTATATAATGAAATTCCTGGGCTATGGACAAAATGTGTGTGTTACAAGTCAGTCCTGCTGTCAGTCTTCACATTCATTTGGCATACGGTCTCCCCTAAATCCCCTGCTCTTTCCTCAAAAACAATTTTCCTCGTGAAAGCAATGGAGGGAAGTATGCTAGGGAAACAGGGTATTGTATCCAACTTCAGTCATTTCTGTAATAATTTAAAGTTTACCTAAATCATAGATAAGTCAACCTGTTTAAAAAGCTCTTGAAGAGTGGAATGTATTTTGCTTCAATGAGTATCATTTTTGAAGATTAGAACTTCAAATATAACTTAAATGTAGAACAAAAATGCTGCACTATATTCTTAGGGCCATAAAAAAAAAAAATAAAAAAAAATTAAGGGCCAAATTCTCAGCTCAGATCAATCAGAACACTACTCTTGTTTTGAAGCCAGTGATATTAGTAGGAATGTCTAAAGTAGGCGAGGGTATGGCTATTTTCCTAAATAGATTTTTTTTTCCTTCCCATGCTATAAATCTCCCATGTATGCTTCTGATTAAACATTCAATATAGTGACTGAAAAGAGTCAAGTGGAGACATTTTGTCTTTGTGAAAGGGCACCTAGTGTGGGTTTTTAAAATTGTGTATCTTGGGTTAGATTCTGCTGCAGCTTGCTGCAGGCGCTGAGAGTTAACTTAAATGCTGGTGTGTGCAGCTTTTGAATTGTTTATTATGCCCACCAAAATGCTGGAGGTTTTATGTCTTAAAAGCAGCTGTATATCTGTGAATGAATAAAAAACCCCCTTTTATTAATTCTTTTGATATATTCATTTGATATTTTTCTCTGACCAACCCTCCCAGTGAAAAGCAAGGATAGCTCACAGTCATCATGTCAAAAACAACACCTTGCTTTACACTGTACCTTCTTTTTCCAAAGTCATCTTAAAAACCGGAGAAAGCCACATTATTGGGAAGGGCTAATCACAAGCGGAGAGACCTTATAAAAGGGGAAACCCAGTCCCTGTTCTCTGCTTGAGGACGTTTCCATCATCAGAGCACAGGTAGGAGGCTTGCCACCCAATTTAATTTAGCTTGTTGGCCGCACTGTCTTTCACAGTGAAACATGCTGTATTAAGTGTATTTTCCATTCAACAGGAGCTCTGCCCGCACGGTATGTATGACTCATCCACCTGTCTAGTTGGTGTTCATTGGATTAATTGATCTATCTTTGAGCTCATGTTTTCTCTCATGCCTTGTTCGCCTTTGTGGCAGTCATATTTGGATTTCACACATTCATTTTTGCTGTACCTACCACCTTCAAGCCCAAGGAACAGTTTGCACTGACATTTCAGGTAGTGTGACACTGGACGTTGATAACTAACTAGTTGGTGTAATTAAACTAAATATGCTTCACAAATATTAATTAAAGACCTGTGGGGACTTGGCTGTCATTTCTTTTCTCTCCCTCACTGCACTAGCTTTCCTGTAAGGCTTTTCTCTCTATAATACAATTTCTGCCCCAAAGCAGATCCTTCACTCCAAGAAAACGTATGAAATAATGAAATGCATCAAACAGCACTAATGAAACAAATCAGACCAATAACTTGTCCATATCTTTTTGACATATTACTTATTGACATAGCTTTTAAAGAGGTCAAGTCTTTAAGTGCTTATCAGCAAATATTTCAAGTCACTTGCCTGTTTTTTGTCTACTGAGGCTATAGGATGAATCTACCTATATGGTGAAATCAGGGCTGGAAATCTACTGATTTCATCAACATCAGAAGAGGTCTGGTTTTGAGAAAACACTGGATAGCTGCGTCTCAATAGGAGGCCTTGAAATTCCTGTCTGAAAACGCTCTGTGTGCATGTGTGTAATTTTCATCTATTTTACCCATGTCCAAATCTGTATTAAATCTGAAGCTTAGGGGCCCTGGTCCTTCTGTTTTGTGGATTCACTGTAACCTGTCTTTTCTTTATAGGCAGAGTGAAGCCTCTGGAATGAGCCAAGTTCTTCACAGACTCATCTTAGAAGTCTCCACAAGAAAGCCTGTGTTTCATCGCGGGTCTGTGCTGAAGAAGGAAAATGAGAGATCCTTAAAAAACTGAAAAAAACAGAAAATGTAGATAAAACCTGATGTAGTATTTGCAGTAAATCTTATGAATTGACACAAAACGATAGTTGATAAAATTGTACACATAAAATATTTACCTGCTTGCATGTGAGCGTAAATATATGACACTGTTCTCCCTCTGATGTCGCCTTTGAAGTTCCATTGACAGACATTGTAAGTGACAAATTCTACAGTTTGCGGTCTGTATTGGGTGTTCAGCCTGGCAGGAGGTGGGCAATGAGGCCTTTCGGTTTCCCTTTGATCCCCAGCTAGGTGCAGAGCTGGGCAAGCGCCAGCGGGAAAGGTACCCAGGGGCGACCCAAAGAGCTGCTCGGTGCTGTCGTCGGTGTGACGTCAGGCCCCCAGACTGCCTCGGAGCATCCTAAAGGAGATGTGGATAGGGTAAAGGCAGGCACATCTTTCCATGCTGTTTCCCACTCAGTTGGACAGACACAGCTTTTGATTAAGGAAACCATGGAGCAAGGTACCATGACATTTTTTTTTCTTTTTTTTTCTGTAAGTCACTGATAGTTTGGTTATGTTTCTCACAGGAAAACAGTCCCCACTTTCTTACAGGAAAGTGTGAAAGAGGTTGCAAACAGCTCCAAAGCAGTGTTTCTAAATCTAAAATACAAAGTAAATATCTGGTTAAAATGAGGACAAATTTGCATAGGATTTGTGCAAATCAGTGCAGCCCTTGAGCAACTCTGACCTATGTGAGAAATTACATGGGTTTCACTGTTATCTAGAAAAATAAACTGCAACTTCCAGTACCATAGCAACATTACACGTAATGCTGATTTGTTTTTTTCTTAAGAGCACAGAAATAAATCATGCACAACTGTAGGTGTTCTACAATGTTTTATGAATGATTGAATGTATCTTTTTCTCTTGCTGTGTCACAAATTCTTTCCTGCAGCATAGTAAAAAATATCTCTAATTGATTCTGGAAAATGTAGTTATGAACTGAGTATTTCACAATATGAATTTTTTTGCAAAATCTATAGGTAACCACTTGAATTTTCTGTGGGATAAAAGAAATTGAGTTCCATAATCACAACTGTGTAAAACTCAGGTTTGTGAGTCATAGAAAAAATTTATATTGCAAATATGAATTCCCTCCATTTTGGAACAGAAACTTTACAAAAATTTAATTAAATATTCATCCTGGAAAACTTTTTGTTTTGGAAAGAGTAACAAATGGTGTTCTGAAAACAAAGCATGCTCTGCAGCATCTGACCAGATGTTGTTTGTTAATAACAGTTGTGCAACTCACCAAAATGCCAGTTTAAATCACCACCTGTGAAACTCCAGATGTGCATGATTGCAATGGGTCTGGGAAACTATTCTGGGTCTATGAATCAGTATTTTCCAGTGCAAGTGTGTACAACTCTAGACTAGACTAAGGATTCTAGACTAAAAAATTTACACTCTTGAACGTTTATAAAACTTAAATTCACTTGAAGATTATTTTTTTTTTACTATTCCATGAACTCTACAAAATACGTCAGATTCTTCTCTCCAACCCATTGCTGTATATTCTTGATCCACATGTACTAATGTCACTGGGAAGATAACTCAATAGTTTTTACCTAGGGCCTTACCTGGGACAAAGTCTAAAATCACGTGGAATTTAAATATATTCTCTCCTCATAGGCCCTTTAGTAATCTTATAGAATAAGATTCCTGCAGAATAGGGGTTCCTATGGATTTTTTTATTAAATATTATTTCATATTTCTTTTTGCAGTCTGTCAACAAATAGACACTAGTTATAAAACACATACATAAATACATGCATTTGCACACACATGCATGTGTGTGTGTATGCATTTATACCTTATATAGCTGTGATGGATTTCATATCGAATACATTGCACACATTTTTATTGTAGCTGTAGAATCTTTGAATGACAGAAGGATAAAAAAACCCTCTGCATTTCTTACTGAGCTTCCGCTTTTCCCTCCCATTCACTGACATAGTTTACTTTCAAATCAATCATTTGACTGCCCTAGTTATTTCAAGGGATTGTTTCAGCCTGGCCTCTGAAGGGATGCTTTAATGTAATGTGAATTCCTTTCTGAGATGGGTGAGATGGGGAGGGAGACAACGAGAGTGAGGGGCACCAGGAATACTGAAGACATATGGTGGTGTAACAATCAAAACAAAGGAAAGCAACTCTGCCGTAAATCACGTCACTGAACTGAAAGCAGCTGGGAGTACAGGGATTCAGCGTTTGGATGAAGACAAATGTAGACAAGGCAAAGCAAACCAGTAGGTCTGAAAAAAATACTTAATGCAATGCATTCATATTGAAATACTGAAGCATGTTTTCTCACAATTTTTTTTTTATTTTTTTTTATTTTTTTTTGCTATGGAATACTAGAAGCATCAAAATGCTGCTTAGAGTTCCAATATAGAGGATCCTTTTATTATTATTTAGTCTTATTTTTTGCAGTTCTGGGTATTCTGAAGCACTTGCTAACTTTCTTATCATTAGTATTCTGCCATTAGAGATTTAAAAATGTTCTGGTGTAAATAAGGTCTTAAGAGTTTTTAATTCTGGCTCCACTAAAGTCAGTAGGAATTGCCATTAGTACCCTAAAAATTGACTACCATGGGATGGACGTGTTATGATAGAAATTGAAAATAAATTTATTTTATATTTTTTAGAAATATATTGTTATAATTAAGTTTAATTGTTTCTTCCAATTACAATTCAGAGCTCCTTGTGCTTTGTAAGGAAAAGAAAAAAGTAAGGTTTGTCAAGCCAAGTCTCACCAATATTCTGTATTGGTTCTGGCAAAGTGGCTGCATAATTGTCTGGTATTTTACCATAATGGACTAATCAGTTATATAGGGCTGAATATCTTTTGGAATACATATCTTTGAAAGAATAGGCTCTAGGAAAAAAAAACAAACAACAAGTTTAAATGAATGAAAGATGATTTTCATCCTCATATTGAGTTTATTATTGTCTTAGTATGTGCATATTTCTTTGCATCTCTACAATGCATATTGTAGGTACTAAATCTGATTGTATGGAAGTCTTCATACTCTTCCTTGTCCAAGGTATTTTTGAAAGGGTCTTTCTGTAGTGAGTATGGAACCTTAAAGTAGAGTATAATGGGGATCCACGTAAGATTTGCTCACAAATTTACACTTAAGCAATCATACTCCATGAAGCTGCATTAATGGATGCTTTAGCAGAATGGGAGTGGTCTTTGAGATTGGTGAAAGACAGAAGGGAAGATGAAGAGACTGGCATCAGATGATCTGGCCTCTGGAATATTTTACTACTTTTGTACTTCTTTCCAGAACCTGTCAATTCATAAGAATTTGATTCAATGATTTTTTTCATTCTTCTAGCAGTCTGTCTGCAAATAAATTAGAGTTTACTCTCCGGAGTTTGCAAGAAGTGCATACCCTGCTGCACTGGGAGCTGTACATATGCCAGAAGTACATGCAACTGTTTTTCAATGTGTATGTCGAAATTATTTCTGAGGAAATTGATTTGAGCTGTTAATTTGTGCATGAAAGGTCCTTGTGGACAGCTAACAAGACCCCCATGAAACGTTAGTGATTTTGTCTGTCAGGGAATAAAAGAATGTGTAACTAGAAAAGTATGATAGTTAAAATTTGTTTTCTAGTTAAAGCAGTTACATTTAGATATTTTAAATTCTCTTAGTTCAAAACGTTGTGGAATATTTACTTAATACCTGCCCCACTCATGAGTATTTCTTATACTACCCCCCTGGCAAGAATAGTTATGGAAATTCAACATGACTTACAAGCCCTCAGTTAAAAAGCTCATGAATCTTCATAGATTTACTCCTTCTTTAATGATAACATTCATTGATTTGCCAAAGAACTTTCCATTTATAGTAACCTTCAGTTGTAGATATGAACCCGTGATGCATAATAGTGTCTTAATATTAGGAAAACTGAGTATTTTGTCTGTTTGTGCGGTACAGAAAGAGCTGATTTGGGTGCACTCGACACCTTGCTATTCTCAAGCATGAAGTGTGTGAACGCGGGCTGTATTCCATCCTCACAAGAAGGAACACAAGCGCTTGCCCTGCTGTTGATGGTTTTGACACAACCACTGTTGACTAGATGTGAAGAGCGTGCTACCTATTTCTTCGCAGCAAAATGACACTGTTCTTGAAATGTTGCTTTCTCTTGTGAAGGGCTGAGGTCATTAGTACATCCAGATCTCATATCTTTTGGGAAGTCTTTACTTTTCAAACTGTAGGAAAAATGGACTTTCTGTGGTGTGAAACACTAGAGTTGTCTTTTGAAGGAATTTCATTCAAGAAAAAAACACGGGGAGGGATTTCTTGTTAAGATGCACATAGCAACTGACTGCAGCTGGGATTGTACTCATACAGCGGGGGGAGAAAGTAGGCACAAATGCTCATTTTAATGAGAGAAAAAGTGTAGGTGGAAGCAGATGACCTAGATGATTTTATGAATAAAAGATATAATCTGATGTAATCATTTCATTAATACACACATGGCACCAAATGAAAACAGAGCATAGCAGATGGCTATGAGAGGTCTTAAAAAGGCATTTCCAGTTTAGTAGCTAATGACTTAGATTTCATGGACTGCACCACATACTATCAAACAGGAAGCACTCGTCGTGTCACTCTTGCAAAGCAAGTTCTACGGCTTTATGAAAGTAATGCTGATAAATCTCTCTTTTGTGACACTAGCTAGAAAATGCAGTCACAAAGCAGATACGAGGCAACACGTTTTACAAAATCTTCTGAAGGAAAACCCCATTATTTTCTTTAGTAATAGCTTACAGTTTTTAATGAAAAGCTCTTTCTTTGCTCCCAGTTTACTACAATTGGTGGAAACAGCAGTTTGCAATAAAATAATGAAATACAGTCATGTGTCATGCAATTTTGGAATCTAAATATGACATTTATTTATTTGCTGTTATTATGGCCCCACTGAGAGCAACTGAAAAAAGTCGAGGAAGATTGTTGGTATGGTACTAAAATTATGTAAATTTATTTTAAAATAAAATCCTTGGAATAAATTTAAGACTAATATATATCCTTAAAAGGAGGTAGTATGTGGGGAAGGTTTGTGTAAGATCTAGGTTCTTTTTTACATTAGTTCACCTCGGCACAAAAAAGTAATGAAGCAGGGGAATACCGTGGTTTAGCACACTGTCCGACAGTGGGCATGGCAGGCACTAACCATGGGGCTTCTTCATCATGCCATCCAGTCATGCCAGCCACGTCCAGGCTGCGGGGGCTCTGGCAGGAGAGCCAAATATGTCAGCTCTGCTCCCAGTGTGATCCGCTGCCTACTTGAGGCATGTGCAGCCTGTGAGATTTGACTGCTCTCCGAACCCTTTACAAAACCAGATCGGGGCAAAAGGGCTGGATTTCTTAGAGAGAATCTGGCCTACAGCTTCTTAGAGACAGATTAACCTCGGTTTGGCATCAAACTGAGGACACATACAGGCTCATTCTTCAGACCTAATCCAAGATCAGCTCTGTCTATATTATTTTATCATGAATTAATATTGTGGCAGCGGCATCTTTGAGCAGACGCAGACTCTGAAGTTTTCTTTCTGCAAAGCTCATTTGAAGTCATATTAGGAACGACAGAGTTTATTCTGAATTTTGTATGTGGAAGAATACTCATTCTCTTCAAATGCAAAGCAAAACAAACAAAAATACATCCTCCTACCCAAAAGCCTGTGTGTGGATTGGGAAGCTGATTTTGTTTCCTTTGTATGCAACTGATAAAAAACATCTAACAGGACAAGCCTGGCCCTGCTACAAACTGGTATTGCTGCTTCATTAGGAAATGGTTCTTTGTAAGCTGGGAGACATAAAGCTTCGATAATCCTGAATGCTTGTGAATGAAATGTAGGCATGGTTTTCTAATGTGAGTACCATACACTGTGCAATACACATCCACAGCATTCTTGGCAGGTTGCTGCTCTGCAAATCCTGGCTTTACTATAGGCTGAAGCAGTCAGGGGAATGGTGTAAAACCTAAGATGAACCTTTAGAAGCTGAAAATCTTCTTATGTCTACAACTCTCTCTTACAATCATGACTATACATAGTCTGAGCACTTTGCGATTTAGACAATTTGTCAGATAAGTCCACAGGTTGCTGTTATACATGTAATGGAGAATGGAAATGCAAAAATTACATTCTTTGTGCACCTTCCACTGTTGCACTAAACAGTCAGAGAACATCACATTGATTCTTATTCCTTCTATTTTGACAAGTCAGGGCTCAGATTAAGGAAATCAATTCATTGCTCTAGAAATTGTACGTGTAAGTTTGAGATGTATTAAACTCCTTTGAGTTTTCCAGTCACTTAAAATATGTTAGCATCATGAAAGAGACTCTCATGCTGAAATATTTTTTTTTTTCCAAAACTCACTACGGCTGGAAGCTCAGTGAACTTTCTCAAGACTAAGGCCTTGTATCCTGCATGTGAATATGGTTGGGGGGCGGGCAGGGGGAAGCATATGAGGTCACTGCTAAAAAGGAGAGATCAGATATTTTGGAATGAGATGCAACTCCTGCAAGAGCAGGCCTGAAACTGTTTAAATTTGAACCATATTTAAATCAAAGGCAATTTCATAATAGTGCTTACATGTTTGTAGCATTCATTTATGGTATTTTCCCTCCATGTCTCCACAGCTGGGCTGTCAGTAGTAACTAGAACTCATCACACACAGCAAACACTGCCTAACTATTTATTAATAGGCCAGTGTTTGATATGATCAGAATTTAATTCCCTTTTATTTACTGGTTCTAAAAGCTCAGATAAGTGGGTTTTCTATCCCAGTGCTAGAGAACAGCTTTCCTTTGTAGAAATTCTTATACTTGTCTATGAACCAAAATCTCTCCTCTTCTCAGTAATTTCAATCATGAGCTTTCCCTCTCTGTTTGGTTTGGTAAATAGGATTATAGTCATTAGCTTCTTATCATATTCCCTGCCCTCTCTCCTTCTATACGTGCATTACTGCTTCCTTTACTGCTTTGATTTCTCTCATTTTCTGATCCATCTCCAAACAGATACTTTGGGGTCCATAAGAGACACTCAGGTGCCAGGGTAGTTGGATAGATACCTCAGTCCTCTTAAAAGAAAAAAACAACCTCTTCTTTTTAGTTATGGTCTTGCTGCAGCAGCAGGTTTTACAAACTATGGGGAAAAAAAACCCCAAATGCAGGAATTGTGAGAACCAGCTTTCAAGAAGAATGCAGTTAGATTTTTAAGGAAAAACAGTAATTATTCAGACTTTCCAGTAATTCCCAACAGTGTGGGAAGGAAACAATCCAGATTATTGAATGCTTCTTCACAGACTCTTGATTGGGAGAGAAGAAAAATCTACCAATTTCTGTGCAGAGGTATTCATTGATCTTCTCTTATTTGATACTTTCCTAATTCAAAGATTTGGGGATCCAAGCAGGCAACTGACCCAATATCATGTGAATCAGAGACCATCTGCACACTCCAAATGAAAAGACAACAAACCTTGGGGTGTCTAAAACACACAGATGTCCTCTGCACAGATGAAGCATGGTCCCGTCTATTCAGAAAACACTTAATATCATTAATATAACATAGAATTGGTTCATGAGAGAGCTGCAAAGAAAACAAAGGACGACACTGTTTACAATGGCCTGAGCAGTTCTGCTTTTGAAAGAGACTGATTTTACTGAGTTTGGCAGTCCGAGTATTATGATCAGACACACTAGGGGTTTTCCTATGTTGCTTTTTAATAAGATTAGCTGAGCAAAAAGGACAGCAGGTATGAAGCTATACTTGATCTTTATGAAGATATACAGAATAGATTTTATGCTTCTGCACCAGAGAACAGTCGATTCCAATTGGTGCCAATGTTTTGTGTGGAATTGTTTGGTGGTGCCTCAGGTACAGTTTCTAAGGATATCTGTGCAATAAAAAAAAATATTTTTCACACAGAATAGTAGTTTATGGGAACAAAATATATGGACTGATTATAATGTAAGGATTTATTCAGAGTGTTTTATTCTTGTGCTGTTTAGAGATGATTTGTGTGAAGGTTTGGTGTGTTTCCTAGCATAAATCCAATCTCAGCCTCAGTTCTCTGAAATGAGTATATATATGCATCTCATTTTCCTTAGTGATTCTTATATCTGTAATCAGGGGAGAATAAAGAGGCAATTTTAAGTCCAATACCTTCCAAGGGTAAGCAGTTCTAACAAGTAAGGCTATTGCTGTATGACACCGCTGTTTTGTGAGTGGCAGAAAACCCAGTCAAGCTCTGGGAGAAAAGCAAAGCCTAGCAACCCT
The DNA here is from genome assembly GCA_013400195.1 of Aramus guarauna. NCBI lineage: Eukaryota > Metazoa > Chordata > Aves > Gruiformes > Aramidae > Aramus > Aramus guarauna. The sequence continues at coordinate 854,127 of VXBL01004965.1, forward strand.
CGGGAATGCCCCCCCGGCAGCCAGGCGGTCGTGGCTGGAGGGGTCACGGTGTCACAGTCACGCCCTAGAGCCGCTTTTCAAAGCAGCAGCCGAAGGGCAGCGCCGGTTCCCCGGCGGGGCTGCTCTCCCGGGCCGGGCCCAGCCGGTCCCGCCGGCGGAGCGCCGGGGTGTGCGCTGGCGGGCGGGGGCCGCGGGGGGCAGCGGGTGCCCGGCCGGGGTGCTCCGGTAAGGAGGCACTCGGTTGCACAACGAGCCTCGTGCTGGCTGGGGCAGGTCTTCCTCCGCCCCCCCGCCTCCTCCTCCTCCTCCTCCTCCTCCTCCTCCTTTATTTATTTCATTTATTTGACTGCATTTATTTATTTATATTCACCGGAATAATAAAAATGAGAAAATCCGAGCGCTGCTTTTGGCTGCTCTCCACCAACCTGTCAGTGACGCAAGCGGAGACTACTTAAAGGCAGATTAGAGGCAGCAAGACATTAAAAGCCAACCTTCCTCCCTCCACGCCGCGGGTCCGCCGCGCCGCGCCGCGCCACGAGCCGAGCGGGCCGGGCCGGTGGCGGCCGCCGCGGGGCCCCGAGCTGAGCCCAGATCGGTCGAGCCCAGCCGAGCTCAGCCCAGCCCAGCCGAGCC
>VXBL01004965.1:856559-882666 GCA_013400195.1 Aramus guarauna
GGGGGATGGGGGGGGGGAGAAACTGTTGCAATATGCAGATGTAAGCATGTTTTAAAAGGAGGGTAATTGCACTGTAAGGAACCTGACCACAGCTCAATCAGGATATCTGCGTTCACCTATCTCACAGATGTCTTATATTATTTTGCTTGTCTAAATCACAGAGTTTATTCCTGGTGTGTAATACTAGCTATTTTCTATCATAGTTTGTGCATCAATTAGTTATGTTAAACAATAAATGCTGAATATAACTTTGCCATTTTTTTTGTTTGCCTGTCCACACACACACACACCAGAGACCTTAATCATCTTATGTTAGTTGTGATCTGCAAAATAAATCAGCATATTTCAGTTCATTCCCTCATATGTGCATGAAAAAGACGGAGTTGGTTCATGCCAGCCAAGTTATGTATTTATCTACAATTACCTATGATGACACACATACCAAAGGAACAGAGTTCATTGCTTTTAACTGTGAATATATCACCTTCTCTCTGCTCTTATTTATATAAGTGCCATACTTGAAACATCTAACTCTGTACTTAGTCAAAAGGTTGTCTTGGGATACCAGCTGGAATAAAGTGATTTTATACTCTCCTTTGTTTATTTTATGCTATTTGTTTAGTCATTGCAATGGTGTAAAAAGCAGCTAAAATCTCTATTGATAAATGAAATACTTGCCTTTTTTGTAAGCCAGAGAGATTCTTCTTTATTATTGTATACAATTGTACAAACACACAGGGTCAAAATAATTGACTTACAACAATTATTCTTCAGGGTTTAAAGTGTCTTGTTGATCTTCTAAAGTCTAAGTGACAAAACCTGGGAAATCAGGACTATTCGTTATGTCTGTTTTCCTCCTTAAGCAAGCTTTCTCTGTCTTTAAAGCCTGATCCAAAGCCCACTGACACCAACAGCCTTCTTTCTGCTGACACTAAGGGCAACACAGTTGGCTGCCAAGGTCACTCTGGGAATAGCCAGAATGCATTTACCTATAAATGAAACAATTGCAGCTTTTCGTCAGGGAATCCAAACAGTAACCTCAGCTTTTCTGCCTTACAGCTGGTTCAAGAAATACACTGTTTATGTCCCATCAACTTAATGGTAAGCCACTGGGGCAGTCACAAATAAATCTGTGTTAACAGCAATCATTTTAATATAGGATACTAAGTTTTTCTTAAGGACCTTATTTAATTCCCAGTGAATTCAACAGGAAATATCCCACTGGCAACAGTAGGAGTTGGATCAGGACTAAAAAACCATACAAGTGCATTCCTAACTAAATATCATCGGGCCTTTAAAGAAAAGGGCCAAAATGGTGCTGGGAAATTGGAGGGTAGTTTATAACATAAGAAGGAGAGAGGGACTCAAAGTCACAAACAGCCTTTTGATTGTATTTTATTTCAAGTCTAAAAATGGATTTTATTGTATTTTGGCTTGGCGATAATGCATATAAATCTTTTCCTCTTGGCTTACAATAAATACCTTAACATTTCATTCTTGTGGTTTGCCAGCATTGTCACTTAAAAAAATGTCGATTAATTCTTAGATAGTGTATTCATTATCACGTCCATCTGTGGTATTTTTTTTCTTCCACTGTGAAACATAAAAAGATTTTGAGATGTGTCATGTTTTTAAAGATTTAAAAAATATTTTTCCTTATGTATAAAATGAACAGGTTTTCCAATTTGATTGTAGAAACCTGTAAAGATGGATTTCTCAAATGATTCTTTGCGATATAAATGCACACTGATATTGCTAGTTGACTGCATGCTCACTGGAAAACTGCATGTTATTTTTAGAAGGACAACATGGCAGCTAAAATCTCCATCTGCAATATAACAAGCTTCTGAAGATTATTATTTGACACAGAATTCCAAGTCTGATTTTCATTTTGCAGAGTCCTGGGATGGTTTGCAATCTCCTTTTGAATAGATACTGAAGGGAAAAATGTTGTTTGAGAGTCAGAAGCATTGTTTTAATGTTAAAGAAATGGGAGATTGTGTGCGAAGGGCTTGACCCAGTGCCAATTAAAGTTAAAGAAAAAAACTCGTACTGAATTCGCTGGGCTTTGGTTCAGGTTTAGCATAATTTCCTCTTAGGCAGAAGCCCTAATGCAAGTTATTTCCACTGGCTGCGTAGCAGTGTTCAGGCAAACTCTAGTGAAGGTGCATGTCTTGATAGTTGTAAGGTTTTAATACCTTAGATTTCTTTAGATAAGACCAGGAAAATATTAGTTTATAATAGTCAATGCCAGTGACTCAGTTCATTCAATTATTTTATGCAGTTGCACATTTTGTATGCCAGTAAGTTGGGATTCTTCAGAATTTTCCTAAGAGAAATATATAAGGAAATGCAAATGTTAATTTATGCAACAGGATCAGTGATAAAGTAGGCAAAGGCTCATATTTTGATCAACAGAAATGCCAACCTTCATATTTACACTAAACAGAATATGGCTTTTCATATTTCAGATGAGAAATGAAACGGTGTCAAGAGATCAATTGTTCTAGCCTTCTTTTTCAATTGTTATTTTTCATTTCTTACCAACTACAAATTTGTCATGGACAAGAGAAATATTACAACCACTTTTTTTTGTCGGTCTATCATGTGAGAGTCATATGATTAATGCTAATGGATTGTTTGCATGAAAGCTGACTATTCATTTACAAAATAAATGTTTTAAAATTGTCACAGCAATGGAAAAGTGTGTTAAGTGAGCAGAACTGAGTGAACATGAAGCTGAAGGGCACATTACTGCCCACTTAGGTTTTGCTTCTGCCTTGATGAAATGAATTAGTCTTGCCATTGACACCTATGTAAGAATCAGACATTAAATATGAAAAATGAGTTCATGTTTGTTTTGTTCATTGTATACCCTGCTTTGTACTAGTGGACAAGATTGTATGTCATATGTGCAAACATAAAAAATATGTTCACTAAGCTCTTATGGAAAACTACAATAGAATTTAATGCACTTTTGGTTCCATGGAATTTTAAAATTTACATAAAATAATAATATTATTTCATTCTTACACAGGCTTGATCTTGTTCTTCTCAAACCTGCGTGAATTTTAAAAACTATTTACATCATAGAGATTTGGTACCATTTCACTAGCTATATGTAAGTTGCAATGAGATTCCATTAAAAAAATTAAAAACTAGGATTTTTATTTTTTTTTAATAATGAAAACTAGCTACATTTTTATATAGGGAAGCTGGAATAACTGTTCCCGTGAATAGTTCGGTTTTAGAGATTATTGACTTTGAAGAAATATAGGAGTTTTCATCTTTCTTAAGGAAAATCTGAAGAATGAAGAGATTAACTGGAGATTACCTAAAATGAATGAATCATGGAATCGGTGAGACGGATGTTAGTTTGTTGTATGCTAGAGAAGTCAGAAACACTCAGAAACTCCAAAGTGGGCTCAGTGCTTGTCCTGTGTTGTACTTAATAGGGCAGGACATGGCTACTACTATGTAGAACCATAGGGAAAGCTGTACATGAAATGTTAAGGTTAAATGTGAGGAAGACTTCTTTTCACCCACATCTAAAAGAATACATTTCTTGTAGGGCAAGAGGATGGACTAGGTGCACATTGTGCCTGCATCCCTCTGGCTTCATTTTGTTTGAATACAAATGTTCCGCCTTACTCCTTCAGTGAAACAGGCTTTTGTTTAGTGTACAAGTATAAAATCTGGAAAAAAAAAAAATTGAGGCATATAAGGAAAAAACATGTATAGGTTGTCCTCATTTAGGGTCTGTTCTTGTTCTTCATGAATTCAATGCTGAGACTTTGTTTTCTGCGGGACCAAGTCAACTCGCAGCTGGGGGGGAAACCCACTTCTATCATTTAATGAGATTAACAGGAGAGATTACACTATTTCTTTATTGCACCTGGATGTTTTGAAACACTTCTCCCAGAAATTCTATTTTATTGTAAGCTTTCAGAAAACATACTAAGTTTGTATCAGCTACTAACACCAGATTCTAAACCCCACAGTCCTCTCAATGAAGCTCTGATAACATCTCTGTGAGGAAAAATTGCACTAGGAAGTGATTTATATTATGTCCATTAAAATATACTAAAGAAGTCAATCAGGAGTCCACAGCCCATGAAATAAGTGTAGATACGGAGAAATCCATAGCACTGCATTAATAATAAACCATACATATACATATGTATATATAAATAGCTAAATATATGCAAGATTTTAAAAGACTTTTACCTAAATTATATTACTCTGTTACAGATTGAATTCCAGAGATGGATACAGAAGAAATCACACATCCGGGGACAGTTAAAAACTGTGCAAGTAATGCACAGGCATGTATTCTTACAACTGTGTGCAATGACCTGACCACATACTAAAAAACCCCCAATCAATCACCCTTTTCCTGTGAAATTCTGGGGCTAGGGGCTATACTAATTGCTTCAGCAAGTTTAACTGAGCAGCTGTGTCTCTAAGTTACAGCTGAAAAAAGGCTTGCCTTCATTCCATTGAAAGCTACCAGCTTTTCCTAGTGGTGACTGAAATACAGGATGAATCAGATCTCCAGCTTATGGAAACTCACATGTACAGTGACTCTGATGTCCCCTCAAAGTGAGAATCTCTCCTATATTCAACAGAATGTGAAAGTAAGGTAATTTTCTAATCTACCTCTTTTTGAGCATATGGGGTGGCTAGAAAGGCTAGAGAAAGGTTACCACTACCTGGAGGATAACTAATACATCCTAAAGCGATGAAGCAATTCTGGACTTTTCGTTTCTTTCACTGAAAACAACATTTGCTGTATATTATTTCTCTATAAATATATTTCATGGTACATAATTAAATGTAACTTTCATTTTTGAAAGATGTTATGACGTTTCTGATGCAATCATGATCAAGGTTTTCTTCTCCTCCCCCCCCCTCCCCGAAGTATGGTCAAAAATTGCTGGTAGAAATTGACTCGGTCTCTATTGTTAATTGTGTTGTTAATAATTAATCTTATAATTTAATTCTGTTAACAAAATCTTTTTTTGGAAGCACACTAAAGTAAATAATAATTTGCACCAGTAAAGCAGCATTGCCTCTGGAAGAGATGGTTTCCTTTTTGATGACAAGCTTTATTTCTAAAATCTATAATTTTTTTGGAAAAATTAACGTTGAACATGGATTTTATAACATATTAGAATTACAGGTTGTGAGAAGATAAGATTAAGGAATCATATATAACAGCAAAATTAGGGAAAAAAAAGTAAGGATTTGTGGGTATTAAGGCAAAACAAGTGGGATATGGACTTATTAGGAAGTTTAGGGATAAAAACATGCTCAAAACACATTCATAAGCAAACATAAAAGATTCCTTGCATTATCTCTTACACAAGCAAAACAATTCTAGAAATTATTTTTTTTGCAAATATTTTTCAGCTTTTTCTTTGAAGAATCTAAATGGTACATTACACTGTCCAAAGCCATCATGAATACTAACGTCCCTGTGAGTATCACTAGCTTTAGTGAATTTAACATATCTGGAGGTTTTTTGAAATGCACCACGTTCTTCATCACTGGTCTACAAAGAAAACTATTTCAGCATCAGAAAATTTGCCCATCAGAAAACAAAGGGTACTTGACACGGGTATCTAGCAGACATAGATGGGGTGATCAGACTTGGAGCTTCACATGAAAGGGTGACTTGTGATGAACGTGCATTATGAATGGAGTTGCCTCATGGCCAGAAGAACTGAAATATAAAGGGGCTTTCACATTTGCACTGTATATGATGTACTAGAGGTTCAGGTGTTTTGAAGAAAGATAAGCTCTGTAGGAATTTCTTTACTTTCTCCTTTAAAAAAAAGCAAAAAAAAGAAAAAAAAAAAAAAAAACCAAAACAAAAAAAAACCCAAAACCCAAACCACACAAAACCTGCTCTAGCAATGTCCTTTGTGTAAAAATGCCTGTAATTCTGTATATGTACAGCTTCTCAGAGGGAAGAATCCACATCTGATGATGTTAAATGCCCACAAGCAAGTGTATTTGAGCAATATTTAGTTTACATATATAGAGAGATGAGGCATTCAACTCCTTACTACCATTTTCTCACATGCAAGTGGGAATATAATTTGTAAAAGCAAGGAAATAATTTATCTGCTGCATATTTGTACTAATTTCCCCAAAGTGAAACACTTCATTTTTCTATTGCATGAAATTATTAAAGTTTCTCTATTTATAAAAGGGTGGAAACACATTTCTAAAAAAGATTTAACATTTTTACATTATTTTCACAGATTCCTTGGGTTTGTTTTGTTTGGTTTTTTGGGGTATTTTTGTGTGGTGCAAATTTTCTCGATGTATTCTTCAATTTAATATTCTGGTTATTATTTGGATTGTGTCTCCAGAGATGTGTAATTTTTATGTTTTGCTTTTTTAATTACCATAATTAACAGAGATGCTGCGTGTATTTTAATGTATTGTAATTCTTAAAGAGCATCAGCAAATAAAGTCAGGTGTTTTTCTAAATTTGCATGAGGCAGACAATTATGTATCATTGGTATTGTGGATTTTATTTTTTAAAAAACAGGCAAACAGAAGGTTTTTATTTATTGCTTTGATTATTACTCCATTTTAAGAAATTATGTCTTCTGCATTTATTCATGTAATTTGTATGTAGACTGAAGATTTTTTCCTGCCTTCATCCGTCTGGTGTGCATCTCAGGTTTTGGTTTACTTTTAGACCCGTAAGACGACAGTGTATGAGCAAACAAGGGAATCACAATCCTTAGTGGGACACATGAAAAAAAAAAAAAGTGAATTTTAGAGTGACATTGATCTTCTAAATAACATATACTAAATGAAATCAGTCTTTATGGTTTAATCACACATAAATGAATAGATATCATTGTATATTACCTGCAGTCTTACTAAGAAAAAGGCAGCATTAGTGACAACTGAGAGATTTTTGTTTTAAAATCATTCATTTTTAAATTTCTCAAATGGTTGTTTAAAAATCCCTTAACATGATTGGAATGTAATTGTGGAACTGGTCCATCTTTTTAAGTTACTGAAGCACAAATGATAAATACATCTCTGTTGATAAAAGACTGCTTTGCTTGTCTGCAGGTACTCTTCAACTTTACCTAGCTGGCAATCAAGAGAGAAAGGGCTTTAATTGTACAATGTTTATTAGACTGCAGTAAGAGTATAGACAGATAAAATATTTCTGGTATAATTTATGAATTTGGCAGTGTGACTCTTATTAACATTAATGGGGGCCGTGCAGCTGAATCTTAGTATACTAAGTAGAAAATATTCATCCCTGCTGTTTACTCAAGAACTTGACCTTTCTACTGTAAATTAATACAATATTTTGAATTCACTTTAAGCTAATTAAACTTTGAGGCCCTCCTGTACTCTTTCATGAAAACACATATCAGGGAGAAGCTAGCTTGTCAGCATGAGCATATGGTTATCTAAATTTAGCCTATTTTATTGAAAAGGTGTCAAATTTGATACAGTGAAACTATCACGCCATTGGAATAGCAGCTTACACTTTGCAGTTTTACAGGTTTTTCAGTGATACGCTGTGCCAAAGAGCTATGCAGCACTGGATATTTGATTCTTCTCAGTACTGAAAAACCTATGAATTCCTTCCCCATTTGTTTCAGTGACCTTCTGCTTTGAATAAAATAGAAAAAAAGAATTGTGCCGATCATCAGGAGGCCTGGTTATGCTAAAGTCCCTGACCATGTCACCTCCTCAGCAGATGTGTGAGTTTCTAAAACACAAATATAAAAGTGGAGCTCTGTTTAGACTGTCAATCCTAGTCAAACAGGACTTCTGCTCAGAAACATCCCCTGCTACCCTACTATAGGACTACAAACAATATTATAGGGCTGTAACAGCTACTGTAAGGCTGCTGCACTCCTGTGTGTAAATATTTAAATGTAATTAGCACCTGAGTGGCCACTGGTCAAGTGCCTGTCTTGAAGATACTGTATGGCTTGCATAGCTGTTAAAAAGAGCTAAACCCCCTAATACCATTTTTTTTTTGGCCAGTATCACTCTTCATGCAACTACCCATCACAAGGTAAAACTCTCTCATTCACGAAATTGTGTTTTCTCAAAGTTTATCCTAGGACAGTGGATCATATTCTCACAGGAACTAAGACAACAAAACTGGCTCCAGCCTGTTCAGCAGCATAAGCAAAACCACAGGAGGGAGAGAGAACAGGAAGAGCTGGCTTTGCCAATTTTCTGCAGCTAAGGAGAAGTAGGGAAGGAAAGCTGCGATTACTGCTTGTCCTTGCCTTCACCCCTGTCCTCGCTTCTCGGAGGCTGCTGTCACCTCGGGTATGCGGCCGTTCCCCGGACCCAGCAGCTGCGGGGAGCTCTGTGGTGGTTCCTGCTGTTCTGTCCTGCCTGCTGGTCCTTCGTAGGGACTGTAATGGGCCCAGCAACTGAAAGACCCTGGCAGTTCGTAGTTCTTGCTTGTCCAGGGATGGCTTCATTGTTCTTCAGCAAGACATCGCCCATTTTTCTTGTGCAAGACAGCTGCCTGTAATATCATGCCCAAGGCAACTCTTGATAATTCATGCATTCAATCCATAGTGCTAAAAAAAGGGTTTAATAAACACAAGAGTTATTTTATGAAATTAAGGCTGTGATTTCTCTGTTGCTAAGAGATATACACAACTAAATCCTTTATGTTGGATCATTCATCCAGAAATGCTGACTCATTACAGAACTAATGCATATTTCAAGTTGAACTCTACCTAAGAAAGTGTGAGGGTACTTCTGTCAATGCCAATTAGAAATTCTTAGCCAGGGTCAACCCACCACATAATGTCACATGCAAATTAGAGTGAAGAGTAAAAAAAAGAAACCAAACATTTTCTAAAAAGTTCCCTTTTATTTTAATATAGAACACTACATATAAAAAAGATCTTCCTTTAATTCTGATGAGCATAATATGCGACTGTACCCTTCCAATTTTTTTTTGATACTTTTTATAACACCACTTTCTGGCACTCAGCGTACTCAGAGGTCCAGGATATTTCAGTGCTGAAGATGAACATACTTAAATACACAAAGGTCCTTAAGTGAAAAAAGCTGAAGTTCAAAAAGTCTTCCAAAGAAGAAATATATAGTTGACTCTACTGTCTATAAATAATTTGAACTGTTTTTTAAAACAGAATTTACCAAGAAAATTTTAAAACAGTGTCAGGAAATACTAACTTAAATTTTCTAAATAATTGGGAGAATGAGTTAGAACATTAACTAGAAACTATTTACCATATTGTTCCATGTAAATATATATTTTCCTGGATGCAACAACCTTGAGAAGGCGGAGGCTGCCACAGGTCCATGCCCCAGGTCCAAACAGTAGTGAGGCTGAGCATGTATTCCCAGCAGGCACATCCACACAGAGCACACACATGTACATCACTTATATACATGGCTGCCCATGCAGATTAGATGGACACATAGAGCACCCACGTGGACCTCATCCTGTTCCCCTCCCTGGCTGGGCAGGATGGAGGTGCACTAGTGGAAATATACATATACATATGTATAAGGTAGATCCCTCCAGCAGCCAGGCTCAGACTCTCGGTCTGCCCAGCAGCTGTCCCTGGATCCCAGTCTCCCCAGTTGCTGTCACCTGGACACATGAGCCCCTGAGGCTGCAGCCCCACTCCAGTTGCTGGTGCAGACCCTGCACTCACATACACACCTGTACACACACCTAAAGCTGGCTGGGACTCCCCTGGTCCCCAGCAGGAAACCCCTCTATGGTCCTGTCCTTGACACACACTGGCAGGTCCTAGAAACCCCAGACCCCACAGTCTCACCAACAGCAGGCTGGGACTCCCCAAATGCTCCGATAGCCAGCTCCTGGTGTGATCTCAGCCTTAGAGACACCCATCCACATCATTGTCCCCCAGCTCTTCAGCCACTTCACTCACTCCCCAGTAAGTCCGGCTTGATCTTCACTTGTGCTCACACCCCCACATGGTCTCCAGTCACTGGTACCAGGACTGTGAGCACCGGTCCCAGTCCTGTGCCTGGTGCTGGGCTTCACTCACATCTCTCCAGTCACATGGGCTGGCACCCAGACCCCCACACAGACACAGTCAGTAGAGATTCCCTCACTCAGGAAAGAGTTAGAGAGGAATTTAAAAAGATGGGACAGACTGAGCTGGTCAGGTGCAGGGCACAGCCAGACAAGCATATCAACCAGCAAACTACACCTGACATGCCCCTTTGTCTCCCCTTACCTCCACACTTGTTCCCAGATCATCTAGATCCCTCCCTTTCCCCACCTTTGGTTTGTCCCCTAAACATCCCAGAATAAATCCTGAAATGTACTTCCCCTGCATCCCATAATATGTCCCACACCTCTAAGCACTGCTCCCCCCCCAAGTTAAGACAAAACTGCTAAAAGGTGCTTAAGGCTTAGGCTCATCTTGATGGGCTTAACACCCAGACTCCAGTGCTGGGCTCTCCTAGGACAGCCCTGGGAGTGACCTAGACAGGGTAACCCACCTTCCCAGCCCTCAGGCTAGGCTCCCTCCTGGCTGCTGCACTTTTTATGGGAGGTGGGCTTTTTATGGGCTGGTGGCTCCTGTCATGGGTGTGACAGGAACTGGGCAGGGTATTATTTAGGCCCCACCTCACCTGGCATTGTCTCTCTGTTCTCTTTTGTGGGTGTATAGATGAGCTTTAACCACACAAAAATCTTGTATCAGATATAGATGTGACTTTTGGAAACTTTACTAGTATTGCATCAGAGCTTATAGTAGAAATTAATGATAGAACAAGTTCTAAAATTGCCTCAGCTGTTTCTGTGTGAGATCCTGCAACTTATTTCAAACTGCTGAAGAAGGACTTTTAGCTAACATGTTAAGCTTTTTAAAGAAGAAGCTGAGCTGTGCAAATATGGAAGTTTATTTTGCTTATTTTGTAAAGGTACTCAATCACTTTTTGTCATTTCTTTCCTCAATTAAGTGAAAGTATTTCACAGTAACTTGAGTAAAACTTGGCTTCACATCTGTTAAGGAATTCAGTCCTGGCAAGTCTCCTGTAGAGAAGAGGAACTGAGATCTGGGGCCAGTGACTTCTTAAACCATCTCAGCTGGTTCTTCTGCAATACATGTCAGCACCCTCGGATCCAATTCTCAGTCAGCAAAGCAGCTTCTGTCCTTCACCAGCATGTGCTAAATTGCTTTCCTGAATTGAGACATTAAGCTGTATGGCCAAATCAGCAGGAAGAGTGCCATGGCTTCTGTAAAGGCAGGAGGATTTCTGAGCATTTAGGGCCATTTGCATCTCAAGTTTTCATCCTAAAGATGAAAAAATTGCCCTTTTGCCTGTAGTGTAGTTTCTACGATTTTATTCTTATTGGCAACTGTGTTATTGATAGTATATAATGAAAACTTAAAACCTGGAAAACTTTTACCAGCTCTGATTTACACTACCTAAAAAACATGAAGGGATAGATAGGCCTGTCTTGTTGCTTTTGTTCTGACTTCATTCAATTTATTAATCTGGTTAGTTCAAACAATAGAATGTATCTCAGCCCTTACTCTTGTAACTCAGTCTCTCTTCTTCAGATGGATGGCTGTTGACAGAAGAAAGTATTTCAGAGCATATAAAATGCCTCTTGTAAATGTTCTCTTAGAATCTCAGCAATCATCTACTTGAATACTTTTTCATTGTTTTATTACAGATGGCAGATCTGAGTTTACTGTGAATCAGGCAGCAGCTCACTGCCTATCCTCTTGAAAAGACAGGGCAGTAAGTGCAGCATGCACAGAGCAAATATGAGGACATAAACACCTGAATGAGAAAGAAGGTGCAGAAATGTTTGCAGTATAGGTTGTCCATTGTGGTCTGGACACCTTTCACCAGCATACAGCGGGAATAACTCCATGGAGATATGTAGACTCAATGCAGACTCACGTTTTCACCATGTCAGGTGAGAACCAAGTCTGCCACCGTATTTACAACTAAGCAATGTGATAAAAACATAATCCAGATTTAATTTATTCTGTTGTGCAATTGTTACAGCTTTATGTCAGTATGAACTATATGACACTTCAAAATGAATATGACAGCTGTCTTTTTTATTCCGGTCACATTTTTGGTCAGCTTGCTAGTTGCCCATTAAACTCACATATGTGTCAAAATGTTTGTATATATTGTGAAGAGCTGTAGTTGTATTGACTCCCTCTGTGTTTAAGATGCCCTTTCAATCATTACAAAAGGAAACATTATGAAAGATCCTTTTTCATTGCACAGACATCTTAGTCCTTCCCTTCCATGTGGACTGTCCTTTGATAGCTGCTTAACCATGGGCTCCTTTTGACTTCACTCAGGTGACTTTAAAAGCTAATGACAGAAACACTTGTTAAGAAAGTGAGTGGCTTAGCCCCACGGCACAACAGAACATCTTGTTACCATAGTGAGAGAAAATTCAGTCATCTTTATTTAAGGGTTGTATTTTTCAAACACTTGTGTTGAATTCAGCAGTTATTCTTATTTACAGTTACTCCACTGACCTGACTGTACTCTAAGGAAATGTATACATCTCTGTGAGCCATCTCCTCCTCCTACCCCTTGCTGTCACTTGCTCACTGTGAGAAGTATTTCCATGCTGCAGTTGCACAGATGTACTTAGATGCTGCTGTGAGCCTGACTGTGGTGTTGGGGAACTCATACCATGCTGTTAATGTCTGCTGAGTGCCATCCTCCTGAGGCTCCATGGCCTCGGTTTAAATGAACTTGGTTTCATCATACTCCGCTGCAGGCAATTTAGGAAGTGTATCTTCTGTGATCTGTGGGTTTTCCATGAACCTATGGATTTTGGTGGAGCTCGTTCCTGGTTTTGAACAAGACAGCGTTAATTTTCTTTCTAGTAGCTGGTATAGAGCTGTGTTTTGGATTTAGTATGAGAATAATGTTAATAACACACTGATGTATTTAGTTGTTCCTGGGTAGTTGTGGTGCTTACACTAAGTCAAGGACTTTTCAGCTTCCCACGCCCTGCCAGGTGCACAAGAAGCTGGGAGAGCACAGCCAGGACAGCTGACCCAGGGTGGCCAAAGGGAGATTCCCTACCATGTAATGGCACGCTCCGGATATAACTGGGGAAGCTATAGCTGGGAGGCAGGATTGCTCAGAAACAAACTGGGCATCGTTTGGGGGTTTTTCACTGTGGGTGGTGGGCAATTGAAATACTAATAACAATTCTCTTCCTTTGTTATCCTATTAAATTGTCTTTACTTCAACCCACAAGTTGTTTTTTTTCCATTCTCCTCCCTATCCCCTTGGAGTGGGAGTGGTGACCGAGCGGCTGCATGGTGCTTGGTTAGTGGCTGGGGTTAAACCACAATGGAGCTACACTGTCATAAAAAGGGAAATAGTGAAGCAAAGCCCTTTTCCCCTCCCCTGTTATTAAAAGCCAGTGATAGACCAAGAGGTCTCAACTGAAGTTTTATGAAAAATGTATTTCATGTTACATTACAATGGAAGCTAAAGTAACAATAAGATCAAATAGGGATGTTCCTTTATTGTAGCAACTTTTAGTTGCTTCTGTAAGGTTTATTCTCTTCATTTCCTTCCTTGAATTTGTGGGACTGTAGTTGCTTGTTTTCTAAACACAGCTTTTTTCATGGACTATCTTTTGATAGCTCATGTACAAGTAGCAGTCTGTGGATAACAGATTGGGAAAAAGAAAAGGCAAAGATAACTTACACAACATCAGTAAAATCATTGACAGAGTATAGAATAAAGCTTACAGGAAGACCCAAGGCCTAGTAAGTAACTTAAAAAGTCAGTATCTCACTCTGTGATTTGTAATGTTCTGCTTTTAACAGTGGGTGACCCCTTCTTAATAATTCAAAAGCTATTCAAGCATCTATTTGAATCTATTTGTTAGCTCATATATCACATAGATTGCATATCACATGTTTAGTCAATAGATCTAGGTCATTAACTTTAAGTAAATCAGCTTTGTCAGGTTCATTGTTGTTCACCTTTGTAGCTCATATGTGCTACACTATGCCACTAAATCACGTCAATGTAATTCAAAGTCTTCTCCTATCTGCCATACCTGTAACAAAACACAATGACCAAAAGACTACCCTTGGGGTTTCTGAGCAGCTGAAAGCTGTCTGAGAGAGATTTTTAGCTAATTGGTCCAAAAGGTTCCCTAATGCTGTTTACCAAGGTAAACTCTTATAATAAAACCAGTTGCTCTGAATTAGTTTATTCAAGTTAAGGGCTTGTAATTAAATGGATTTCACATATACTTCCTCCACCCTCTGTCCTAAAGTGCTGCAGAAAAAGGAGTAAACTGAAAACAATATAGCACCAGTTCTTTCAACTTTGCGCTCCATCCTGTCTGCCTACAGAGATGTTTATGACTCTACAGACACACTGGAAAATTAAAGCAAGACCTAAGAGTGAATTAAGCCTGTACAAAGGGCAAGGGAGAGAGATTGGTAGCAGTTCTTGTGCAGGATTAGCCATCGTGGAGGATTGTCAGCTCACCTCAGGTCAGGGACTGCGCTCTGCTCAAAGCCTGACAGCCAGCTGGAAGTCCTGCTATGGACACGAGGAAGGTCAGCAGAAACTCTGGATTGGTGAGGGGGATGTTCAGTCCCTGAAAACACATAACGTTGTTTATGTTCTTCCTGCATGGTGAAATTGGTGAAACTTCCTATGGTCCTTCCATATGAGGCCAGTACTTAGTGCTGTTGAACGTGTGACAATTTAGGACCCAGAAGTCGGTCAGAAGTATGCCGGCTTATGAGTCTGAAGGGTCTGACCACTATCTAAAACAAGAAGAAACATCTAGAATTTCAGTTCATTAATTGGCTCTAATCCTTTAAATCCAACCTGAGGATGCTTATAAGACAGTAATATGTAATTCATCAGCTCTCCTGAGTAAAAGCAAATGAATAGAAGTGAATCTCATTATGCAAAAATCTTGAAGGTGAAAGAACTAGGGATTCCAAAAATATTCTCCATATGTAGTGCTGTGACACCTGATGAGAGCTTGATATCAGGGAGAAAAGTGAGATATGCATCTAATTGCAGCCTTCCAGCTTCCGCAAAATTTTTTGAGTAGATTACCATTTACCAGCTTTACACGTCCACTTTTTCCAACTACTAAATACAGTTTTGTTCTTAGTGAGGAATGGATTACAATCTTGAACTTGCTATCTTTATTTCCATAAAAAATGGATGCGCATAGGAACTTGTACTGATTTCTTGTGAAAACTGCAATCACCAATCAGCTTGGTTGTTTTTTGTTTTTGTTTTAAAGTGGGAAAATCAGTTTCCATTTTTCACAGTGACTGTTCATTTAATTGAATATAGAGTCTTTCCTTATTAGTTTTTTTCTGTTTGTTTGGGATGCAAATTCCAGATACTTTTTGCACATTTGTTTGAAAGAAATATAAAACACTGGTAAAAACCCCTCTTCAGCCTAGGTCATTCCACTAACCAGTTTGCTTAATTTATCAATTTGTCTTTAAAAAATGAAAATGTTGTACCTGATCTGTTCTTATTTATTCTTCCACTTAACTGAAAGACATTGTTGAATGGTGCCTTGGTGCAAGCTTAATTTCAATGACCAGCTTTGCTGCTATGGCTTGAAACTTAGCAAAGACAATGCTGATTAATTACCACTTTTTGTCACTTTCTTGATTATTTACTGGATATTGCATACAAACACAGCAATATGATTAATGCCGCTGCATTTCCACTCTAAACTTGTGAAGCAAATCTTCTTGGCTTGTCTATGTGAAACAAGAATGTAAATTCATAGCAGACTGTTATCCTGACAGAATAGCTTCTAGTAATATTTGCTAACCCCAACAATTGTATTTAGTCTGTGTAATCACCCTTATTTGTTTAGGGTGTTACTCTTACCTCTGTTATGGTCTCTCAACCAGTACATGGCATTTCATACTGCTGTTCAAGTCATGCTCTTTAAACTGTCTGGTTTCTTTGGGGTTTGTCTGTTTGTTTGGGGGTGTTGGTTTTTTTGGGGGTTTTGTTTGTTTGACAATTAACTCTCTGCTTGTGAAAGAAATGTGAATGGTATTAGAACATTGCAGGCCTTTCAAATAAGGTGGTCTTGCTTATAAAATAACCATGGGGTGCTATGAAGCTAGAATTTGATGAAAGCTGCAAACTAATTCACAAAGTTTAACAGCTTGATGACATGAGCATCTAAGGCCAGACCAGGAAAAAAAAACAAACCTACAGAAATCTTACTTCTGGAGCTGATTGGAGATAATAGTCCTCTTTACCAAGAAACTTCTATGAATGTTTTTTATAACCTGTTTGACAAAAATCTAACCTGCTTATATAGATACCTGGTTTGGTCTATCATTAATTGCAATAAAAGAGGACAGAAACCAGTAAAGGAAAGAATGGACAGAGCAGGCTATGAAGAGACAGTTCTAACAATAATTTGTTCTTTGGAAAAAACTTCATTTATTGAAACTGTCCAGAGTGTTAGGTAAAAGTTTCGTTTGTCTGAATTTTGACTAGTGTCAGAGAATACTTATATTGCAGGAAAAAATAAAGCGAAGAATATTGATGCATATCCTTAATAGAAAGCTAATTCTGATTTGCTAATCAAATCATATGATGATAAAATTGAAAAATAGAAGCCAATGCGCTACCATGTATATAAGATACTTATTGTATAAATGTAGCTATCATTCATATCTGATTGTTCTGTGAGCATTTACACCTGTACAAACCTATTGACTTCCTGTTGCTTATTTGTGTGTATCTTAGAGTAGAATTTGGTGCAGTGACTTCATCTGCTGTCACATACAGTAACCAGATTATTTTGATAGGAAATCCACGGGGAGAAAAATGCATATATCTGTATGAATTAATGTGATTTAAGTACCGCAGGATGGGATTTAATGATTAAACACACTCTGTTCTCTGGTAAAAAAACAGGTACCAGATGGTTTGCATAGCAAAATATGTTTGCTCTATACCTGTGGGTTTTGAAGTAAAATACAGCCTTCCTAACATCTGGCATACAACCTCAGGACATCTGAAAGTGCAGAAAGTGGACAGATATTACCAAATTACAGAAGGCTATGTTGAGTTGATTTCATGTGAATTTTATATAGATAGTGGCATGAAATAGGAACATCAACAGCATACCAAAAAATATTACTTCCATGCAACATTTTATATCTAATTTGTAGATTGCTGGCTGTGCAATACCAACTTTCTTAGAATAGCTACAAATGTCATATATAATTTATTCTGTAGTTTCCATTGCTAGACGGAAAAAACCACACTGAACGTTATCTAAAAATGTGTTGACATGCTTGCTTATATATAAATAATAAATACTTTTGTACTATCTCCTAAGGGAGCTGTCAGAGAAGAAATCCAACAACAACCTACAGTATCTTTTCTTTTCAGTAGGGTTGACATATACAACATTATTGTTCCAGTCTAACACAGGATCTGCATAAATCTATATGCATCAGTAACTCAATAGAGTTATCTTATGGAACCATATGTTTACATAAAGTTGTGTTTGACTTATTGGGGACTTCAGAGTGCTGTGAATATTTATTTCCAAAGTGGTCAATTCCACAGGATATTGACTACCCGATTTAAAGTTCCTAGAATACCTGAATTCTAAGGCATATAGAATCATGTGGTTGTAATCATGTAATCATATGAGTTGTTGTTTTTCATATCTAACAGCTGCCTGAAATCCGTTGGGTTTTTACGTTTGTTTGTTTGTTTTTTTGTTTGTTTGTTGTGGTTTTTTTTTTCCTTTAAATTGGGTGAAGCATTTCTTCTGAATAAGAAAAGTAGGAAAAAAACACTTTTCTTCTATTGTACTTGAGCTGGCGTATTAGACTGCCAGAAGTGTGAGAGGAGTAAGCAGGCTGATATCCACGCTAGATTGACTTTGACTCCCCATTTCCAGAGAACAGCTGAGGAGTCTGAAGCTAAGGCTTCAGGGACAGAAGGCAATAGTAGTTTTGATGCCGTGCTGAACTGCCTGGAGGAATTGGTGAAATCTCTTCAAGCAACTGGTGTTTAACATGTATTCCAACCACTGTTGAGGTGGCTTGTTATCTGGTGGTGGGTTGTAGCTTGAATACCCACAGAAGAGCCTGAGAGGGCCTGACAGAGATAGTTGGCCAGGATGGATGATGTCTTTATCATGTAAAAGTGTCTTAGGTGTTCTGTTGAAAACTGGCTGAGATAACATTATGTTTTCATGTTTTCAGGCATTGAAAATAATGTGGGAAAATTCTGAAGGAAAATCACCAGATTGTGTATATCTGGAGTGATCAAATACTTAAATGACAGCTTGATTACAAATACTTTCCTAAAAGAGTATGGTTAAATACTTTGCCATACTGCAGCCTACGAGTTTGCATATTTATTTAGGCAGTGTTATTGAACTGAATAGGAACTAATAGGCTCAGTGTGTTTCATTTGTCAATTTTGTTTAATAAAATTTTTTTCACCAACATTTTGCTATTTACAGGAATTACTGCTTTGCAACAACACTTTTCTTATGTTCAATCTGAAAATCAAAAGCCTGAAAACAATTTCAGCTTTAGGTATGCATTTCTCAGAACCCTAAATATTACTCAGACTAGTTGATTTTCACTTCTCTATCACCAGTATCGGAAGCTGTATTTGATGAGAAACAAAACTATATTGCAGAAGGTTTTTCCCTCTTCTTTGGATTCTGAGGGATTGACACTTCTTGAGCAGTTTTGTTGACAGCACCTGTTCCAGATATTATAACAACATCTGTGTTTCTAAGAATGACTGTCCAACATTTGCAATAAATAAATAATGTGCCATTCTCAAATGAATCACAATAGTTTAGTTCAGTACAGATCCTAATGAATACAGGAAAAAATGTTGCACTCAGAAACATTGCTCTGATTCAGACTCTAAATGAAGCAGCAGTCTTTTTACTTATATCAATAGGTAAAATTGGATAGCAGAAATTCACTGTGCAAAGACATCTAGTCATTCTACATTCTCCCAAATCCAGTCTGCCAAATAGTCTGTAACAGTTACGACATTTTTATACTGAAAATCAAGGCTGTTCAGTCTGTAGCCTGGTTCTGCTGAGTGCAGTTATTTAAATTCTGGTCTCGTCTCAGTTCAATGTAAAAGCAGAGGGAGTGACATGAGCATTTTCTGTCCTTCACCGTGGCTGGGAGAATAGACATTGTCAGCTGCAGCACACTGTCTATCTGGAAACATGCTGTTCTGCTGAGAAAAAGTTTATGGTTGGTCTAACCTTGTTGTTTCTTGGGGGCAGGTGGACTTGCGGGCCAGAATGCTGGCTTGCTGAATCACATATTTTAGTTGTCTGTGAGCCATTTTAAAGGCTCTATTTTAAAACATTGCTTATTCAAGCAAGTTATGTAAATAATTAACAAAAAAAGGGATGGATGGATGAGGGCATGGGCAGGTCAGTAGACTGATTTACTTTGCTTTCTTGACAGGCAGTAAAAGCCCAGTGGGACACAGACAGGCTCTTATTCTGTGCTTGTCTTTGGAACCTCCAGTCTTCCTCCTGTCTCAGGAAGACATTGCTGCTTGCTTAGCCAAGCGAGCTTCTTCTTTTGAGATGATCTAAATTGGACCCTCAGAAGCAATATTCTGAGCCTGGTCAGAGTGAAGTGCTGGTGCCTTGCACCTCTCAAATGCACTTCTGTTTCTGCTCCCGTTTGAAGAGTATGAGAGGTACTAACCTCATCTGACCTTGCAGGTTGTCAGGTTTCCTCTGAACTGTGGAGGAGACTTGTGACCTTGTGGGTATGTAACAGACCTGGTCTGATGACCACATGTAATTGAAGGAGGGCAACTGAAGAGGGCAGACTCAACTGAAAAATATCTACCTTTCAAGTGGGAAAATGTCTCTTTGGGGAGGAATTGTTAGCTTAAACTGTTGTAATTTTTTCATTGAAATTCTGAGACCATAGGCTGGGATTCATAACATCTGTGCTTTATTGTTATCTGGAAAAAAGTACTATGAGAGTGACAACATAAAAGACTGATTGTTATCTTCAACTTGCCTACATGAGGATGCTGGAAAAGGTGAAATGCAGTGGGGCAAAAAAATAAGTTCTGGTCTAGCTTTTGAGGACAACAGAATCTCTTTCCTTGCACTTCATCTCAGTGTAAATAACAAGGATGTTGTATTTAATTATTGAACTAATGTGTTCATAGTAAGCCAAAGAATGAAGGAATGACAGGCAGGTTAGGCATGAAGGTGTGAAGGTAGGTTAGGCTTTCCACATCTCCTGTGGTTAAAACCAAAGAGAAATTCTTAAATATTATCTCGATCCATTCTTCTGGACAGAAATAAACTGGTGCATCTGTGAATTGTTAATATTTGATGACACAAGTGCATATTTACTGGGAAATTCCCACCTCATCCATTATCTAAAAGACATAAAAATATCCCTAAATAAGTGTACACTAATGCAGGTCTGGGTAAATTCTGCTTCTTTGTAATGAAAATGGCAAGGCCAAGTGCAGAGGTATGGGTTTAGTGGTCCTTACAAGGAGAGGTACCCCCTCAACCTGTTTTAAGACACCCTTTCTAATGAGTTGGACTGGAGAATATATTCTACTGCAAGTATCATACTCAAACTAAACAACAATGGCACATATTAACAAAAAGGTTATAGTGGAAGCAGAACTGGAAGAACACTTTACAATTAATAGTTTTACATATGAAGAATGACGTTGAACAGCTCTGTTTGAATTGGAGATATAGAAAAAGTACCTAGACTTCTCTGGGTTTACAAACTTTCCTCCTGCAAACCTGAAAGTTCAGCTGAAAATAATTACCCAACTTACCTTTTATTCCAGTTATTCTGCCTATAGAAGAAGAAAAGCTATATACTGAAGCTTGAAGAGCTTCTTTTGAACTCTAGTGTGAGCAAATACCCACATTTTCATTCTCTTCATACTTTAGTATGCCCCTTTGTTGAAGGAGGTATTGATTCTCTCAGATTTTTGTAGACTTGTGGCAATTTTCCTCTATTTTCCAATTCCGTTTCCTGACCATCTTCTCCTTAACTGTGGGCAATTGAACTACATCAAAACATACACGTCAATATCTATAAATTCCTCTGAAAACTTATTTAGCATAGAATAAATTTTGCCTTGTTCGGTAGTTGGTTTTGCTTCTTTCCTGATGCTAGTAACTGGAATCAATATGCAGATTTTGAATCACTGAATTACCTTCTTGATAGCACCTCCATGAATCTTTTTCTCCTCCCACAACAACACAGAGCTGGAGTTATGAAGTACTTCAACTGAAGATATTCCTCTGATCACAAGAAAACAGGAAGTACTGAGAACTGGAGAAATTATTTTCTGTGAAAGGAGTTTCCTTTTCAGTGTAGCAGCAGTCAGACACCTGAAACATTGAAGGTTCAAATAACTTTAAACATTTTGGATTTATATATTTCTGTATAGACCTGTGTAGAAGTTAAAGTACTTTCCCAGACCATGTGGAAAATTTAAGTTTTCAAAGCAATACTTCTGTCAGCATTCTGAATTTATCATCTCAACTAAAAACCATAAAAGCAAGCTGCTTTTAGAGATCCAGAGCTTAAAGAAATCAATAGCTTCCAGTGGTTTGAAAGAGGATATGCACATAATAAAGAATGAAGCAGAAAGTAAATTGCTGCTAATTATTCTTATTGAGATAATAAGAAATTCCAGACCGTGAAAATCAGGTTCCAATGTGATTTCATGAAAGATCGGAGGCAAGGGACAGTGGATTGCACCTCAGCAGCTGGCACACTGGGGGCCTCAGCTTAGACCAACTAATACAAAGAGCAA
The DNA here is from genome assembly GCA_013400195.1 of Aramus guarauna. Taxonomy (NCBI): domain Eukaryota; kingdom Metazoa; phylum Chordata; class Aves; order Gruiformes; family Aramidae; genus Aramus; species Aramus guarauna. The sequence goes on from VXBL01004965.1 coordinate 878,436, forward strand.
GAAGAAGATAGAAAATGGGTGTTTCTACATGTCAGCCACATTAACAGATTGCCTAAAATCACATAGTCAAAATCTGCTTAAATCTCTTAGTAGCCAAAACATGAAGAAATTAAATGCTGATGAAATACAAGAGTCTGTAGAGAGAGATATTTTCATTCTTCCTTTTCATAATATTTTAGAACAAGGAAGGGGGAAAAGATTTTAAATATATTTGTTGTGTTAGTTATGATTTAATACTTCTGTTTTAATATTTTGCACTGAGAAATAACATGAGAGGCTAAACTGAATACAGTAAATAAATCAGAAAGCAAACGGGTAAAGAATACATAGCATCCAGGCTCAGCATAATGGATAGTCCAGGACCAAAAGGAGGACAGCATAAGCTTCTTAAAATCCCTAGATTACACAATAAACTTTTTTTTCCCCTCCTTTAAAAAATGCTGATTCACAAAAACCAACAGCATATTAAATATTCTCTATAGTTTAAAATTATCTTATGTGCTATTTGACAATTTCGACTAACTCTTGCAACCTCTTTATAAACCGTCCTGACTGAAACAGATGGATGTGTAATTCAAATAATGAGCTGGATCCTCTCCCTGTAGCAGCCAATTATATGGGTTTTTTTCCCAGTATAGTATTCAAGAGACTAAGATCTTTCTCTATATATAGATCACCTGAAATGACCTTGCTTATGCAGTGTCAGAGCCAAAATGGAACAGTAGGATATGCATCTTGCTGCATTTTTTAAAACACAAACTGATAGTTCAAGAACTATTGTATCTGACATTTGCAATTAAATTGTTCCCAGTACTTATCTCTCTGATCTTTTAATGTGATACTTTCTCTACGTAAACTGCCCAGAGACATCTGATGTCTGAACATGAATGCCATGCAAATAATCTTAGTAACGTTGTATTTTGCGGAGAAAATAACGACAGTGAGGGAATGGAAGCTCATTTCATTAACAATAAATGACAGTCTCTAAATGGTGAGAACTCATGGCAAATATTTAATTTACATCTAGCACTGAATATGAAATCATCTAAAAAACCTGTCAAGTGGCGTGTGTACAGTGTTCATCAAAGGTATTACATAGGAACTTCTCTCCTCTGTGCTTGTCAACGTGTACTCTGAAATATATTTGGGACAGGACCAGGTAATAGTGTAAGAACCTTTACTTGTAAAAACATTTGACTGAGTGCCATAGAAATTTCCCTGGGTCCACAGTAAGGTATCAATGACAATACTCTAGCGAACTGTATCATAGGATTTGAATACCTCGTTAACAAGTGAAGCAAACTTGCTAAAATTGGATAGGGGCCTCAATGCTGTTCATACACATTAGACTCACCAGGAATCATCAAGAAAAAAGATATGCTGATTGCCTTTGGCTTGCAAAGCTCTGTCAAGGGTGCAATTTATGTAGCTTGTGGGGTAAAACCTAGAAAGCCTCATAAGGCTGTGTGGTGAGCTGGATCTGCTCCTGAAATAGCTTGCCTGCTGCTCAAAAGAAAACTTCTTGCTCGTTGCAGAGCAGCTCAAAAAGTGAGCAGCTCGGTCATTTCTGTTCTGTTTTATATGACCTGTTGGTATGTGAAGACAAACATTAATTGTGTGTGGTTGCAGTCGAAATGATGTGGAACTGAAGAATCAGAAGGAGCTGAAACCTGGATGTGTAGTTAAAAACAGCCTTTTGCAAAGAGATGGGATATAATATGTTAGAATTCATAATCTGATGAGTTTACATCTTTTATTTTCTTCATAAAGAGACATGGAAAGTCTCTAGGATTCCTGTGTTACATGATATCCATGAAATAACTTATTTGTATAACATAAAATTTTGAAATAGTTTACTATGTATGAAGTATGCAAATGTATTGTGTTGATTAAACAGAGATACTCTTACGCTCTGAATTATATAAATGCAATTAACAATTGTATTCATGCACTCTGAAAATTTTCTTTGCATATGTGTTCAAAAGAACATTTACAAAAAAATGGAAGCAAAAGCATTGCAAATAACACTGAAAACATTTCTATTCCTCTTTGCTTTGGAATGAGAGGCATCACTTTCATTTTTGGCTTACTGGAGGACCATTACTTTACTTTTTTCTCATTCTCTTAATACTTTTCCATCTTTCAGGGCAATTAGCACTTCTAGAGCACTTTAAGTGTTCCAATCCATTTCAAGTTGTTTTTCTCACATCTTGGAGTGAGAACTGGGACATCTCAGACAGGACATCAAAAAAATGGAAAAACGGTCAGTACTTACCCATGGAAAAAGTGGGTTAGGAAAACAGAATATTCCTTCATCAGGAGTTCTGGATTTCTCTCCCTTGTTCCTCCCCCTGTCTGGGGAAGGGTAGATTCATATCCCAGAACTATACTGCACTAGAAAGACTATCCATTGTGAGTACTAATTTTGACCTACATAAAGAAAAGTCACTTGAAGGAGATCCCTTCACCCCTCCCTACTCTGCTCTGGAGATGGACAAGAAGTTTAATGTAGGAGAAAACAGGGAACTTGTGTGTGTGTGTGACTTTAAAAGGAGGACATAAAAAGATCAGAATTGGGACCATCTAATCAGGAAGATATAAATTCTTGTTCCTGTTACACTTCTGACAGCTTTGATTTATGACAACCAGTGGGAAAACTGAGCTCTAAATGTAATGTCTAACTTGGTTTGAAGTAGACTATATGTACTATCATAATTTATTTCTGTTCTGTTTTGGTTCTGACAACATGTTTACTTTTCCTAGAGCAGATAGAGACTTACACACTAACAACGTGAACCTTCTATGATCTCTACCAGAAGGAGAAAGTTATATATTAGGTATGTGAAATAGAGTCTTTTTGAGTGATTATATATTATAGATGGCCCTTTGCAAAGAAATTGTGTTCCTAGAATAACTTTAACCTTGTGAGATTGAAGCTGATTAAATGAGAAGTTAAAAAAATTCAATTTTTTTTTACCAACATCTTACTTGAATATAGTGTTGCAGGAGGTGTAAAAAGTACATTTGCTCACCATTTCATCACCCATTGACCCTGCTTTCAGTTATATACAACATCTATGCTAAAGGTCTGTATTTCTCATATGCTGGTGGTGACACTTTCAGGTTTCTTTTAGTTTGGATGTGGTACAGCTGGTCCCACAGTCAATGATATGTGCCTTGATGATGTGCCACCCTCCTTTTGCGGTGGTACCACGTAAATAGAATAACACATGGATGTATGCTGCCTTCTGATATGGTTTTATTGCCCAACAATAGATTTTTCCTTCGCAGCAGGTAAAGTAAGAGTTTCATTGTCATAATTGCTCATGCTCATTCATGCAAAGTGGCATAACAGGTCTGCTGGGGATTGAGCTATCTAAACGTTAGCTAAATCACAGTTCGTGTGGTTTCTCCATGACACTGAACTACAATATATGGATACCCCTCTTGGTATTCTAGTCTGTAAGTCTCCAATAGTCAACCTGTTGTTGCCAGAAAAAAAGACCAGTATAAGCAGAGAAAATTAAATCTATGTAGAAAATATATGATTTGAGCCTTTGTTATCATATTAGCCTATACTTTTGAAAATTAAAAATCCTTCAGTAATATTTTTTTCTCTTGTGTAGACTTCTAGGTTTGTCAGAAGAAGAAATAATGGATACATCCCAATTTCACCATTGCCCTTATTTGTGAAAGGAGCCAAGTCATCCCTTTTAGAGCTTAGAGCATTGTAACAAGGTAAAAGGAAGTTTTCTTACTGAGTTCAGTGAGGTCAGTCATAAAACACAGGTTATTGCTTTATATTTGCTCTTCATTGTTCCATAGCTGTACATTTTTCTGGAATTTGCTGGAATTGGGGTGAAGTCTTTGGATTAGATTTGGTACTTTACAGTCACCATATCCTTGATTGACCCCTTCTGTTAATAGCATTGAATTTCCTTTTCAAAGCAATTGACTCTCAAATTCTGCCTTCCATCTGGTTTTATAGCTGCAACTCTCTCTTGGGCATCCCTTAAGAAGCTGCTGGTTTTGTTTTTTCTTTATTTTTCCTCTCCATCTTAGATAAGAATTCCATACATTCAGGAGAGTATAGAGTATACTCCCAACACCTCTTTGCCTTCCATGTCATTGTGCTCTTGTCACTTCTAAGTTACCACAGTCACATTCTAGATGTAAAAAGGAATTTTAAGCATATGAAAATGTTCTGATTTCTTTTTTCTTTTTTTTTCTT
>VXBL01004965.1:882682-905966 GCA_013400195.1 Aramus guarauna
TTCTTTTTTCTTTTTTTTTTTTTTTTTTTTTGTAAACACTTTCCCATGTCTAGAAAATTTGATTCTCAGAATGGAGTTTTCTCTATTCTGAAATAAAGCACTTCTGAAAATAAGTAAAAAGTATTCTTGAAAGTATGTTCCCCCAAGTCATGAGAGCTATTGAAAATGGAAAAGTTTCCTCAGTTCAGGCAGCAAGAACTTAAGAATAGTAAGTGCAATAATAAAGGAAACACTAACAGAACATAATAAAAGGAAAACTGTTTTAAAATATTTTTTCTTTAATTGAAATTTGTTGTTTATTAATACTGACAACACATCAAATGACATTAAATCAAAAAGCAACATATTTAAACTAATCACATGAAGTAATTTTTGTACATTTCATCATGAAATTGTAGATTTTTTTTTTTCCTAAGAAATGTTTTTATACCCTATGTGAAAAAAACTTAATTTGACAGATTTGTGGAAGCAAAGTTGTCTGGGACTTTGAATACAACAGCCTGGGTCTAACCTCTGGTTCAGAACATCTTTAAACTTCCAGACTGCTGGAAGCTGAGATGAGACATGGGAGAAGTGTAGCTTTTGTATTCATGCCCTGTACACCTTGTAAAGGTCATGTATTTAGGGTAATGAGTTTATTTAGGGCAGTACAACTGTATTTTTTCTATTAAGAATTGTCCTTTACATATACTTGTACGTATGTATGTATATAAAACCTGGTTCCAATAGAATGTTTTGTGATGCAAAACAATATCAACAATAATTTCCCACAATTTATGCTCTCCCCATTCCTGTCATGGTCTTTGTCCAAAACTCAGTCTCCTATGCTATAAACTATGTGATATATGATAAGACTTGTGCTTCTCTTTTTAAGTATCTCCAGCTTCTTGGCACTAAAGTCATCTTCATGTCACACTAATTTGAATTCTTTTAGACTACTCTTCATGCTTCCCTGCTGTTTCAGCTTCTGTTCCAGCTCCTATGCCTTCTCCTCATTCTTCAAAGTGCTGTTCTTTCCTGGCTTCAGTCTATCTTTCATCAGTAGGTTTTTGGATTCCATCTCTGTCAACACTCATTTCCACAACTGTCTTCACTCCATATGGTGATCTGCTCCTAGAATTACGTTTGAGCCTGGCTATGTTATTCACTTACTTACATCTGCCAAATCACTGCCTACTATCTTTGACCAAATTTTGAAATAAATTTCTGCTATCTTTTGAGGAGAGAAAGAGAAAGATAGTGAAATGGAGTTGACACAAGGTATCTCAACCTTACATAGTGTAAACTACTTTTCAGAGTCAGTGCACAACCTTGGCTTCTTCTGGGCCATGACTATGACTTAAAACGTATCTCTCTTGCTCTAGAGCATGACACAACTTTGACAACAGAAGCGAAGTTCATTCTGTCTGCAAGAAGAGTGATGAATATGAAGCTGTATCAGAGGAGCAACACATCATTTCCGTAAGAGGCATACATTATGCTTGACTCTACCATCAGTCCATCCAGCTTGTCTACGTCCTCTGCTCTTCTTGTTGGAAGATCTGAAGAAGCTGAGTCACTCTCGCTTCTTTGGTGGAAAGTAAGAAGCCTTCAGTTCTATTGGTGACCTGAGGCACCACCCACTTCTATTTACTGTGTAATTCCATTTTATGTTATCCTGTGCTATCATGCTCAGACAAAAGATTATCACTTCTTTAAGATTCATATTGAAGTTCTGGTACTTTCTGGCTCTGCTTATATGAATAAATTAAATTCCTTAGACCAGTAACTATGTCTGTACTCTTAAAAATAGAGTAGCTACATGCAAGGTGACTACTGGAAATGGTTATTGGAAAGTTTAACTCCTGAACCATTCCAGTTTAACAGTGCTGTAGCTCTCTAGCCAAGAGAAAAGTAGCGTTTCTTAGCCTGATTTTCTAAAGATGGTAGGCTTATACAGTCAAGCTGTCTGTTGAGCTACCTATTCCTCACCTAACAGTTTTTGAACTCTGAGTGATTTCAAATAAGTCTGAAAGACAAGTAAATCTCAAAGAGAATTAAGGTCCTAGAAGTTTTGACAAAATTGACAGAGGAGAAGACAAAGTCAGAGTTCTCACTGAAGATGAGCTCAGGTGCCTTACTATCTGTTTAAGAATAACTCTGTGGCCAATCAGTGCGTATGTGGCTGCTAACAAGCCACAGCTCATCCCGTCTCTTTCCCAGTGGAGGTTTCAAAGGGAGGCAGAAAGAGCTGTAATTATTATAATGAGGTAAGCAGCAGGGAGAGAGATTGGGATAAAGGTTATAAATCTATGGGAAATCATGCTTTTGCAGTTTTGCTGCTCCTGGGGCAAATTATCTGCCTGCTTGTTAGGTTTTTTTGTGTGGTTTGTTTTTTTTTTTTTTTTCTTTCATGAGAAATGGATTGTTTCTGTGACTTGCTTCTATCACAGTTTCTCTTACAATTTTCGGTGTCAAGTCTTTAGGTGTCAGTATCTATTTCACTCATCAGAGTTTTCATGGAGACATTTTCATTCTGACTGATAGCTCTAATATATCCACAGCTACAAATAGAGAAAACATTCTTATGATACCATGGCATAATAATCAGTGTGATCCTGGGCTGTATGCAGCTGCTGTCATGATTCTTAGCTGTAAACAAATGACACTATTTCTTGAGGACACAAGATGGTGTCTTAAGTTGTTTTTATTTATTGCTTTAAAGTGAATCTTTAAGAAACCTCAGAAGTTTTGCAGCATAAAGTGGACACACTGCACTTATGAAATAAATGAATGAAAATGCAAATAATAGAAATAAAGAAGGAATTCAATCTGGTTTATAAAAAAGCAAGAACTAATGGGCTTAAATTAATTCACTATGAAATTTCTTTAAACTATAGACAAGCACAGAGAGGAGAGAAATACAAAAAGGATCAGTGAAGCAAATATGGCAGAATATACAAAAGAATAGCTGCAGTGTACTAATAACAATGTTATTAGTAATTATTAATAGCTACAATAATGTAGCAGCAAGGAGTCCTTGCCAGGAGTGGGACCTAAGGTTTGACATCATATTGAATCATAGGGAACGAAGTCTGTCGCTGCCTCAAAGCCTTTCAGTGATTTCAGCTGAAGGTGAAAATACAACAGGGGTACTGAGGGTTTTCTAGGTAAAAATCCCCAGCGTTGCCTGAATAATGTGGAAGGAGATTCCACGCAGACAAGCGCCTGAGTGCTCGTTCATTCTGCAGCGCTGCCTCCTGCGGCCACCACCCCTGGCAACTGTGAAACCACAGAACGGGGCTGCCTTTATCTGGTTTGATATTTTAAGTCATCTGTGTATTAATTTTATGATGGAGGATAAAGATAATTGCAGAGGGCAACAGTGATTTTTGGGAGGAGGCAGGGCAGCTTATTTACTGTTTCTTCACTACATGCAGAGGAAATCATACAGTCATTCCCTTTGGCTTAGAACAAGGGAACATGACTGTCAAATGCACAAGCATTTTCAAGAATTGTCTGCCTTCAGCTATAGAAAGGGTGATTTTAGTCTTAGGACACTTTTTTCTAAAATTGTTTTAGATGCTTTCAGGGAGGCCAAGGAACTCCCACCTTTTTCAAGATTAAAGACTTGGATATCTGGCTAGAAAGCAAAGTACAGCTTTGAGTCATGGTCGTTACATTTCTTAGTTTGATTTGAATGCATTGCTGCAGGTAACTTACATCACTATGGAAAAAAGCTAGGCTAAGCCAAGAAATTTCCACTCTTAGATATTATGTTCTGCATTGGTTGTAATTAGCAACCTTATTTTCAGAAATGCAGAACGATAAAATCCCAGACAATTTTAGCTGTCAGAAGGGCTGCTAAGAGTCACAGTTCTGGTGGGAGCATGTTGTGGTCACTGCCATTCATTGCCCAACTGGATCTGGAAAGAAAGCAAAAATTTGACTGCGTAGTCATGTACTGCTGAGCAAGGGTCCAGCTTAGTAGCTGTTCAATAAATGTCCGAAAAACAAATTGTTTTGATAAAGAGGATTTAAACACATATAAGGGTTTCTGTGATGATTAGTAAATATGTCTCTCTCCATCTGCTCTGAAGGAATGGCTGGCATGGCATTTTCTGTGCACTTTGCCACACAAACCCATAGGAGCAGCTGAAAGCTGCAAGTCTTGGCTCTGCTAAGCAATCCACTGGAATCCATGCAGAGTTGTGGAATGCTTTTTTTTAGCTACCCCAGGCAGCTTGGCCTGGTGTATTGATAGCAGGTGGAAAAATCATTTCTCTTTTCTCATCTCTGAGCATGAGCACCTTACTCGAGAGAGGGGAAAAACAATGGTCTCACACTTTTGTTTTAAAAGATTGCATTTAAAAGATCTTCAACAAGCATAACAAGGGCAACAAGAAGGACAACAAGGATAGGAGTTCCTAGACTATGTGTCAAAATATAGCAAGCTGTGGCCAAAAAATATTGGGCCGCTAGGATTTCTGTCTCTGTTCAGCAAGGGCAATCTTTCCACCCACACAATGAAATTTTGTGTATTTTTAACAACTTTGCAGCTGCTGTCGTCATGAATATCCCTTAGTTGCTGTTCAGAGTCAGATTTGCTGATAACCATATTCAAAGAGGAGGGGCAGCGTTGGACTCATGAGGAGCCTAAGGAGAAAGAAAGGCATGGGCCTCTCCCTCCTTTCACCCACACACTGAATGATTTGGATTTCTTCGTAACTTAACCCAGCGGGATGCAACCATGTACTGGGCTTGGGGCTCAGACTGGCTGCTTTTTTTCCTAACACCTGCTCTGCCCAAGAAGACGCTTCTCTTTGCATTATCAGTAGGCAGTGAGATTAGAATGGCATGACAGCTGGATTTATTTATTGGGAGTTTATGACCCAGGTTTTTATTTGAAACACAAAATCTCAGCGCAAACTGTTGAGTTTGCCTGATTTTGACTCAGATTTTATGGACTAGCTTGGCTTTGTTGGATGCCTTATCAAACTATCAAGCCTCTTGTGCTGAGCTCTGAGTTTGTGAGCCCATACCTTTGAAAGGAATGAGTGAACACAAGGAATGCGAGGTATATCTTTCTTAAAGCCTTACAGAATGTTGTAGGTAATCCTTAATGTGTGCTTAACTTAACGACATGAGAATCTTCCATATATAGAAAAATAGAGGAATTTTGGCTGAGAGGTACAGCAGGTAAACCAACAATGCAATAACCTAAGTTATATCAGATTCCAAGTTGTGAATACATGCAATAGAATCCTTAGAATAAATTAACAGATAATAATTAAGAGTCCTATCAAATCTATTTGCTGCCTCATGTAAAAACCACATATGATGGCAATCCAGCTATGAATCCTGGCATTCTATTCAAGCAGTACATTTTCTATTCTAGATGATGAATTAAGATATTGTCTCTGTTCTAAAACCGGATCACTGTGTCAGCTCTGCCTTTGTCATTGTGTGGCTCAGCTGTAGCTCTCATGTGTTCAAGCATTTCTCTGTAGGACGCAGTTGGAGTCGAGGATCACGTTGACAGAAACATATGCGGAACCGTCAGCCATTAAATCTCTCAGTCAGAATTTTCTGGCAGACACAGATGAAAGTTGTGGCAGGCTCTCTGCGTTCTTCATGCAAACAGACTTCCAGTTTTGCGTGGGGCTAAGAGCACTGAGTGGCACACCACAGACTGCAAGAAAAGCTACTTAGATTTCAAACACTTTTCCAGACTTATATTGTTATTAACCCAGTTTTTCTGTAATGTCTATTTTTATTTAGGGATCTAAATGCTCAACGGGAAACTCTCCTGTGCACAAAATACTAATTCATGTGCTAGTTAAAGCTTCCTTAATGCTTTAATCTTACACTTGCATCTATCTGTGGTATTCCTGAGAGTCCTAAAGGCTTGAGTTCTCTTGCAGATCCTGAATAATCATGAAGTTTCACCGTGGCATAGTGATTTTGCTTTAAAAAAGGACTTTGCATGCTTACCTCCCACTTAAATAGTTGAAATACATTTATGGTGAGATCCTGGCCTTATTTGGTTTGATAGGGTGTATTTTGTCATTGATGGCAACAGAATGATATTAGATCAGGTTATGTTTACATGGCATAGCGTAGCTCTGTCAGCTAACTGAATACTAGCTGGGTACTCTGTGTGAGCTAATGAACTCTGCTTCTTTTTTGGGATAAACCATAGTATCTCGGAACAGTTGTGCATTATGTGATGTAGAAATACAGATTTACAGAGGCGTTTAGTCAGATTAGGAAACTGGGTGATTATTAACAATACACAAGGCCAAGTACAGGATGGTACTCAGTTGAAAACTCAGGGACGGGCTGTGAATCAGAAAGAATCCCTCAGAACTGTTCAGCGGGAAGACAGTTTGGATTTACGTTGATGTTAAGGTTTTGTGAGATGCCACAGAAGGAGGTCACTTGGCGTGTACTTGTCTCTTTGCTCTCATCTGTGCTGCAAATGTAAAAAGCCAAGCAAGGATGATTTCGAGGCATTAGCAGCTGAGCAGGACCAGGGCAAGTTTCACTATGACTTTTCACATGAAGACAATTCTGGTATTGACTTTAAATGAAGGAAGAAGAGGCTGGGAACTGGATGCTCTGATTAATGAATGTTATGCATTCTCAGACTGATAGTGGGATAGCAAAGTAACATCTTGAAGTGGAAGAGCGTGTTTGTTTGCAAATCAGAAAGGAGAATTTAGCTCTTGCTCGACACTTACCAGTGGGCAGCCTGGTGGTAATGTCAGTTATAAAGCAGAGCAGAAATGTATTTTTCTTGTTCTATAGAATATTTAAATGGCTTCCATTTGTGTTGGGTGATAGTGTTCAGAACTGGACACCCTTCATATAAATAAACCTGTATCTACTGAGGCAACCGTTTCAAGGAAAATGTTTTTCTTTTGGGGGGAGGTGCTACAGACAACAGGTGGTCCTTATATTCAGGCTTTCCCCCTCTCTATTTTACGGTGTCTTTAAAGACTTCTACACAGTCTCCAAACCAGCTATTCAAAGCGGAAGAACTTTTAACAGAGTGCCATGTCAGTCATATCAAAACAAAGAGAAGCAGAAGAGGGCTCCAAGCCAACCACTTGCTACTCCAGTTGGCCCAGCAACTGGATGTTAAGTAAAGAGTGAAGTTTAAAACAGGGCTGGGGCTCAATTTTCTGTGTACACGTTCAAGCTTGGTTTCATGCTAAAACTGCTTCTCCCAATGCAGGTTCACATTAAAATGTGATAATCTGGACCTAGCTTTAAAATATTTTACATATTTACACTGTAAGTGTATTTAAACTTATTTACTCTGCTTTGCATTCACTGTAGAGTCAGACAAGAAATACTACTTCTTTCTTTGTGGCTAGAGATATATGTAGATATTTTGCACGTGTCAATTTAAAAATTTTTTTGATAGGTGAATATAAATAGATGTACACGGACTGTCCTGGCTCTGGCTAGGCTAGAGTTAATGTCACCAGGAGCCAGGCCAGGTGAGCCAGGCCGGCCAGGGGCTATTCCATACCCTGTGATGCCATGCTCACCATAACAGGGGGCTGGTCGGGGAGGGATAGGGAGGAATAGCCCCTGGCCAGCCTGGCTCACCTGGCCTGGCTCCTTGGGAAATTAACTCTATCCTAGTCAGAGCCAGGGCAGTGACTCTGAAACTTTTCAAAAGTTTCCAATATTCTGAAAGTGCTGAAACTCAATTGAATTCAGTGGAGTAAATTTCCCTTTATCTCAGTGCAGAGTTCACACTTATTTTTCTCTCATGGAAGTCAAATTAAATGTTTGATTTCAACAAGTGTATGCCTATGGTTCAGATTCAGAAAAATACATAGTTGAAACTATCCCTTTTCATCAAAACTTGTCTTTAAATACCACTGGTGCCAGTGTTACTTTATCTGGGCCAGTGTCTGGTCCACTGGTTCTAGCTGAACAAGAAAACGAATAATAGGCCACCAGATTGTAACAGCTCATGATGTGTGATTCTCCCGAGGTCTCTACACAATATCAGCATTACAGCGCCTGTCCATTTGGAACCTAAATGTTCTGTGAAACAGTGACAACAGTACAGAAAGCTGCCATATTTCTATTCCATTTTTGAAATACTAAACCTGAGAGCTAAGTTTCAGCTTTATTTCCTTTATGCATGGGGTACAATACAGTTTTTCTCTGGATTGAGTAAAGTTAAAGTGAAAAGAAGTTATCTAGAGCAAGACCTGAGACAAGGCAAGTGCCCAGATGAGATAAGGCATGAAAAAAATATCAACACTTTAAAAAATTATCTGATTCCATGTGGCCAAAAGTGTAATAACATCATGGAATATCACAGTAGCAAGCTTGCTCTTAGCTTCTAGCTTTCGTAGGTCACTAATAGCAAAAAATCAGCCCCTCTTTACATAATTCAGTCATTCCATACCATATGCCACCCAGGAAGAATCCAGGGTTACAAAAAAAATAAAATAATAATAATAATAATAAAAAAATTACAACCCTGCACATAGGAAAAAAAAGAATAATCTAACCCCTAGAAAAAACTTCATCTAAAGTGGTTGTCATATTGTTCAGAATCCAAAGCTCATTTTTGCTCATTGTGTTAAGATGAGCTGCCAGCACCAGTGACAGTGACTTTTAGATGTATGCTGGGGTGATGACTGGGAAGTAGCTAAGACCCTGGTCTTGAATTAAGCTGTGTGTGGATGGATGGCCCCTTAAGCTTGTAGTACACAGCTTCGTGCACACTGTGCCATTAAAGGATTTGTAAGTCAGGAACAAATATTAGCTTTAAAAAATCGGTTGCTGATGGTAAAGGCAGTACCCATTTGGATTAAAAAAATAAATGTTTTCTCTTATGACAGAGATGTGAAATACATTTTTGCTTGGTTCCAAAGAAGATTTTTCTGTATGTTGCTAACCATTGATTCTCTGAACATCAAATTCATTAGCATGGACTTATCCACTGGAATGGAGTGAGGAGGAGGAAATATGCTCTCCCTAATAGAATTAGTAACTACACAGCAGTTTGCAACGTGAGCTCAGAATATATGATGCTGCTATTTGGCTTAATCTTTTGGGACGTGGCAAGTTCCAGGGTATTGATCATTTCAGATTAAATTTAGCTCTTAAATTTGAATTGGTCCCTCCAGCTCTGCTGTCAGATTAATAGCAGCAATAAGAAAGATCTCTTCCCTTCTTAGGTAAGAAACATTCAGGCAGGGCTTTAGCCCATCCCCCAAACACAGCACTGTTACTTTCACAGCATTAACTGCATGATGACTGTGGGTAAAATGATATTTGAAGTACTATAGGGTTTATGCTGGCCATTTCCATTTGAGTTTGCAAATCAAATCTACGCTGTTGCGATCAAACTTCCCTGCTGATTGGATTAAAAGATGAGACATTTAGATGAGGGAAATAGATTATGCACATTCTCAGATCTGAAAAATGTCCAACTATTCAATTCCAGCTGTATTCAAGTATGCCCAAGAGCAGGATACGGTCCACAACTGCAAGCTTTTAATATTGTTACCATACTTTCTATGTAAGGCTCTATCAAAAGTCATACACCTAGAGGTAGAAACACTGCTTGTGGCAACTAGTCCCCTTAGGAGCGTGGGAAGAGGGCTGTGTGCCTGACCAAACCTGGGGCTCAGGGCACATGCTGTGTGAAGTACAGCCTGGCACCTGGGGCAGGGACGGCGGTGGTGGTGTGGGAAGGCAGCGGAGGTAGGCTCTCCGCTGCCCTGTGCCTTCCCAAGCATTGCCTTCAGTTGAAGGAACCTCAGCAGACCTTCTCCTTCAGCTGATGCGTGGAGCAGAAGGGATTCCTTCTGCTGTTTGCTGAGTGCTCAACCCATCCCATTCTGACCAGACACTGACATGGAGTTTTGATATTTAATATATACGGAGAGATTGCCAAGTTTTACTGCTTGTTAGTTACAAACTATCAACTGGCAAACAATCTGTCTATCAGATACCTCCTTAGGTGAAGCTGAGACAGGGCACTTGTAAATGATATGGTGGCGTAGGTGTTTGCCGCTAAAATGGGTAAGTGACTTAGAATCAGCACTTAGTCTGTAAGTAAATAGTTATGGAGGTGGGCATTGTTCCAAGGAACACATGCCGCTGACTGAGAACACAGTAACTACGGCATACTGAGAATAAGGTATAATAAATACTCCTCTCTATTTCTCTCCCAGCTCCCTCTTCCCCGGCTGTAAGCATGGCCCCATATCCCATCCCCCAAGCTCCTTCACTGCCCCCCAAACGGCATACCTTCATCTGTGGTGGCAACGCTTCCATGGCCTCCCTCCCCTGGCATCTACTGCAGCAAGACAACACTGTCACTTCACTGGCACACCACAAAGCCAGTACTTTACACACCCCAGGGGGAAGGAAATTGGATCAGGAGGATATTTATAGATTATTCTGATGGAATTTCTGATTGCTTTGGAAAAACAGCAACTAGGAATTAAGCATGAAACAGTTGTACCCTTCTTCCGCTCTTGAAAAAGATTTACACTGCAAAAAGAGGCGTTCAGAATTGTGGACTGTCAGAATGAAAGTTGCCTACACGATTTTAATTCCGTTCCTCTGTACTTATGCATTATGAAAGGAGAATTCATTCTAGGCTGTTCCCATGGCCTGTTCCTATAAACGTTGTCAGACTAGATGATCAAGATGGGCCCTTCTAGTTTTGTAACCTATGGAGTTCTGATCTAAAATGACATGATCACACACCATTTTCCCCTTAGCCATGCCTACTTCAGTATACCAGGTAGATCTGCACGGTGGCTGAATTAGTTTGCTGTCTCTGGGATAACTGTTCCATTTGTTGGAGAATTTGTGAGATATATAGGCTGGAATGGGTAAGCTTAATTAAACAAACAAACAAAAAAAACAAAAACAGTCACTCTAGAGAACTGGATTCTAGCCTTCACTCTGTCACATAGTTTCTGTGTAGTGTAAATTTAGATTGAGTTTCCACACGCAATTATTCATTTCTGAAGATGCAAGTTGAGTTGCTGAGCACTTTAGTGGAAATTCTGAGCATCTGAAGCTGCAATTAAAAGCAAAAACCTATGTTTGGCCCACAGATGATGGCAGAGAATGATAAATTCTTTGCAGAAGTGTTTGAAACTGGGTATCCAAATTAGTGCAGAATTCTGACATTTATGTATCTGGCAATAAGAATACCAGCTCACCATAGTGGTACAGAGACAAGCTCAATAATGTTTGTGAAGAGCTACAAATGCTGGACAAATAGAATAATTACACAAGGAGGTAAATAACTGTGTTCACAACAGAGACCAGTTGATGTGCAGTAAATAAGACACTACTACACATTCATTCATGAAGATAAAGCAAAATAGAAAACATGCACAACATGAGAAATGCTTCTTCTATATAAAATAAATCTACTTTATGAAAGACTATTTAAAAATATATGAAAATGGGCCTATTAATGTCCATACATATTTTAATGATGTACAAAGCTAGATAAAGGCTCAAGTTTTTGGCTTATTTAAATTGTCAGCCTCTTTCAGACAACTTGTATCAGACCGAGTTCTTGACTGATCACTCAAATGCCAGAGAACACTTCATTATGCTTTAGAATCAATAATAGTAAAGTAAAACCAGAATGAATTAAAAGGGTTTAATGTGCACTATAAAAAGTAACATTTATTCTCAAGCTGACTTTTGGGTCTATTAATTGTATTCCTTGGTCTCTCGTCTGGCGAATGCTGATCAAAAATGCTTTTACACTAACATACCTAGAATTTTAGAGTTATATAGTTCCCTACCCACTGTGAACATTTCCCTCGATAGTTGAGTAGCTTTTTTGAACCTCTGCAGTGTTGTTATGTCAGACCCCTTGGCACAGGCAGGTGTGAAGCGTTCCAAGGAAATGACTGCAGTCTTACAGCACATGGGCACGCGTTGTGATCCTGGAACCCATGGTTTCCAATCAGCCATAGTACTAATGAATAAAAGGGCAAACTACAGCGGGTTAAATAAACCCTTAAACTGGAGGAGTGGGGACTACTTATGGGAAAGTTTAACCTTTTCAATTTTAAAATCTACTTTGCAAATGGAAGCTCTCGTGGCCAGCAACTTTAAGTTCTACAGTACTTTCAAAGGTAGCAGAGGATGACTAGACAGAAACATCTAGTCATTGCTACAAATAATATCTCAAAAAGGTGCACATATACCCTTTGCACAGAAATAATTTCCAATCCCTGTATCATATTCATGAATTTTAGTGCAAGGACTAAAGTGTATTTCTCTGGGGAGTAAAGCCACTTACATCAATGGCTCAATAGTCAGTTTAGTAAAGGAATAAATAATTCGATCAGTTAGCAAACCTAGATTCTCTGCTCTAAATGTGAGGACCTTCTGAGATGGTGGCAAGAATCTGATTCTTCCTACACTGAAAGAATGCTGTTGTTAGGCTGTAGCCGTGTTTTTAAACTGCAAAAGTCACCAAAGAAGGTTTTTGGAAGATGCATCTGATTTATCAGTTTACTACGCTAACATCAATTTGACAGGTGTGATGCATCAACACAGTATTATGAGCTTAAGATAAATTATAGTATTCTTTTTCATCAAGCAGCAAACTGCAGTGGCACATTGCACAAAGCTCAGTGTGTTCAGTCACTAGACATTTGTGCCTGCTGCCTAAAATAGAATGTCTTTCTGCGATGGGTTAATCCCTCTTTGGCTCTGATCCTGGGTAGATTACTAGTTATAGCGTGCTATGAAAGACTGCTGTGTAAGGCAAGTATTTCACTTAAGTCACTTACCGCATTCTCTGGACAGTAGAAGTTTCTTGTGCATCTGCTAGCAACGTGGGGAATAATTTCATTGTCTTTGCTAAAGTTTCCAATGTGTATTTTAATTATTATTATTATTATTATTATTATTATTATTATGTATTAGAATGTTCTTACTCCTGGTAAATTTTAAATACTAGGGAAGAAATCAGTCTTTGATTTTGCCTAGGAGTTCTAATCAGTGTCTGTTCATAATTTAGAGAACAAAATGTGTTTGGTCATTCTGTATCACTTGTTTTTTTAAATTCTGTGAGTCTAAACTTTATGGCAAGACCTCAGTGATAACTGAGGTCTACTTTACACTTACCTGAAGGTCAATAAATATCAGGACCTGGCAAAGAAATAAATAATATTCCTCAAACATTTCCCTGTAAGATAAATTAATTTATTTCAGCCAAGTTTATATCTCCATTTAAAGGAGCTTTTCATTGACATTCAATTAATTGAATTTTCCTGAAAGAAATGAGTGTAGAAGCCAAATTATAAACTTCAGGAAGTGTACACTTTTCTATCCCTTAGATTTAGTGCCAAATAAGGATACATTTAAAGTGCTAAACACTGATCTTTATCAAAGCAGCTCATTTTAAAATGCTCTAGCTTGGTGTCCAAATCACTGTCCTTATGTGCAAGTCAGCAAAATTTTGTTGATTAGAAGTGTTTAACGTTGCAGAGCTTGACACTTGGTCAGAGAATGGAAATGGAATTGTGCAATAACCATGAGTAACCAGTGCTCCCAGATACTGGATAGGAGCTTCATGAGAAAATGTGGAGACGTTAGAACTATTAGACATTGCTCAACAGAAAAAAAATGTCACCCCAATGTCCTGAGTTACTATGAATAAAGACAATTATTGGGGAAATTGATTTGTTAACAATTGTGAACAAAAAGGAGAAAAGCCTGTGAAAGAAATCCACCATTACCTGCAACAAATATAAATAACTAAAAGGAGTGGGTAGTGGGTTTTTTTTATTGGACCTTAATGTCATTGTTATACTTTCGTATTTTCCATTTTGGATTTTAGCACAGAATGGGAGCGGAATGATCTGAAATATTTGTAAAAAATACATAAACACAATAAGAACTCAAATCTGCTTGTAAATCTGAGTTGGCTGGTCGATGTGTGTCTTTTGTACATAGATACAAGTTCTCTGTGCCAGAAAAATGTTCAAGCCAGACAAAAGTGAACTTTAACCCTGAAGGTATGTGATCCTGCTTACGCAGATTAGATCACAGGAGTAAGCCCTGCTGAAAGATGGGGTCTAAAGCCTGTAGGACTTTCAGACTGAATAGACTTATGTGGAAGCAGCTCAAACTTTGGGTATGGTATGAATCATTAAAGTATGCTCAAATTCTGTTCCTTTACCTTTGGGGATAAGGAAGTGGGAGATATTTTACATGGATGATTGTATAGCGTACCAACCACTTTTCAGGCAAACCTCAGGTCTCTCTTAGACATTCGAAAAGGGATTATAAAGCAAGGTAGCCTGCAAAAGTTTGTATCAACAATCATTCTGGGGAAGATGTAAACAAAAAATATCAATGAAATCGGGCAAGCCAGAGATTTATTTCGAATATTGAGCAAAAGGATTAAAGTTCAGTTTCTCAAAGAAGAGAAGGGTCAGTATCAGGGCCGCAGTAGTGAATGCTGACATCAGACTTTTGAAGGTCAACCAGAGTCGTTGTACTAGAGATATCTGCCAAAATCAACAATGCCATATCACACCTGTCAGAAGCTACAACGTAATTTCCCTGGAGTGAGTCATGTTAACATCTATATACTCAGTAAACTGAGCAATTATAAACAGGTCCTTGCTCTCCTTGCCAGCCATTACACTTTTTTGTTCAGTTTGTTGCTCTGCCTCAATTCTAGTTAATGTGAGTTATGAGCACTTAGTGTGTACTGGAAAGACAAAGGAGAGATGCGGCTCTGCTGAGGGTCTGGGCAGTAGTCCAAAAATCCTGACTCTGTAGTGACAGAGGGGTCACTATTTGGGTCTGATTCACAGGAAAGAGTGCAGGATTATGGGGAGGGATGCTGCTAGCTGGCATGGAAACAACAGCGGTGAAATTAAACAAAAAAATAAGATTGCAAAGGAACCAAACTCTACTTTTTGTAGGGCATGACGGTAAATGTTTCTGTAACAACTTCAGACATTGGTGACTGTGCTGATACATTTACATGACCAAAAAGCTCACTTTTAGTAGTTTAATTTTGCAATGCACACTACTATAGGAATTAGAAAAATACATATTGCCCTCAATATATTATATGGGAAATGAGGCAAATTATGTTCTTATGAACTTGGTTACCTTTAAGTTCGTTCAATATCCAGGTGATGACTTAGATTTTCTGAAAAGCAGATGTTCAGAAATTGGGAGACAGAAGCCAGCCAAGAAAGCTGCCTCAGTAGCAGTGCAGATTATATATTCAGCATGGACAATCTGTTCTCCAAAACAGAGCTAAAGTGATTTAAAAGGTTCATCAAGGTCACTGAAGAATACTATACAGGAGTGTTCCAAACCACCAGCTGTCAGGACTGTCAAGTCTTGCTAATGAACTGTGGAATCTGTAGAAAATAATACTAATGCTAATTGAAACCTGAATAGCTTGGAAGCCTAGTAGGTCGTAGCTATTGATTTATTTCCTACGATAGTATCAGCTACACAGCATGGGGCAATGCGTGTCTACCTATAGCAGTAGCTAATCCATTGCTGGCATCATTTATACAACTATCTTGTACGTTTGAAGCCCTCTTCATGAGGTGGGGAGTTTGGTTATGTATTTTGCAGATGATGGATCACTTTTTGCTTTTGTAATAGATCCTGAACAGTGGCTTAGTTTCAAAGAAAGGGTACAAAGTGCCCCGAGTGCAAGAAGAGCTTGCAATTTGCTAGTTAGGGCTTTGTCTGGGGGCTGGTGTGGGTCTGAATAATCTCAGTTAGAATTTAAATAATCTATGTCACAGCCTGAGTGTGTGCTTTGGGAGAAGAGAAGGAGGCTTTTCTATAAAAGAAAATGCTGGCTGACAATGTATTTCATAAGGTGCCTAACACCAGTTGTATCTTAGGTATGTGAAGGGAAGTTGACAGAATCAGTTCCCCCTTGAAGACCAAGGAGAAATATGTAAATTCTGGACATTTAGGGAATTTGGATTTGAGAGAAACTCTGAGATTCCTGTCCCTATAAAGACTGAGGATTTTTAATGCAGAAGTTGAACCCAGAGCACAGGGTGAATTTAAGCATTGACAGGTAGGTTGTCTACAGACTGAGCACCTCAAAAAATGGGTTGCAGTCGAACTGGGGGCTTGGAGGAATGCAGTTTTGAACTGAAGAGCTAAATTTCCCTTAAGTGGCTAATTATGCACCCACAGTCATGTCTGCATAGGAGAACAACTCAGAATTCAGCCCATCTCTGGAGACAGATAGGTCGAAGTGCAGATGTGTGGCACTGAATTTAGCAACTAATGAGCCCTACTTCTTGGTTCAGTAATCGCTGCACTGCATGGTGTATATCCCCTGTGCCCCCTTTTGAATTCAGTACCATTTCAAAACTAGGACTTAAATGTTACCAAAACCCGTGTCCATGTCTAAACAGCCCGTCTCTCAAGGAGTTTTGTGAAACACATAACAAGCATGCTCAATTTCAAACCAGTTTGTAGACTATGTGTCCAGAACATTCAGAAAACTTTCATAGAACATCAGTCTGATGGCTTGATAGTCCTCAAGTGCAGAGAGTTTCAGGCAGTTTGTTCTCTGCTTTAAGTTATGTTGTTCCTTTAATTGAGTTTCATGGCTTTATTTTAGAAATTAAGTAAATAGGGATCACAAGTTGTGAACGGTACTTGTGTGGGAATGTAAAAGATCTATAGGAAGGCACTCGGAGTGTTGGGAATGTGAGTCTTTACCACCCAAATGGTACAGATCCTCAGTCTCACTTATTACGTTATTACAACTGAAACACATACTTCTTATGTCACCAGACAGACCTCCCTTTGCTACTTGTCTCTGCTTGTACTGTACCACCAGAGCAAATAAATTCATTTAGTGACAAGTTACAATCTTCCAGATTTGTGCTGTGTTGGAATATTCCCCATGGTATCTGTTTGTGCATATTTTGCAATTTAGCCTCTTAAGTAAAACTCTGGATTTTGAATTGCAATTACTTTCAGCTAGCAAGCAATTAAAGACAAAATACTGTCTGTCTGGTGTGTTTCCCAGCTGCATTTATGGTCTTAAGGTTTAATTTCACATTATGAAGACAGTAAGGTTTGTTTGCCAACCAAATCTTGAAGTTGAAAGTGGAGTTGTTTTAATGTAGATATGCAGTTTATGCTTTCCCTATGTCAGGGCAAAACTTTACTAATTTGTCAACAAAAAACTTACAATTGTTTTTGTATTATTCTGACACTCTCTGAGAGTAGTTACCGTGAGCTGTTGATTACAGATATGCAACAATTATGTCTCATTGACATATGCCTGGTCCTGAGCAAAGTGAAAATGAAGAAGAAATGGTTCAAGTCTCAAGGAACTTAGGATTTAAATAGGGCAGTCCAAAATGCACTGAATGATCTGGGCAGGACCAGTGTAAGATCTTGTGTCCTTCCATATTCACATCCATGTTTTCCAGCTCACATCATGAAGCAAGTTACCATTCTTTAATACAAATGAGAGGATGAAAATTATTTATCTCTGAAAGATATTGAAGCGGTTAGTACCTCTTTTAGACCACCTGCAGAGCTTTAATTTTTACAATGCATGGCTGCAAAGAATACAGTGAAAGCTGTCTTTCCTTCAATTACCTTTTCAGAATTAGTTCAAAGATTCCAGTTAACATCTGAACATTTAGTATTTAATTTCCTTAACTTGCTAAAGAAACACCGTCCTTTCAGCCACCACAAATCCCAAGGTGGCCATCGGAACTGATGTCACTTTGAATGTTCAGCTGCCATTATTGGCGTTTCTCCCAAAAGCATGTAATTTGTGGCAAGTAGTTGATAACATTAAGACAGTTTCTCCAAAGTTTAGCTTTCTGGTCAAGTGAGAATGCTGCAGAAACTGGAGATCTGTGTGGCTGAGGAATCTAGATACCTAGGTTAAAAATAGCTGATGCATCAAACGGGTCAGTTTTCATGTAGGACTTCTGTGCTTAAAAGACTGAGTCTAATAAAGTTTATATTCCTACAAAATTAACCATTTGGAAGCTTGGCCCAAATCACCTCCATCCCTATTGCAGGGGTGAAATATATACAGAAACTATCTAGTGACTACTGAACCAGGAATGCTCACAAGTTGCTTTCTTCTTTTAAAAATGATGACATGATTAAAGATTTTGATTCAAAAGGCCTTTAGGTGTTTAATGAGGTCTCAAAATTGTTTGAAAGTGAATGGTAGCCCACAATGAAAAAAAATCGTCGACTTAAGAACGCAATCTTGCTCATAAAACAGTAATTTTAGCATGAAAAATTTCTTTATGATACTGTACAGCCTTGGGTATCTTTACTATTTTCAATGATTTGATAGAACACATATATGGTATAAATGCAGAGCTCAAATTTTAAGTTTTCTTCCTTTTCTATTAAAAAAAAACAACCCAAACCAAACAAACCCAAACTGGATAAAGCCATTTTGAGACAATGTGACTTGTAAATATAGAGATATTTATTTCCCACTTCAGAGTTTTAAAAAAATTGATATAAAATCATGCATGCTTAAAAATCTAATAAAATGTAGTTCCTAATAATGCTCATTATATATGCATGAAGAATAAAGAAAAATGTAAGAACAGCAGAGTGACCATTATTTTGTTTTTCTAGAGGTGAAACACATACGGATGAAGGAAATGAAGGAAAATAAAGGTAAGAAAAGAAGTCTATCTAGCTATACATCTCCATTTTGCTGATGATGTGTTCTGACCATAGCTTGAAAAACCCCATTAAAATACATTCTTACCTTACAGTAAATGCTTAACTTATGTGGATTTTAAGCACAAAGTGCTTGATTAAATATAAAAGTGATAACTCATGCTCAAAATAAAGCAAGTGTTTAATCATGACTAATTAGCGAATGTTTCTGAGGGCAGCAGTTACTGGGACATCACCCTATGCGTCAACCATGACTAAAATTTTTGTATTTGCTGTAGTGTGCTCTATCAGACCAATTTGGTTTAGGAATATAATCCCAGTTAAAGCTTCACAATGAGAAGCAAAATTACTTGATGAAGATCCTCAAAGACTATTTGGCCATATCTGAACAGGGAACAAATCGTGTTAAACTGTTAAAGCAAAATCCTAAATTATGCTTATGTGACCTCGTTTTCTCACTATTTTGAAATGGGTTTAATGACTCATTAGATAGCACAGTGGCAGTCCTACCCTGCATCTTGCAGAAGAAAAACACTACAAACATAAGAGGATTATATTATCATTAGGATTCCTTCTGCATTAATAAGCTTAAGGGGAACCTGAATTACAATAGAAGAAGATGAGTTACAGTGGAATATTCTGCACTGTACCTTGAGTCTAGTTTGGGATCCCTCCCTGCAGCCAACTCAGATGATGCAGTTTAGATGACTCCCTTTTGTCATTAAAGCTAATTAGGCAAGGCTCTATTTAGACAAATTTAATACTGTTACTAATGAATGAAAATCATAATATCTGGCATGCAGCTGCTGCTAAGAATATCTTAGTCAGTCAGCATTTATACTCTCCTTAAATTGTACTGCTATCCAGTATTGTGTATGAGTGTATTTTCCCCAAAGTAACTATTTATAGTGATAGCAGATACCAGGGCGAGAAAAAGAGTACTCAATATGGAGATCAGCTTTGCAGTGGCTGTAGAAAGTCACTCAGTTATTCATGCATGGAGCTCTGCAGTCTGGATTTCTCTGAAGCATGTCTCTCAGGAAGGGCATGTAAACATTAATGACTTTCTACGGTTCCTTCATGGTGAAGGCAAGTTCAGAACTGATATTCATCCAGCCTGCATGGATGAACGGGGAAGGGTTTTTATGGATAAACAGATGTTCTGTCTTATGTGGGGTTTTAAGTTTGTTCATTCTAGGGAAATGGACAAGAAATATTAACTTGTCAGACAAGTAGCTTTCCACCATAGGCAAAAAATACTGGAACCAACCCCTGAATCTCTTATTTTCACTTGAGTAGAAGAATCTCAAGAACTGCTGTGTTATTTAGATTATTTTGAAAACAGCTTACCTGAAAAAGCAGTGGAGGTGCCACTTCTCATTGACAACATTTTGAAATTTGCCCAACGCCATAACTGGACATCTGAGCAGAAGAGAAAAAACTGAGTTCTTCAGCACACTAGCAGAAAAACGCTTTCTTTTACAAAAGTGTGGCGGAGATAAAATGACTTGCCTAGTGTTAAGAATATGCCACTAGACTATCTGGAAAAAGAAATACTTAAAACCCATTTCAGCAGGCTACAAATAGAAGTTAAAATGTTACCATTTTAATGAATAATGAATTACTAATGCTTTATCAATGATTTAAAGATCATGTCACAGGCATTACAGGGCAAGACTTTGCTTTGTAAGGGCAAGTCTTTGCTTTGTAAGGAATTATGGCGTATAATATGTGAACGAAATAAACATGTAGTACTTTAGACGCTTTCCTCTCATTCAGGTTTGTACTTGGTTTCCTAGATATCAACATATTGCATCTCATGGATGTATTGTATACCTCAAAATTATAGATGGATGAACTCAAGGTGGGGGGACAAGAGGGCAATATTTTCAAAAGTAGTGGCCAAATTGGTCTTCTATATTAATAGTTATCTTTCTAAACAAAAATGTATTTGGCGTTTAGAATTTGTTTTATATTAAAAGTAAAATTTCCTTAATGATCTTCTTGGCTCAAGACCCTGTATTTCGTTGTTAGGTACAATTAATTGAGGAGCATATGTATTACTGAATTGCAATGAAATTTTAACTTCCATGTAAGTTTTCAAGTATAAATCACATTTCAAAAATACTTAAAGTCATTTTGGAAATTTTACCCATAGGTGCAATAATTTGAAAATATCACCCTAAGTGAATTTTTCAGGACTCCTAGCACCACAGCAACAGAACTTAACTATCAGCTATTTTCATTCTCAGTAGCTTTATATGAAAAGTCACTGCACAGAGGATGCAGGCTACTATTACTGTCTTTTATAGGGTACCACGTATTCTAACTTCTCCCTGGTCTTAGAATCAATAATTGTAAAATTCTTACCAGTTTAAATAGCAACAAGCTCTTAAATGGCTGCAGCAAACAACTGAACAGATCCTGCTAACTCACACTCTAAAAGCCGTTAATGGTTAGAATAGTAAAGAATGAGATAGTATAGTCATTAGAACTGAAGTGTCCAAAACTCTCAATTTTTTATGTTTGTCTAGATAGTAATGAACAGACAAACCTCAAAGATGGAATTAGGTTGGTTGTCACATCAGGCACAATGTCCCTGCAGCCTATTTTCAAAGGAAAAAGAAAAAAAAAAGAGCCAGTCCCTCGTATTACTTAGATTTATCAACTCTTCATTTAATGAACTTAGATACTGATGCATTTGGCCTGAATTAGGTGAATTACAGTTATTCCTTGTATTGTAGGAGAAAAAAAATGTCTGCCAGCAGCATTAGGCGTGAAATTTTGTCTCAAGACTGTGAATCATTCAGTGTTTTGTTGCTTGACCTTGCTTTTCTGCCTGTTTGCATGTCTGAAACTGTGTGTTGATCTTAGGGGGGTTATTTCGGCTGAAGTGAGCTTGCTAGGCTCCCCGTTGAGCAAGGCTGTTAGGCGAGAGAGCTGCATGACATTTGGTTTAATTTGTTGACACTAAAAATCCTGAGTTCAGCTCTGATGGAAGACAGTGGCCCAGTGAAGGACTTGGAGCATACTGAGCATGGAGGCTTCAGACCAGAGAATAGCGTGCTAATTCTAAATTAACAAGAAGTCCGAGAGCTTTGGTAGTCCTTGTGTTAACAGAAATCTGAATTTTACCTTGTGGTTCAACACTTCTTTACATGCCCTGTGAGCAACTGAAAAATATGTTTAAATATTAAGGTTTTATTTCAGAATTCAAAACAGAGATTGCAGCAAGTTGCACATGCGAAAAAAGTGTTTATCACGCATGTCTGCCCAAAAGACATTCAACAATCCTCAGATTTATTTTTGCATTGCTAGCAGTTGTAGAAGCAATAAAGAAATTAGAGCAGTACTTACTAGACATGAATATAATATTTCTGTCAGCATTTTCTTATTTAGAACAGAGTAAATAAAACTTACAATTTCTGAAATTTTTTTCATTGTTAGAAATTCCTAAAAATCATCCTTGTCTTTCAATTCAAGGATTAATTCCTCTATTGGCATTAAAAGAAGTTTACATTTCCAACAAAAAATTAAAGGATGTTGCTATTTTTGGTATGCTACTTATATATCAGTTGTGTGAAACTATATAAATGCAATCCAGGTAAAATACCTCCTACTAAAGAATTTTGTTCTTCTTAACCTTACCTATACACGTTTTTACTGAAATTTTGGAGTTTCACACATAATCTGAGAGTTCCTCTATTTCTCTTTACATGTTTAAAAACCTAATGATATTCAATGTGGCAGAACTGCAGCACTATGAGATCTGACCTTCTGGAGCACACCCATCTAGTGCCCATGGAAAAGTCTAATAGATTGCCAATGGGATTACAAATCCCAAACAGGTGGATCCAACAAACAAGCAGGTCAGAGAAGGGAATAAAGGAGATAAATTAGTAACAAAAGTGCTAGAATTGTGAATTCCTGGTCAAGTAAGAGCAGTAACAACAGATCTCTGCATTTCTATGTTCTGCTGTCTAGTTTTCTGCTTTCTGAGTGTCCTGTAGCAGAAGGGAATTTGAGGAGGAGCTAAGAAATATTAAAATAATTACACTTTTACATAGTGGATTTGAAAGATGCATGCTAGCCTGTAGACACTTGTTAAGAACGAGAACATCAGTGCATTATTTTATGACTTTTACAGTTAGAGGGTTGTCTTAAATACATTGTGTCAAGGGTTTATTTATTTTTCTTGGTTGCATAATTTTTCATCAGCTTCTTGCTGGACTGTATTAAAAAAAAAATAAAAAATAAAAGAGTTGTGTGTCCCAGATCCGCCAATCCTCAGGGTGACTGTGCTCTTGCGGCCATGTTTGTGTAGAGAAGAGATCCTTGAAAACCGCCCACCTTCTGTCCATGCTCTGACAGCCGCCCTAATGCAATCAGCCAAGAAGGAACTCACGCACAGGAGAGAGCTGCAGGCTCTCTGCCCCAGCATCGTCTGAGGCTGGCTGCTCAGAGGCCAACGTGTGCCCTCACCTCAGGTGGCCGAGTGAGGGTAAAAGAGAGAAGACTGAAAATACAAAGAGATACAGGTGAAAAAACTAACCAACCCTCTCCCCACCCCACCCCCCCCAAAAAAAAAAAA
>VXBL01004965.1:913313-976711 GCA_013400195.1 Aramus guarauna
GGGTAGTGTGAGAAGCAGAAAAGGCCTTGGCTCTGTGTAAGCACTGCTCAGCAGCAACAAAAACATGGCTGTAGAACAAAAACTTCTCTGTATTATCAACGCTTTTCAGCACAAATCCGAGACACGGCCCCATACAAGGTACTATGAAGAAAAAAATAGCTGAAACCAGGACACCTTCTCCTGTCACAGCAGTGAAACTGACATCACCAACGTTGTTAACTAGTTTTCTGCATAAGCATTAAGATGTCTCAAGCGTCTCAGTTTAGTCATTGACTTCAACAAGGCTGACTGCTTATGCCTCTGAAGCCTTCATACCTGCCCTGCTGGGATTCTTATGTCTCATGCTTCCCTCGGAACACGTTCTTTCTTCCTCTGTCCTTTATATTCCCATTCTCAACTCCTTCAACATCCCTTTTTGATACAACTGAGCTCCTGGTTTTCAAGTTTTCGCTTTTGCCCAAATCTATTTTCTTCATGTCATTTTTTACCCTCTTATATAACCTTCCTTGAAGTGAAAAAATGATACAAGAATTGCCTTTTAAACATGAATGAAGCAGTGTCAACCACTGTGCTGTCCCAAGCAGAGAAATGAATTGATTTGAAGAAATTAAATATTGATACTATGCTTTCAGGGCCAGCACAAAACTAGGCAATTTTGCAAATTTCGCATGGCCCTCTGAGAGCTGGTGTGAAAAGATATTAAAGTACAAGTAGGACAAGTGGCTAAAAGAGAGGAGTCTGTAGCTGCCACGCCAGGACCGTAAGCTACAGGCTCTTGTGAACGTTCTTGCACAACTCCACAGAATGTAAAATGGCAAAGAACAGAGTGGTTTTGGCACCATCTTTACTCAGACAGGGACACAGACAACTTGATTCCGTCTGAGTATGTGTAGTTGTGCCTGCATGAAGCAAATGTGGAACTGCATGGGAATTTCACTTGAAGTTGGTCCTCAGCTTGAGTCAAACCAAAGGAGTTCCCTTCACAAGCTGCATAAATAGCTAAAGAGCCAAAAATTCTGGGTCAGTCATCAGTCAAAGTACTTCTATGAGCAGTTTTGTTTTCTTATACACTACGAGGGTGAATGTTACATATTTCATACTAGCAAGATTTTTGCACTTTGAGTTATGAAATAATAAAAAGCTAGATAATAAGGAAGTTTATTTTAAAGATATTCTTCAACTTATTGGTTATGATTTAAAGTAAAGCACTAGCTTTTATCTCAAAAAATGAAAAGCCTCTTATTTTAGTGGCTATTTTTTTAGAAGAAAAAAATTACAGCCACATTCTCTATTACACATTTGAAGAACAGTTAGGTCAGTCAAATACACATCTCTACAGAACAGAAACATTTCATCCACTCTGTGGGCGTGGGTGTGCACGTGCACATGCATGCACAGAAAAGGACAGGTCATCAAGCTCTTACAGTCTAGACACTCTTATTTGTATTAGGACGGGACACGTTGAAAAGTAGGCCATAAGCTGATCATTCAAGGTCATAGCTTTGGAACAGCGAAGGCAGCAGCGCATGATGCTCAGCAAGACTGCTTTTCCTAACCTTTATTTCGTGTCAAATTCAGAAGCATGCCTTCTACTCACACTAGTGAATGTATCTTGTACCTATTTCCAAAACAGGACTGATGTAAAGAACAGCATTGCAATTTGTATCTACTAAAGAAAGGTTCCTTTGCTTTCTTAACAGAGTATAACGAACTCATTTATTCAGCTCACTAATTCAGCATCAATGTTCACTAAGCACAATTTGAGAACAGAGAAGTTCTCTCCTCTTCTTCTTCTTCTTCTTCTTCTTCTTCTTCTTCTTCTTCTTCTTCTTCTTCTTCTTCTTCTTCTTCTTCTTCTTCTTCTTCTTCTTCTTCTTCTTCTTCTTCTTCTTCTTCTTCTTCTTCTGTATTCTTCCTTCCTTACACTTCTCTCTGTGAGCAAAAATAATTTGCATACCGGTATGAAAGAGACAATATGTTACAACAATAGAAGAAATTATAAATTTATGTAACTGTGAATTTGGTTCTGTAATCTTAAAGAGATCCACTCTGAAGCAAAAGCATCATCTTTTATACATCTTTTTGATTTTGAATAAACTGTGTTTTTCAGATCTTAAATTGATGAATTAAAAATTGCTCACAATCATTATAATCTAAAAGATAAAAATGCCAAAAGAATACAGAAACTAAAGCTGTAAAATATGTTTTATACCTCATTCTCCTCCACTTAAATCTTCTGTGATATATCAAATTTCTGAACTTTAATTAAACCTCATATAACTCTTTTTTAATAGTATTTTTCTGTTATAAATTCTGTATTATCATTCTGTGTTAACTTTCTCTATTCAAGCTGATCTCTGGCTTTTTATTACTAACTATATTTACTCTTTTAAATACAACAATTACTTCAGCAAATGCATCATTTTATGAAACTGCCTTTATTTATTGTTCCTACTCCTAGTCAGCTAGCAGTCCTTGAGCCTTTTATTGTTATTTATTTTAAAATGGGTATTCTGATGACTTATGAGGATGTACTGAAGCATTATGTGTAACTCAAGTTGCAATACAGCTTTTTGTTCTCTGTACTTTATAGTTCTTAATTCTTTCTCCTTCCCAGAGTCTCAATATTTTTTTTTATTTTTAAAAGCCTTCTGTTTATTGCTTCCACTAATCTTTAGATCTCTGCTTAACCTCATTGGCCACTATTGCCCTTTTCTACATTTAGATTTAACCAGCATGTCAGTTACAGTCTCTCCAGAAGGTTTCCTATGCATTTTCCATTTTCTATTTAAAAATAAAAAAAATCCTGAAAGAATCCACATTTTTAACGGTACTCACGTGATATCACAGCTTTCCTCAAGTTCTGCGTCCTGAATAATCTATACTCTTCCTGTTTTTATAGGAAATGTCAATAGAAGTGGAGAAAAGATTGAAAGCAAAGAAATTTTGTTTGCTTTCAAAAAATGTTTCCCCCTTTAAAAAAAAGCAACTGACGAAAGTCTTTGAGCATACCTCCTACATCCCTATCACTTCTGATACAACTTGGAGAGAAAGGCAAGTCACAAATGGCAAATGGGTCTAAGCCTGACACACAAAGACTGAAGTGACTGAAAGAAATCTGAGTGGACCTAATCCTGGTGTGACACATGCATCTGAGAAGATAGAAGAAAATATAAATGAATCTTTGAGTTTTGGACTAGGACTAATTATGTCCATCTTCTGAGTGTCTCTCATCACTGGAGTTATGTTTTTTGGTTGTTCTAAAGTGTCATTCTCTAGGCAGTCTTCAATGCTTTCAGTAAACTCATTTTCTTTGCTTTTATTGCCTACACTTAGGTACAGGTTTTCATCTTTGTCATTGACTAAAAGCAAGCAGACAGCCATTGTGGGATTTTTGTTGACTATTTAAACTTGAGTCCACAATAAATATTGAAATCAGCATTTCAATGTCTCTTATTTGAATATCATTCATACTAACAATAACTTGTGTGGGACATTTTTCAGATCACCCAAGCCTTTCTGAATTTGTTTTGACATTTTTCCATGATATCTCTGCTATATTGTCTAGTGGTGCCTCAATCTTACCCACCTTCAATTCCACAAAAGTGAACTTTAAAGCCTGGAGTTGTAAACTCGTACTGCCCTGGTTTGATAATTTCTGTCACTTGGATCACAACATCTAATCTCAAAATTGTGACTTCCTTTCTTTAGCCATCTCCTTTACCTCGCTAGCAGGTATGACAAACCCACATCCATAAATAACCATCAATAATTTACTCACTTTTCCTAGCCTGAATGTTTCTTAATTACTACAAAGGAACAACACTTTTTAAGGGCAATTAATGTATTGATGATGCTGGAATTGGTGCTGGAATTTATGAGTCAATAGTACTGATTTTGTATGTAAGAAGGAATATGGTTCTCAGCTCTTTCTCTGTAGAAACTTCTCAAAGAGCCAAATCAATGTAACTCAACTGAAAAAAAGAAGTGGAAATTTACATTTAGAATAGGAGGACATGGACCAATTTATTGGGAGCCAGAGCTAGTCCTCTTCCAAAATGCAGAAAGAATATTATGAGCAGATGGTACTATAGCTGCATTTGGGTAATAAAACACGGAGTTTCATAACCCATCTTTTTTCTTAAGCAACCATTTCCACTACCCTTGTGAATCATCCCACTTGAAAGTCTCTTGAGCCCCTGTATTTCATCAGTGAATTTCTGGCCTGCTTCCCTCAGCCTGCCTCATTTTTT
Source organism: Aramus guarauna (assembly GCA_013400195.1). Lineage (NCBI taxonomy): Eukaryota > Metazoa > Chordata > Aves > Gruiformes > Aramidae > Aramus > Aramus guarauna. The sequence continues at coordinate 917,567 of VXBL01004965.1, forward strand.
AATTTGCTCAGTACACTTACTTGAGTTCTTTCATTAGACAGTCAAAGAAAAAATCCTTCTGAGGGATTAGTATTAAGTCTTAAGGTTGTGTCAAGCAAGCTTATGGTAAAAGGATTTCTTAAACATACCATGCATTAGTGAAAGTGATTGGCTAAAAGGGTGTGAACTTCCTACCTGGTGCCTGCTTCTCCACTTCCTGCAAATCCTCAGCCAGTGCGCAGAGTTGTTTATCTGGCATCTGCAAAGCAGGCAGATGAACTTTTCCGATGCACAAATTCGTAGTGGTAGGTTCTCATGCATTGCAAGGTACAAAAATATTAGAAATAGGAGAAAGAATTTCCCCTCCCATCTTTCTCTGCCACAGTGTATGCTGTTAAAAACGTGAGGGTTGCAGCTAAGGAAGATGAGTGCTATTCTGGTACGCCAACTTTTGAGCAGCTTTATCTCACTGAAGTACCATGGTTCTGCAGGTGTCGTTCTGGCAGTCTTTGTTCATATCACCTGCACACTTGTTTTTTTCTAATCCATGCTTGTAACTCTAAGGCACACTGAAGCTAAGTTTACGTACCATGTTAATAATCACATATTCATTTACAAATGTGTTATAATTGCAACTGACTTCCTTGATTTTTGAAAACATTGAAAAATTGTGAAAAATAATTTTCAATTAAACAGCAAAAATCCAAAGACTAATAATTAAGATTCAGTTTCTGACATGTGTAATGGGTCTCCCAGAACACAGGTACTCCACTCTTTGGCTTGAGAGCATTCACATTTTTAGCACAAAGTACATATTGTGATAACTATCATCATATTTTGGATAATTTCTACATTTCAGCAAGCAATACTAGCCAGGGTGCTCATATCTCACTTTTGAAAGGGAAGAATATGTGTTTACAAGTGCCAGTCACTCTGACTGAAGGAAGGGTTTGACAGAAAGCAGCGGGGTTGTGAATACTAGCAGCTTGAATAAACAAACTGATGTTTCTCTCTCTGCTTCTCTCTCTTTTTATCTTGCTAAGGTGAAACCATGAACAGTTTCCAGCTGTGCTATAATGATAATTTGCTATTTTAAGACACAATGTCTGTTTTGCTTTCTTTATACATCTATGATGACTTTGTGGACAATGGGGAATTTAGAAGATTTAGAACATATCACCTACTAAAAGTCAGATAAATACAAGCAAATAACAGAGGGGAAAAAGGAGGTTTATTTCTTACATTAAAATGTTATATTTGGCTTTATTTGAATAATTGTAAGTCAGTTATCCAGCAAGCATTTTACTGTTAGAAAGGAATTATGCTTTTAAAATATAGGGCAATAATGAAAGTAGAGGCACATCCTCAACATAGCTATAGATGTTGCTTCCCAGTGCTGCCATATATGATTATCCGGTAAGACTGGGCTCCGGTTCAGCTTATCCATGTGTAACCAGGACCTTGAGTTTCCAAGTCCCCCTTAAATGACTTAAAGCAAAGGAGAACCACAGCAAAGGTCAGCAAGAACTGTGTAAAACTTGTAAGAAACAAAATAAATTTCTACACATACCTGAAAAATGATAAAGTTATGAAGAAAGCTGGCCATAAAGATGGGAAGAGGATGGAAGAATGAGGAGGAGGTTGAAGTTTTGAAACAGAAACAGAGAGATAAAGAAGACCGTCACAACAGAGTCAGCAAACCGAAGCCAGTCCAGACAGACCTGTTCTGTTTGGAATTAATAACTAAGAATTCTGAAAGGGAGAGGAAGAAAGAGAGAAAGCTATAACTCCTTGGTTTGGGTATCTGCTGGGGTTATGGAGGACTTAGATAAATTTCACAGCTCACATCAAGCAGTGTCCTATCATCTTGACCATTAAGGATATCTCTGGGGTTCTTCATTCTAGGTCTGAGAAGGTCCCCTTTAAGTCTTGAAGCTTTCTACAACATAACAATTGTTTCCTATTAAAACTTTTTTGTCATACAATTCGTGAATTGGTGTAGATAAGAACCTAGATGAAGAGGAGATGTGTAGTTATAAACCACAGTCCTGGAAAGAGCCTTTACTCAGCTCTGTAAAAGGACCACAACAATACTCGTAGTATTATTTTTGCAGTTGCTAAAAGAATTACTCTGAGTGGCTGGAGAGGAACTGTAGTGTAGCAGACACTGCAGCAGAAAATTCAGCAGCTTCCTGTGGTTATTCACAGGTCTGAATCTCATTTAACCAAAGTTCATTTTCATTGACTGTGAAGGATTTCTTGCTTTCAGAAAAGGACATGTGTCACAATGAGACAGAATTCTGTAGAAGACGATTGACATTACATTCAGTCTCATGATACTGTGGTCGATTCTGGTAGGGATCCCAGTCTAAGCCCCAAAATAAATATGAACTTGGATCTAGAGCCAGTTTGAAGCCATAGCCTCAGCTATGCCTCGTGAGAACAGCTGAACAATAGGAGATATCGATTAGGGTAAAAATTTTTCTCTCTTGTGAGACTATAAATAAAAATCTGAATGTGGTCTTATGATCAAATAATTTATTCATCACTAGATATTATTTAGATCATTGAGAAATGTGTTACTTTAATTATTGAGAAATTGAACGATTTTGTGAGGACAGTGAATGGGGATCATTTTTTAAAAGTCCTTAATGTACAGGCTGATGGGCGCTGCTTCCTAGGCAGACCTAGTAGCTTTCATTCAGAAAAGTAAATGCTGCCACTGCAGTATCTCAGGTGAAAATCTTTCTAGAATGCTTCAGTTCTGGTGAAAAGCCAGCAGTTTCTTGGCTTTCTGCTTTGAGTGCAGAAATGCTTCCACAGTTCTGTTACCCTGTGAGAGGCTTCACTCAGACAAAATAACAGAAAATATTAACTTACAAAACAGACTGTCACAGCTGCAGTTGTTTTTTAAAAACATGTCAGTGATCAACAACTTGATCTAATTCAGAAAGAGTCAAAGACTGCAGAAACATTTGGCTGCTACCAGTTTAAAATAGCACCACCATAAAATGTCATGTACATGTTAGTCTTCTAAGCATATATTTCTTGTCATTGACTTCATTGCACTGAAAATCAACTTGAATTCTTTCTATCAGTTTCATAATAGATGACATATCTCCCTATATACTCAGGTAAGGGCTATTTCAACTGTTTTGCTGTCTTTCGTTTGCTTCATAGACTATTCCTAACTATGCAGAAGCTAGCTACATTGACTCCTGTGATACAGAACAGGCAAAAAGCAGCTAGAAGGTGCCTAAGGATCTACCTGTATATCTAATTTCTTACTTATCTGACTATTTTTCCATGCCTGTCTCTCTTAAACAGGGTAAAATGTTGAAGACTATTTATTTGCACATATATGATACTCATTGCTACTTCTGCATGAAATTTCCGTAAGAAACTCACAGATCCCACACTTGCTGCTGTTCTGAGCCTCATGAAAATAAGAATTGAGTTTAGAGAGAAGGATGTAGCTGAAGGCAAAAATGATCAGAAACGTGGTGCTTTGCCAGTGATTTGATGGCAAACAGCACAGTTTTCCTTTGAGAGCTGGGGTATTCTGAACACTCCAAGAAAAAAATAATGGAAGCATGAAAAACTGGAAAATCAAGTAAAACAAAGTGAAAAATTTTCACATATATTCTACTTCACCCCCAACCCACCTAATAACCCCCATCATGCTGAGAGAAACAGGAACATCCACGGCAAATAAACAATCCCAGGTGTCAGCACTGATGATCTTCTCTAGTTACTTCAAGGCATCTCAGTTATTCACAGTAACAGAGGCAATGGGAGAGGTCCAAAGTATCTCTGAGTACTGCCATGTCACTCTCCCAAGAACTTCAGTTCCCTCATTAAGGCAATGTCATTACCATGACCTGCTCACAAGCTTGACTGAAATTTCTCTAACAATGCACAGTGCTGCAGACAGGATCACGTTATCTAAGCCCACCTTAGCTTTTTCCAGGGCATTAGCTGAGAAAGGTAGATTTGAAGGCAAACAGAAATCTAAGATTATTAATTATTGTTATACAAAGTTAACTTTATGTGCTAATATAAAAAAGAGCAGCAACAGAGGCTACTAAAGGTACAGCGCATCTCATCTTTCACTGCATTGGTATTTGAGTATCAGAAAGAGCTCTGCAGTTTGTATGCTGGGCTTATGCATATAGACAGCCTCTGGAACTAATATGAGGCCATCTATCTTTTTTTTTCACGTATTATTAAAGGGCATAAATTCTTCCATAGGGCAAAGCTAGTACATTTACTCAGACTCCTACGTAAATTGTCCCAGGATCCTAATTTGATGTACTCCGGTGGAAAGTGATTAGGGTCAGAGGATTTAAGCTGTATTCTAACACATATTAGATTTAAATAATCCTGTCTCATCTCTTCTGGCTCCTTTCCAGTGTATTTTAACATGTTTTGCTGAGTGAGTTGGTTTGTAAGGTTTAACCAAGTTTTAACAGCATCTAGTGACATTTTACTAGCAAGTAGACGAACTCCACCAATCCAGGCTCCAAAGTGCATCAGTGTTCAATTTTTTGTAAGATTTCACAGGAGACTGAATTTGCCAGAGGAAACATGGTTTGCCAGAGTAGGTATCTTAGGCTTTCAAACTGTACGTATGCCTGGGCTGTTATAGCTTCACAGAGAAGCTGGAGATATCTCTTGCATTTCCTGTGCACCAGCTACCAATGGCAGCTAGTGCTAAGTGAGAAATTTGCAGAAAGGTTATTTAAAAAAACCATCACATGAGTACTGCAGTCTGTGTTTTTCTTTGAATTTTTTGACAGCAATCTGACAGGATGTGTCAGGGTTCCATGGCTAGTCTGCAGCCTCCTCAGAAAATACGAGGCTGCTTCTCTTTCTCTCCCTCTCCTTTCTCTATCCATACATTGTCCAGCTATTTGAAAAGAGTGCATAAATCTAATCTGAGGGAAATGTCTCTGTATGTTAATTAGATTAGAAGAAAATAAACTAGAAGAAAGTATGAACAGGCAGACCGCATCAACATAATCTGTTTTAAATTATCAGCTTAAGGAAATAAACTTCAAACAGGCATGAAAGTACCATCACCATACATTTAGATTGGAGCTCTGGAAATATTTGATACTATTTTCCCCTTTATTTTTTCACAACTCTTCATTCTTATGCCAGCAGTCAGTTATAGTGCAAAAATTTTTTTCCTTGAAACTCATCCTAGCCTGTTTCACTCAAGTGAGCCTGCAGCCACTGAAAACCCTTGCTCAGAACATAAGGCAATGAAACAGAAACTTGAGCAGCATTTGGTATGATTGATCCTTGACATAGAAGATGGCCTTTGGGTTGGACACTGTATATTCTTGTCACCTCCAGGTACTACAGATAGTTTTACTGAATGTCATTCCAGAGTTCACAAGGAACACCTGCACCCTTTCATTTCTTAGTATGGTACTACATGGAAATACTAACCTTAGAAGAAGGTAAAATGTTTCTTTATTTTAATGGAAAATGGAACACAAATGTACACAATGCAACAGAATTTGTGTATCAGCAGAGAAGCTCCAGACCAGAAAAGAGCTTGAAGAAGTGATGAGCACGGACTGGTGAAAGGCAAACCAGACTGGTGTAATGCATTTTCAAGGAGCTGAGCTGGCTGCTAAAGTCTGTTGGCATAAGTTAGCATCATCAAAAGAGGCTAGAGGAAGACATATTTTGTGTTGACATAAATACTTAAATGCTTCTACTAGTTATGGCACTAGGTAGGAAACTAGCACAGTGTTACTGTAAGCACTGAAAACTTAAACAGAGGAGTTCTAGACTCAGACATTCTGAATAACTCTTTGTTATTGCTGTAAATCAAGTTGTTGTTGTAAATCAAGTTTAAAGATATTCAGATCTATATACATGTTAACCCAAATGACTAGAATTCAACACCGTTCTTAAATTAGTAATTTGTCAGAAACATCTAACTTTACCATTGTTTTCAGTACATAAGCTGTTATCCTGGCAGATCAAGGTAAGAAATGCAAGGCTGTTTTCTTGTAATACTAACAAGGCCATTTATATAGAGGAAAAAGGGAGATGATGATAACCTATATTAGGAAGGGAAATCACTGAGTACAGACTTCTCAAGCAATGAGCCTATACTTTAGACTGGGATATAATATCAAACTACATCGAGACAACAGGGAATTCATGAGGTTATGCTTCGTTGCATCCGTAAATAAAGAGATATTTAAAAAATATGTTTAATGCTTTTAAAATATGATTCAGCAAAGAAAAAGAGCAGTGCGGTGAGATAAAAAGATGATTTATCCCATGGCCAGTGTGCTTCAAATTGACCAAAGAAAGTAATCTAATCAGACTTTATTAAACTGATTCTGCACTACATCCCCGATGCCTGGAAGCATTGTCTGAGCTGGTCTGCAGTCTAATCCTACTTTAGGAGGCTTGCCAACTATTTAGCCTTTTTGAAGTAGAAACACAGCCATGACCAATTTAATTATTGCAAAATGTTTTAATTAGAAAAAAATGTGAACTTTTGATGATGCCTGACTTCTGAGGGAAGCTACCTTCGTGACAGCAGTATTTAAATAACTCTGAACAAGCACACCCGTTTTATCCAGAGCCAGCTATAGCAGATATTGTAGGCTCACAAACCAGCCTAAAGAGCTGCTGCCAGGTTATATAACCTTTGAGCACTCATCCAAGGCAGCCCTGAAGGCCAGCACAGAGGGGAGAACTGCTCAGGGGCTGGTTTTGCTTCAGTCATTTCCCCCATTGCATGGCAATCACTGACCCATAAGCTGGCAGGACTGACAGTGGCAGTTTCAGACCCACATCGCAATGGAAGCTCCGTTTGTGCGGCAGGGAGTTCCCCACAGATTGCCAAAAAAGCACACTCAAAAAATAAAGGCAGACTGTTGTCAGTCCTTGCTTGCACATGCAGATGTTTAAGCTCTCCTCATCCTTTGTCTGCCTGGTTAAATCTCACTAAGTTCCCATGTCTTGTGATAAAAGATAACATGGAGAGACTCCTTTTTTTCCATCAAATTGAGGTAGTGCAAAGAAAAGAGCTTATCTTGTTAAATGAAGACATGAAGTCACTGCATTTCATGCACATGAATTCATTCCAAGCATTTCCTCAGTGAACTGATTTTGGCTGGGATAGAGTTGATTTTCTTCAGAGCAGCTGGTATAGTGGTATGTTTTGGATTTGCAACCAAAAGAGTGTTGATAACACAACAGTGTTTTAGCTATTGCTGAGCAGTGCTTGCACAGCGTCAAGGCCTTCTCTGTTGCTCATGCTCACCTCACCAGTGAGTACGCTGGGGGTGCACAAGGAGTTGGAAGGGGACAGAGCCAGGACAGCTGACCCCTACTGACTAAAGGAGAATCCCATGCCATAGGATGTTGTGTTCGGTAATAAAAAGCTGGGGAAAGAAGGAAGAAAGGAGGGACATTCAGAGTTACTGAGTTTATCTTCCCAAGTAACTGTTATGCATGATGAGGCCCTGCTTTCTTAGAAATGGGTGAACACCTGCCTGCCAGTGGGAAGCATTGAATTAACTCCTTATTTTGCTTTGCTTGCATGCACAGCTTTTGCTTTCCCTATTAAACTGTCTTCATCTCAACTCATGAGGTTTTTTCACTTTTACCCTTCCAATTCTCTCCCCCATCCCACTGGGGTGAGTGAGCAGGTGGCTGCGTGGGGCTGAGCTGCTGGCTGGGGTTAACCGGCACAGTATCTTTCACCATTTTACTGAGAATGGTGCAACTGTGCTCTGTGCTGTCTTCTGTGACACAACACTAGTATAGCACTTTTTAAGTTAAAAATCTGAGAAAATCCCAACTTGCTGATCACATCATTCAAGAAATTGCTCTCTTCTTTGTATTTTGCCTGCAGTAATGCCATTGTACAACATTACAAGTCCCACTTAATTAATCAGTTCTGTACTCTTTAATCTACCAACACACATTATTCCTCCTGTTGTCTCCCACAGTTGCATGTTCTCTCACTCTGCACTCTGCAAGACCATCCCTTCTCTCCTTTGGTATTTCCAGCTTGATGAATGTTTCTGCAGAAAGTCTTGTATCTACCTATGTTTTTTCTTCTCTCTCCTGGTGAAGCAACACTATTTGTGTAATTCCTCTGATGTATGTCCATGTCTTAAATTGCTGACTGTTGTCTTCTACCCTTTTTCTACATCCATCTTCTGTTTGTTCACGACCTTCTGCCCTTCAAGAAACAAGTCAGTCATTCTTGTAGAACTGCCAATATCTATCAGGACTCAAATATTGGATTCTCATTGTCTTGCTTTCTTTCCTCAATCAGGCAAGCCTTGTTAGATATGTGTATGTGGAAACATGCAAGTCTTAAGTTTTCAGGGTACAAATGATGTAAAGGTCTATGGAAGGAAAGAGTATAACAAGTCTCTTTCATAAAATAATACCTCACACAAGAGATACTACCAGATCTGCATGTTGCTTATGAGTTTACCATGTGGTTTCGGGTAAGGCTGTACATCAATGCACAAAGACTGCATAAAAATTGACAATATTCAGTATAACTAGAGGGACTGGGATAAGCAGCAAAATGTGTGTTCGTTGTTTCCCAGTGCCACACTGAAGTACTGAGTACCAGAAAGGTTCTACATGATGATAGATGAAAAGCAAAGAAAGATGCAAAGTAGGATTAACTCTATAGCATTAGTGTCTGCAACTCAGGTAACTTGATGTGGTAGGTTGACCCTGGCTGGAGGCCAGGTGCCCACCAGAACCACTCTATCACTGCCCTCCTTCACTAGACAGGGGAGAAAAGGTATAACGAAAGGCTGGTAGGTCAGGATAAGGACAGGCAGAGATCACTAATTATCATCATGAGCAAAACAGACTGAACTTAGAGAGGAAATTCGTCTAATTTATTACTAAGCAAAACAGAGTAGAGCAATGAGAAATAAAATCAAATCTTAAAACACCTTCCCCCCACCGCTTCCATCTTCCCGGGCTCAACTTCACTCCCAGCTTCAACCTCCTCCCCCTCAGCGGCACAGGGGGACAGGGAATGGGGGTTACGGTCAGTTGATCACAGGTTGTTTCTGCTGCTCCTTCATCCTCAGGGGGAGGACTCCTCACACTCTTCCCCTTCTCCACTGTGGGGTCCCTCTCACGGGACACAATCCTTCCTGAACTTCTCCAACGTGAGTCCTTCCCACAGGCTACAGTCCTTCACTAACTGCTCCAGCATGGGTCTCTCCAATGGGGTGCAGACCTTCAGGGACANTCTCGGAGCCATCTGGCATTGGCTCTGTCAGACACAGGGGAAACTTCTAGCAGCTTCTCACAGAAGCCTCCTCTGCAGCCCCCCCACTACCAAAACCTTGCCATGCAAACCCAACACACTTGAATAATAATAAAGGCTTTCTAGAAAATTTAGCTTTCCTGGCTTTTCGTTCCCAATTACACTTCTCATTCTCTCTCTGTGATTTCTCTTCATACCTGTCAGAAAGAGTTTCCAGAATTTTCCCTTTTCTTTTGTGATGATGTCTTAAATGCTGTCATTCCCTTTACTCTAACCATCCTAAGACACATATCATTCCCTCCACTTCTTGTTTTATGTACCCAAGTCACCCACTTTTCTAGTACTATTACCATTTCACTTCCCATTCTAGCTTACTCCACTAGCTTATTGTTGTCTACTGCTCACCTGTCTCTTCATGTTGGAGGTTCCTTCTATACTCCCATTGTCTTTACAAAGATCCTCTTTATCTACCTGCTTCTTTCTATTGCTCCAAGGGAAAAAAAGAAAAAACAAACAAACAAACAAAAAACCAAAAACAAACAAAAAACCCCCCAAAAAACCCCCAAACGCAAAAAACCCTCCAGTAAAAACAAAACAAAACACCCCCCAAAACCCAAACAAAAACCCTCTTATTTTTGTCTTATATGAGTGAAAATCCTGTCTTTAGTCACAGCAGTATAGCCTAAGGATAAATGGGGTTGGGATACTGTCCCTCACATGAGCCTGGTGAGCCATGCGAAAAGAACATGTACCTGTGTTCAGGAATGTGATGAGAGTGGAAATCCTACATTGAATCAACTGGCCTTAATTCCCATCTCTCCGAGTCTTAGTGCTGACAATATTTGTGGTGTTCCCAGAACAGCACAGCACTACGGTTCCTCTCAGTCCTCTCATTCAGGCACAAAATGGGTTGGAAACATTTTTCGCTCGAGCTCCTGCAGTTGCAGTGCTCTAGAAGAAGAGTCAGTGGGCAGAAGCTAACAGAGGACAGAAACATCAATACATAATTCCCACTAAATCTGTGCTTGAATAAATGCTGGTTTTGACCTCTAAAATTCTCCCTTGGATCTAATTCTGTTAAAAATAATCTGGCCAATGCCAATGGGCTTCCACCATGGTCAATGATGTCTATCATTTAATTCGTATCTATTTTGTTTTGGAGAGCTTCATGGAACTGTTTTACTCCATGTGCCTGAAAAACATATGGATTAGAATAGCGTGATCCTGAATGAAACGTCACTAAAGGAAAAAGGAAAATAAGCAAAGACTTTCAAGTTCCCCAAATTTATAGTAATTATTGACTATTTTATATGCCTTTAAAAAGCCGAGCATTAAAAAGCAGGTTTAGAAACATTCTCTGTGATCACTGGAGATTAGCTGTCAGGTTTTATCTGCTCTCTGACCTTCAAACTGCAAGCCATGCAAACCCCATATTTCTAACCTGTTCCTTTAAAATTCCTAGGGTTTGTATGTGCAATGCTAATCCAATTATTTTATTTATTTATTTTGCTTGTATGATGGCCTTGCATTTGGAAGGCTGCCTGAGGAAAGACGCATAAAGGAAAAGAGGGAACCCAGACAGCTATAAAAATATCTTGCATTCTTTTCGCAGCATTAAATGTATGGGCATGATGGCAACCCTCCCGCCTTTTAACACTGGAGCTGTATATAGCAGAGGAGACCACATCACTATTGCCCTGGTGTGATCTTTTGTATGATGCAGATAGTGCCATGCTGTGATATTTACAGCATTGTTCACTGTGTTTAGTGGCAGATCTGCTAACAACGGCAAATCTATTCCTGGCCTCAAAGAGTGGAATTCTGCCTACTCACTCTTTCCTCTCTCTGCATTGCCTTCCTCTTGTCATGTACGTTACATTTAGACCTTTGATGTTAAGTAGAGCCCAGCCAAAAAAGAACTTTGAATCTGAGTGCTTTCAGATTTCTGAGTATGGTGTGGATTCAAATTCCCAGATTGGAAGTAACCCTTCTGATTTTAGTATTGGGTTGTGTCCAGAACCATATGGGACCTAATTTCTAGCTCTATTCACATGCAGCCAAGAACTCACAGCCAGTCTGAAGAAACCTGGGATAAGCTGACAGAAATAGTATTATAGGCAGAATAATAATGAAAGATTTACACCAAAGAGGATAGAAACATCACAAACTTTGATCACTTTGATCTTACAAGTTTTTATGATATTGCAGAAAAACTGAATGCTAATTCTACTTTTTTCTATAGTAACCAATTTTGTCTGCTAAAAATTAAATGTACTTTCTAAACCAGTCATCCATACTCCCTCTGATGAAGAGAAATTGGAGGATAATTATTTCTACAAGTCTTAAACAATTAGCTAAAGTGGAATGAATGGCTCACTGGAGGCTCCCTTCTCTCTCCATGAACTGCAGACAATTACTTTAGCCTAGACATATGATGCCGGTATGTCTCCGTGTTCCATACCTGTAACATACAACCCAATACTCTCAGCCTTTGTGTAACTTTCATCTGCAAAAACCATGCAGCAGGGGACAGTTATGAACCCCACTTTACATCAATCCCAAGTGCCATGTTTTTTACATGATTTTTCTTTACCTGGAGAGGTTAAGGAACAATGAAGTTTAGATTGTTTTTTCACTGTTCCCTTAAAAAGTAGAGAAAAAAAGTTTGCAAAATCTGTGAATAAATGAGGATTGGCTGAACAGTGCTAATTCATAATGAAAATAACTTAAACTATTTTCACATCACCGTTTATACAAAGACCAAAATACCCTCTTTTAAAAAAAATCAGTGCTTTAAATCTTGGGATGTATGTAAATTAAAAATACTGATTTCTTTGTACAAGTGGAAGGGAGAAATTTAAACTAGCCTGAAGAGATAAAAATAGAACCCTTTCTTCTCACTCCTTCAGCCAGACTTTTACCATATTATCATTCTTCTCCCTCTCCAAATCAGTAAATTAACTGACACTAATCATCCCCAAAGCAGCAATGCCTTTAATGCACAAGTAGCACTCACTAAAGGTGTATTTGGGCCTCCCCAGTCAAGAGGAAAGATGGATCTAACAGAGCACCTCAAACGCTGGGAAGAGTTGGACACCTTCTTTCCCAGCAGCTTCCCCAAAACACCAACATAAAAAGCATCTTTAAATGGCCTGTAGTATCAATCAGTAATCCCACTGGGACTTCAGCACATCTGAAGAAGCTCAAATGCATAACCAGTAGTTTGCATGGCAGTCAGCTTTCAGCTATGAGGAGCTTCAGTTACCACATTCCCCCCTTCCAGAAGGCATGAGGATACAACACATTTGTGGCAGAGTAACGTGAGCACTCTCTCCCTCTGCATCGCATGGATGGCTGACCCCATCATCACTCACACAGGAGCGTATGCAGCTGGGGAAAAACGAGCCCAGACATTTCAGTCCTTGGAGGCATCAGGGAATGAGAAATTCTTAATTTATACAATTCTTTTGAAGACTGGGAAGCTTTTTTACTTGGGGCATTTAAATCCTAGCATGTGCAGTTTATGAACTGGTGTCAGAAGGTTTGCTAGTCAATATTTGTGTCCAATTTCTGATGTAGAAGTGGGAAGCAAACATATGTATTTGTCAAAATCCTAAATATGTCAATAGCATCCATATTATATTAAACATTTGTATAGGTGTTTATGCAGTTGGGCCCAGGGTTAAGATCCAGGGTTTTTTGAGTATCCATTAAATGCATCAAAACCCAAAATCCTCTGGACTAAAATGACCGCTTAGAAATCATTGCTTTCTTCTTTGCTTTCACTGACCCCAGACTGAACTTTTTATAGTGTTCTGCTTTGTGCTTCAGTTTGTGAAGTGCCTTAATCTCCTCGCCACACTAAGCTTTATTGTCTAGCTACACTCAGCACAGTCCACCTCACTATGCCAGTCTTTAAACAACTGTTATCCTCCATCTAAGAAATTGTATTGGATTTGCATGGTAAGGTTTTGGTAGCAAGGGGCTACAGGGGTGGCTTCTACAAGAAGCTACTAGAAGCTTCCCCCGCTGTGTCTGATAGAGCCAACACCAGCCAGCTCCAAGAGGGACCCACCTCTGGCCAAGGCCAAGCTCATCAGCGACAATGACAGTGCCTCTGGGATAACATATTCAAGAAGGAAAAAAACTCAACCTAAGCGGGGGGCTTTTGCAGCCAGAGAGAGGAGTGAGAAGATGCAAGAAACTCTGCAGACACCAAGGTCAGTGCAGCAAAAGGGGCAGGAGGTGCTCCAAGCACCAGAGCAGAGATCCCCCTGCAGCCCCTGGAGAAGAACATGCTGAGGCAGCCTGCCCTCCTGCAGCCCATGGAGGCTGATGGTGGAGCAGGTATCCATCTGCAGCTCATGGAGGACCCCACGCCGGAGCAGGTGGATGCCTGAAGGAGGCTGTGACGCCATGGCAAGCCTGTGCTGGAGCAAGCTCCTGGCAGGACCTGTGGCCCTGTGGAGAGAGGAGGCCACGCTGGAGAAATTTGTGAAGAACTGCAGCATGTGGCAAGGACTCACATTGGAAAAGTTCATGGAGGACTGTCTCTCATAGGAGGGACCCCACGCTGGAGCAGGGCAAGCGTGTGAGGAGTCCTCCCCCTGAGGAGGAAGGAGTGGCAGAAACAAGGTGCGATGAACTGACCGCAACCCCCATTTCCTGTCCACCGGGGAGGAGGAGGTAGAAAAATCAGAAGTAAAGTTAAGCCTGGGTAAAAGAGAGGGGTGAGAGGAAGGTGTTTTTTTTAAGATTTGATTTTATTTCTTGTTACTCTACTCTGATTTGATTGGTAATAAATTAAAATTAATTTTCCTGAGTTGAGTCTGTGTTGCCTGTGATGGTAAAATTGGTGTATGATCTCTCCCTGTCCTTATCTTGAACCTTTCATCATATTTTCTCTCTCCTGTGCAGTTGAGGAAGGGGAGTGATAGGGCGGCTTCGGTGGGCACCTGGTGTCAAGCCAGGGTAAACCCACCACAGGAATGTGCCCCCAAAGCTAGAGATCCCTCCTTGACACACCTTTCTTTCAGGATGATATAATTTTTGAATGGTTTGCTCTCCAAAATGTTTGTACCACCCATCTTTTGACGTCGTCAACTTCAAAGTTCAGCAGGCATGGTATGGTACCCTTCTAGAAACTACACAAGAACAGAGTATTTCATGAAACACTTTGAATAACCTGAAAGTGATGTTATCCAGGAGCTAATAACTGCAATCACGTGGAGTTCTGTGGTTTTGAAAATGCTGGATGCAGGAAGTTGCGCTTTATGCTTTCAAATGCAAGACTGAATCTTGGCTAATTGGAGAATCTTGACAAATCAGAGAAAGCACAGTGAAAATTGTGTGTTATGTTTCAAGTGTCCATCAGCTTTTATGGTTATTAAGGCATATTTAGCAGGCATGAACTGCAAGCAGTGAAGTAGATTATACTCTACAGTCTATTTACCACTTCATACTCATGTTTCACAACAGCTGAAATAGATTCCACCTGGACAGAACTTTCTGCCTTGCATATTTGATATATGTGCATGCATTGGATATCACCCTGCTTCCTGGTATCAGCAGCTGCTATCATACTTTTTTATGAGCTGTCAGAATAAATAATTTTTTAAAAGCTCAAATAATTTAAATATCAGTAGCTGAAGGTGTTAATTCTTCTGTTTTCAAATGTGATACATATGTGAGTGTCAAATTAACTTTTATTAAATTATTTCAAAATTTCTATTATGTAAAAACTAGTAGTCTTTTGAATAAAAAAGTGCATATGATGGGTGTATGTATATAATCTGGGTACAGAATTGCCTATTTCTTCAACATGATGATATGCCAGAAGGTGTTTATAACTCAAATCAACAACATACCCTCTCCTCTGAGTAATCACATCACGTAAGATTACACACCATTATGCACACAGCAATTCAGCACACTGAGATTTCCATGTCACTGTTTGGCTGCACTTAGATGGCAGGGTGACTGGCTACTTCTGCAGTGCCGGTACCCAGCCACCCAGATTGCGGAAAACATTGAGCTGCACTGCAGCTCTTTTCTTCCATGAACATTCAAATCTCACTTTAAAGGAAAGGAGGATGTGTGATGGCATGGTGTGCATAGAGGTTCCATTCTGTTATGGAGCTGTTTGTCATATGTCTGAGATGCAGGCAGTGATTTGGCTGTGAACACACTGAAGACAACAACTTATCTTATGAATTAACTCAGGTCACACTTTTCTAAACACTCTTGAGCCACTTCAAGCATCTCAATAGTGTGTGATGGCCTTGTCTTCCTGCGCAGTCTTGACTAAGTAATGAACGATCCCTTAGATAACAAGAATTTACCTACAGGCTCCATAGGATTCCTATATTTAGCCATAAACAATGGCAGTAAAGGAACATACTGTATTTTCCTTCTGCTCCAGTTACTGTTAAGTGTTATAAAAATTAACAGATATAGACTGTTATATTACTTGCACCAAAATCTTTGTGGAATGTGACATCGCCATGTGCCTTGTAACTGGTGAGACATATTTTTCCTCATGCACTTTGTTTCTAAATAAAGCAACAACAATTTTGCCCTCCTCCCTTTTGTCTCTGTTTTCTAATGCTGTGATATTAATAAGGAGTGACATGTTTAAAGCCTTTATTTATACTGGTGGAGAATATTTTTGCAAGATATATAACGTAGTGCTCCAAGATGAGGACATTTTTATGGTGATTTTATGGGGTATAAGGCAAGAAAAGATTTTCCTCACAAAAAAAATCATTAGTCAAACCAGTAGATCATTATAGTAAATTAAGAGAGATAAATTATTTTTGTGGACATTTTAAGCAATGTAATTCACACAACTGCCCTCTACTAAAAGTGCTATGATGAAATCTGCCTGATCTATGCACTATTTACTTTGGCCAGCCCATAGGATTAGGTTCAGGCTCAAAGTGGGAATAAGAGGGATAGAAATGGTTGCAGCCTGATAGCAACAGCTGTTATAGCGTAATAAAGAGTTCAATGCTGCTGACCCACCTTCTTCATCTTGCCCTTCCTCAGGATTCTCTTCAATCTGAGGGTCAGTAAATTCCTTAAGTGATTTCCTGAGGCCTCCCACGCACATTAGGGGTTGCTGCTTCTTACGGGGGGTGGCACAAGACCTTCATGAGTTTTAGCCTCTTCCTCCATGGTTCTGACAGATTCTTCTCTATTTCTTTTCTCTGTAAGACAGGTTACCTCTCAATGCCTCCCTTGCTAGCTTTGACACCAAGGGATTTCCAGCAGCAGATTCCCAGTGTTTCTTTCCTCCAGTCTCATCAAGTGAGCAGATGAACGGCCAGTCTGGTGCAAGAAAAGGAACAGTCAAGTCAAGTTACTGGACAGCAAATCCATTAACTATTCACACAGCTGATGAGTCTGATTAGATTTTCAGTCCTCCATACTAAAAGAAACAAAACAATTACGTTTTTGGAATGAAAAGAGGAGATAAAGCTATATCCCTTTCTAAACTCTGCTTTAATCTAATCCAATCCTAAAACTTGGGTTGTGTACTTAGCAATAAATAAATGTTGTCCAAAAGAATGGTGGAAGTAAAACAGGCCCTGCACACAGGGGATCTTCTGCTTTGCACTTTCCAGAGGCATTCCTCAAGGACACAACTGCACACTTAGTAGCCACCCTTTTGATTTAAAACTGAAGGCACATAATCTCCATCTCATTAGTAATCACAAGCTTTTAGATCTTGTGGAAAAGAGCATCGTCATTCTCCACTGCACAATGGAGACCAGCATTACAAATACTGACACATGTGGCTTCCCTTTAGTTTTCTTGTATTCTTTTCAGCTTTCCAAAACTGTTTTTGTAAAACTAAACTTGTGTGCATTTTTCCATATAAGCTGATTAAGAAGATATATCACTAATGGTGCAATAATTTCATGCATTTACTCCTAGGTTCTATGCTTATAATAATCAGAAAGTTCTTTACTAGATCTACATTGGAAAATATGTCAATGTCCTAGTATATTATGCCTGCAGAAGTTTTCATACTTACTTGAAAGATTAGGCATAATATTACAAATGGCTTGTTGCTGATGGGAAAAACTATTGAGTTGCTGACTTGCTATTCTGGATTGTTATATTTCCTTAAAAACTCTGAGATTTTCAGTGCTGTTGAAAAACATATGGTCTTACAAAGAGGCTAAAGGCTGTGGAGCAATGGAGACTTTTCCCACAACTGCTGAACTACTGAGTGTGAAAAGTACCTAAGGGGTTATTCTGCCTTTCACATTTCCCAGTCTAGTTCTGTGGGAGAAGCGGGAGTGTCCTGCTGCGTGATCTCATTCCTGAATCCATTCCTAATTCTTTAAGATGTCAAATTTTATTTTCTGAAATTAATTCTTCTGTAAGTTGAAAGTGCAGCCTCTGTATGAAATAACCTGTGCCTTTCTTACAAGTTTTTTATTCCCTAGCTGTCATACTGAATTTGCACAGAAAAAAAAATGACGTTAGAGCACATGCAATTATTGGGGGGCTTATTGTTGTTGTTTTTCTCCAAAAGCACTTTTACTGCCTAATAAACATCTGAATTATAATGTTTAGGAATACAAAGAACTTTTTTTTTTTTTTTTTCATATTACACAGAAGGATCATTTGGCATGTGTTGTCTGTTAGATTGGCTTGGAAGAAGTGAGTGACAAGTGATTCCAAATTTGCTTGTGCTGAAGTTGCCACATTTTCCAAAATATTCTGTCCAAATATTTCATGGCATGCATTACACAATGCAACACTGTTCCTGAAAAAAATATTCAGGTTTTCACAGAATCGCGGAATAATTGATTTTTCATTTTTTTTTTATTTTTTTTTAGAGTGGAAATCAGACATATAGTTATGACTGAGCAGTCCTGAGCTGATTTTTTTCATCCATTCATTTACTTCAGCTGTTCAGTATTTTCCTACAGTATCATATTGACACAGAAGGAAAGGAAATACATTTTTAAACCTCTTCACTTAAAATAAGTCAAAGAATCATGCTTCTTTCCACAAACCTAATTCATAAAGATGGCTGTTTGGAGCCTTTTCCAATATATGAAACCCCACAATGTATTTTCAATTAATTTTGTAGCACAAGAAGCATAATATCTGATCGGGAAACTTGGCAAACATTCCTCACAGGATAGGTTCTGTAAGGCAAAGGCAATATAATCATAAGACAATGCTCACCTGCTTTTTCACTGCCTAACAGCTCACTCCTTGTCCCAAATGGTAAGCTAAGACTTTCCAAAGATGTTAAGTATGCTACTTCAGCCACATTAAGATACTGGTTTTTAATATATGGCTCTTCTGACACATGAATAGGTTTCATTTGGGCAACAGAATCATTAGTCACTTCTGAAAATCCTGGCCCTGACCGTGGTTAGACAGCTGCACAAGATGCCGGAATGCCATTTCCGGAAAAGCTAGTTGGCATCTTCTGATGTTGCAGCAAGAAGATTTATCTGGGATTTTAAGGTGTCAGGAATGAATCCAGATCTAGGTTTACCACCATGTAGGATATAACAAGAAACAAAGGGGAAGAAAATAAGCATAAATGTTTACTGTGTTTCCTGTTCATAAGAAAAAGTCTTCTGAAGACAAAAAAAAAACAAAAAACAAAACCAACCAAATAAAAACCTCACAAACAGGAGTCATGAGATATTCTTTTTTTGTATATCATGAGAGTGTACAAAGAAGCTTGGATATTTTTATTTTTTTCCAAAGAATTTTGTCATTAGGAACTTTAAGAATGTGGAGTCTTTTACTCCCCTTTCTTACAGAGAGTTACACATTTTGTACCAGGAAAATTCTGAACGTTAAGTGGTCAGTTATTAATAAATATCTAATAGGCATTTTAGAATAACTCTTAGCAACAACAAAACCAACACTTGAAGCAGCCTTAATAAACATCAATTTTCTCAACTTTGTCTCTCTCTTATTGCTTTGTCACTTTTGTTACTGCTTCTCCTATTACCCTTAAATTTTTCTGACATTGGGAGGACCTGAATTTGTAACATACATTTCTGTAGCACGGAAGCATACATTATTTTCAAATTTGAAAATGCAAGAATGTAATGACAGTTTTGTCTCCTTACAGTAAAGAATATTAAAAGTCTTTGTTTAACCCCATTATTCTATATGAAAATGTTTAGCGAATACTAGTGATAGGAAATAAAATGAAATTTCAGTGCAGCAGGAGGAACTCAGAAGAGCAACAAAGGGGTCTGGAGAACAAGTCTTACGAAGAGCAGCTGAGGGAACTGGGGCTGTTTAGCCTGGAGAAAAGGAGGCTGAGGGGAGACCTTATCGCTCTCTACAACTACCTCAAAGGAGGTTGTAGCGATGTGGGTGTTGGTCTCTCCTCCCAAGTAACAAGTGATAGGACAAGAGGAAATGGCCCCAAGTTGTGCCCAGGGAGGTTTAGATTGGATATTAGGAAAAATTTCTTCACTAAAAGGGTTGTGAAGCGCTGGAACAGGCTGCCCAGGGAAGCGGTTGAGTCACGGTCCCTGGAGGTATTTAAAAGACGTGTGGCACTTGGAGACATGGTTTAGTGGGACTTTGGCAGTGTTAGGTTAATGGTTGGATCAATGATCTTAAAGTTCTTTTCCAACCTAAATGATTCTATGATTCTATGGTATTTTTGTTTTCTCAGAATAACACTTAACATCTTTGCAAACGTGGTCATCCAAAACTTAGGCAGATTAATCTTTGCTAGGAAGCAATTAGTTGGATGTAGTTTCTGGTAGATTGTATCTAATTCATGTTTTGTACTTTTATACTGCAAACCAACTCTTTAATTTACCTGATAACCTTCTAATTTAATTTTCTGCATCCATCAGTTTACATGGTCAAAAACCCCCACCAACCAACCCGTAAGAGATCTTAGCATTTAAATTGATACCATTAAATTGATAGCTAAAACTTTGACAGGGTTTTAATGAGATTTTTACCATAGCTAATCCTACATCCTCTTCAAAAACAGAGTCTGAAATGTCACAAAAGAAAAAAAAATCTGCAAGGTAGTACTGGAATCCCCTTCTTTCTATTGATTTCCCAGTTAGTGTCAAGTTTCTTTAAGCCCTTCTCTAGGTCTGTGCAGTTTTTAACTAGGTTGTGCAGTGATTGCTCTTCAGCTACTTACCTGTGTCTGAACAATGATGACAAGAGGTGCTAAGGAGATCACCATCAGAGAGGCTGTCTCTTGCCATGCTCTTATGCAGTTTTCTAAACCACCGGAAAAGGCTGTTGTAATTTAGTGCTATCTTATACACAGTTAATGCCACTGAAGGCTCAGGACAACCGAGACTCTGGCTGATGGAGTTCTTTCATCCAAAGCACTAGGAGGAATTTGAATTACTGGAAAAATTTCAGATGCTTATAGAACACATTCCTGGTCTGTTTAGCAAACAAATTCTCAATGCAAATGAGATTTTTAGTGAAAATCAGACAATCTACATAAATACCCCAAATCTCTAGGCCTCTAAATAATTACCATACAATATCTACTCTGTAGCTTTTTTTTTCCTCTAATGCTTATTCATCAGAAAGAATGAAAGGAAAACAAAGTGGCATTCTTCAGGTTACTTCCCAAAGGATCTGATAATACTTGGTGAATACCAACATTTTTTCCAACTTCCCTATAACTCGCACCACCTATCAATGTTCTAGACAGAAGCCTATTTCTTCTAACACTTTGTAATCTATTTTCTTTTAATTGAGGTTATATTATCACAATTCTAGTTTAGATAAGCCATATAAAATGTAGACATAATTTAAAGACTGTTTGAGCTATATGCATAAATACTTTGATGAATAACCATAACAAATATATTTGGTTTTATAAATAAAATCCCAGCTGTTTGAAAATATAATTCCTATAATATTTGCTCAAGAGGTCTACATGTTGGTTGCAATCACATTTTTAATAAGTGCTTATGTAAGAAAATGTGATTGCTTCCAAAAATAGTGGTCTTCTTTTCCCTTTCCTTCCCTTTCCTCTCCTTTCCTTTCCTTAATGAATCAGTGGTAAATATCAGACCTATTTAGGTTAGAGGAACATGAACAGTAAGAAGTGATGGTGGAAGAAGATGGTATTTATGCTTTATATGCAATGCTTCCAAATCATCTGCTAGTTGCCTTTTTAATAACCTCTTTTCTTTTTACTTCTGCTAAAAATATCTCAAAAGCCTTTGGTGAAGCCATAATTCAACAAAAGTCAATATCCTGTAAGAAACAAGAAGTTTAGGAGTCCTCAACTATGCCCTAGAAAAGCCAAAAGAACATGAAAAATCTACTGTATTTCTGGGAAAAGACTGTATCATAATCCTTTGCTGGCCAGAATCAGCAGAGATTTTAAAACTTCTCCTGTCAACATTAACCCCACAACTGACAAATCTCAGGGGAGAATCTTTGATGCTTTTCACTGACTTTAAGACCAACTCAAAAATTATTTTCCTCTGCAAGCAACTGGTACATCAAAAATACAGTGGCACATTGGAGATGAATTTTATTTGAACTTATACAGTTTTATGTGTAATGTTCAGATATCTGAAAGCTGATGGAAGAATCATTTAACAGCAGATTGAAGCAGAATAATGAGTAGAATGTGCTAAGGTAGAGGGCAGAGGGTCAAGTCAGGACTCTATCTTTGTTCAAACCTCTTGGCCTTACTGCAGAGCTGGAAAACAGTCCAGAATACAGACCTTGAATTTCAATTACTGATTCTATGTCAGGACAGCAAAAGAATGTACTTATACTTGTTTGGGATTTCAATCAAAATAGTGAAATCCAAGTCTTTATGCATTTGATGGCAGTTCTGTTTAATCAACTCCAGCATTTTCCTACAAGTACCTTTGGAGGGATTTTTCACAGCACAATGAGAAAGTAAAAACATTTTAAAAATTTGCTATGGATTCCCATAGCTGTTTGGGGGTTTTTTTTGACCTATTGTAACTCAAGATTACAGTGTTTCTATTTGCAAATACTCTTTCCCATAAAGCAAAGACATCATTTATCACATGAGATGTGAAACTTACTGTAACCTTGGGTTTTGACAGAAATGTCTGAGTGATCTTCAAGATAGCTTTGCCTGGGTAAACATTAAAAGAATAAAATAATCAGAAGTAGGATATTTGTTTCATTTATTTCATCTCTCAGAACAAATGCTCAAAACTCAAATATTTAATCTGTATCTTGACTTATTTATTGACATTTTAACACCACAGTCAACTCTTTGATATGCACAGATATATGCATTAACTTAGTCAACTAGACTGTTCAGTTAGCCCGCAATTCATGTTGCAGGTGCACGGATTCCAAGACAGCTCAGCACAGCCTGCTTTGGTCTGGCAAGCTTGCTGATAAGAAACTCAGTGCAAATGCAGTGATTTTGTTTCGATATCTGCAGAAGTAGACACATTCTCATCACACAGATCTTGAGCTACTAGGTGTGACCGAACACAAGATGACTGTGTGTAGAGGCGGCCGAGACGTGTGTGCACCACACACCAGAACTTCAGGTTCTGTTTGAATATACCATATAAGATGCAGAACAGTAAGGACATGGCCATATCACTACTAGACTCTTGCCTCCATGATCTCCTGTCCTCCTTCCTCCGAGACAATAAACCTTCTTGGAATGAGGTATAACACAGCGTTGAACACAGACACTGAGCTGATGCTGTGTACACCAGGCTGTGGCAGCTGGGATCCTTTCTTAACCCATGTCTTTCATTTTCCTGTTATTCTATTCCTGCTAAACAAACTGCAGGGCTGTCCTGTTGTGATGGTGATGCTGAAGAGTTACTGCATCAGTGTGGCTGGCAAGACATGGAAGATCCATTCTTTCTCCTTCCCTTCTCCCCTGGTGCCGCCAGCAAGCCAAGTGCTCTGCCCTTTCCTGGGGTACAGGCAAGCAGCACAGGGGCTACTTCATTAACTACAAAGGAGACAAATCAGCATGGTGGAAACATGCAGCTGCCCTTCCAGAGCTGTTCCCATCTTCTACTACGCTTTCTTTGATGCTGGTCAACCATTTAGCAGCTTTGTCTGCTAAGTTCTACCCTTGCTAAACCCGGTTTCATCCTATTTTCCATGCCTGCAGTATTTCCTTCAAAAATCTACCTACAACAGAAGCCTTGCACATGATGGAGGCTGGGCCTGTAGCTGCCTCAACTGCTTTATGCTTGGCAGCATTTGTCAGTCATTCCCCTCATCTCCTCCCAACCTTTATATTTTATATTATTTTGTGGTAATATTCAGAATGTCAGTACAGACACTTCGTATTTTCAACTTTCCACATCATACCTGGCCCTGTGGCTGGTATTCACTAATCTGCAAATGCTCTAGTTCCAAAACACATGCCAGATCTTAGGCTCTGGGCTACTGAAGGCTAAACCTGTCATGAACATGACGTATATAGCTACCAGAGGCAGCAGGTTCTGAATATTCAGTAACACTAGAGCAGTATGTTGCATGGGCTATGTGCTGCGAACATTATTTATAGTTCACTTGTGAGTCAATTGTTTGCAGCATTTGCTGGAGGTAAGTAGGGTTTTCAACCTTTAAAAATAGATGTTAACAATAGGCATGGATATTAACTTACATGCATACGTATGTGAGTGCCTACTACAGAGCTACAGCTAGCCATCCGAATAGAAGCAAACAGCCGCATCAGCACGGCACTGATGAGCTGATTAGGCCTGTTTCAAACGTTGGGTTGTACGTGAAGTTGTACTGCATTTCAAAGTTACGCCGTTCCATCACATAGCACCGAATGCAGATCTGCCAGGCATCAGGGACTGGCTTGTGGTTACTTACCATCACGCATCACTCTCCAGCCATCCAGCCATATACTGATGATGGCACCGAAGTCAGGTATAGCATGGTGGTTAAAACATGGTGGAAGGGGAAACCTCATCTTTGTCTGTACAGCCTTCTGCACAGGCATTTGAGAAGATATGCCAGAGGGTGGAAGCAAGGAGATCTTTTTCCTCCTTGTCTCATCTGGGCTTCGGAAACATTGATAAAGTTGACGGAGAAAGGGCTTCAGATTGGATTCATAAAGAATAATGCAAAAATATATACTTTTATATATATATAATTCTTGAAAATGGCATTGTTTTCAATATTCTATTAAGCACCTTAAAGTTATTTTCTTTAAATACTTCTATGCTTTGTAGAGATGTGTAACTTCAAGGCCTCAGAGCAGTTACCAGGATTTAATTCACAGCAAGACCTGCCAACCCTGAAACAACTGGGCCATGTTGACACTTTGTTCTTGTTTGTCAACTCTGGCTAGGTAATGAACAAATCTCCTTTCATAGTTTAATTTAACATAAAGCTTAAAAAATATGTTCTGATAATGTATGAGGCTTACATTACAAAAAGGCTATTACAAAGGATTCCTAACGTGGTCTAAATTAGGCCTGACCTCTAGAAATACTTGCTAGCCACATAACACATCCCAAAGTGCTTATCTGTTTTTGTGGGACATTTCATGTTAGTAAGACATTTTTAAGGCTTATTTCTACATGAGGACACATTTTTGGATGAAGATAGAAATGTCTAAACTGGTTCTTTTTGTCACACTAAGTTATCATCACAAAAGCACTTTAGGGAGAATAGATTCTAAATAACATGGTCTAGGTTTGGGCTAAAATCAGCATGCTCCTAATCAAAATCTCCAAACTGAGACTAATTAGACATGAATGGGATCATTCTTGCTTTTTTGCAGACCTAGATTATGAAAAAACAATATCAGTTGTAGTTTTACCTAACTGGACATTAGATGGATTAAATGACTGAAAATATTCTTAGAAGATTTCTGGGTGGGGGTGGCTGTGGGTTTGGGAGATAACTTAATTTTTGCCTTCTAATTGTTACAACAGAAACTGAAATTATTTGTTTCAGCAACCATTCTTTCCCCAAGTCCTCTTACTTCAGGAGAACACTGGAATGCTGTAAGTGTCAGTACGGATAACACCTTCACATGTATGCTGCTCGCTGACCTCAAACTACATGAATAAAAGGCCAGGAGAAACCATGGTGGAATAAGATGCAGTGTGTTAGTAAGGAATACATGTTTTATATTATTTGGCATTGTGCCACTCTGTTCAGAATTAAGGGGTGGATTATTGTGGATTTGTTTTCTTTCAGGAATTAGGGCTGGCCCTGGCTTAGCTTCAGTACTGCAGAGGTATTAACTGCAATGCATTTCTGTCTTACAGCTTCATCCCATTTAGCCATTGTGACTTTGGAGTGACTTCCAAAGCAATCCAATCAGAATGAGTTGGCAGATTAATGTTAACTTTCATGTCAGGACTGAAGGCAATGCAAAATGAAAATGCTAAAAGAAGAGGCATTGCACCAGCCATACTGTAGCTAAAAATAAAACTGAACTATCTCATGTGAGCTAATGAGCCTTTGTTTAATCTACAAATGGGTAAAGCATTAGTAAACTGCCTTTCTGTATATTAATCACTCTAAAAATTTAAATAAAATTGATGCTATAGCCTCTGGCCAGTATACTAGACCATATCCAAGGGCTGCCTGTTATTCATCTAAAATTTTGGATTACCACAAAGGTTTCCATCTTCCTTAGCCTTGGCAGCCACTGAGTTTGTGATAAAATTTATACTGCAGTTCCTCAGGAACAGTACTGGCAAGATTAGAAGATTCGCTCTTTCACCTTTTCTTTGGGCAACAATTCAAATTGTGCTTTCCTCCTTGCAACAAATCAGTATGGAGTGGGCTGATACCTTTTAGGTCTCAGAGGCCAAGGGGGGAGTTTGGAACGGTATAAATTAACCCCCCCATACAATCTGAATATTTATTCTAATCCAAACATCAAAGGTCAATGATCAGTGCAGCTCTTTATTACAACTAAGAGCCTATATTGTCATGTGTGACTCAAGCTTCTAGTTTAACCCCTCAGTCTGATGACTTAATTTCCATCTCAGTCTAAAAATACATGTTTCTTCTCACCTGCGTGATACTAGTTGTGGAGACAGATGATTTTTGGTCTCAAAACATTTGAATGCTATATATGATTAAACTGACTTTGTATTACCAGTTCAGTAATTTCTGTTCTCCAGGAATGCACACAATGCAATGACATGTGGTACTCTTGGATTTCTGGTTGAACACTTTCTACAGACTGTCATTGATCACTGGCTTAAATGATACATGGCAAACAGCGAGCCTGAAACATGTGTTTTTCAGCCACAGTCTGTGGCTTTGGAGAGCCATTTCTTCAGCACATCTTGTAAATCTTAGACAAAAACAAATAGTTAAATCTCAGTGATATAGTTGTGCCCACAAAATACTTTCTATCTACATTAGTTTAGCCAGGATGTTCTTAATGTCAACATGATTTATTAACATTACAGTACCTATCAGCACTATCCCAATTTTTAGCTTCTCAGATTTGTAAGCAAAGCTGGTGAGTTCCTGGTCATAATCAAATAAAACTAAGTTTGCTGTTCTTTTTTCAACATTAAAGATATTTTCTTTTCACCAGGACATTTTTTCTGTTTTATTGTTGCCCATTTTCCTATATGTTAGAACACATTTAAAAAAAAAATAAAAAAAATCAGTCTTCTTGTCATTATCTGTACAGTTTTAATAACCCCTTGCTTTAACACGTAAATACACTTCTCTCAGTACTGTATGTGTTCCAAGATACAAATATCTTCTATTATTCACAATAAAATGGAAATGTTGATATGTAATTTTGTATGCCCACTCATTTTGCTTAATAGAAGTTGGAAAGTGCATGATAAAAAAAAAAAACCCTTAACAATACAAATAGCAGGCAATGGTACTTTGGGAAAATTCTTGCTCTGATAATTTCTCATACTCACATAAGTTGACACAGAGGATTTCACAAAAATATAGTGACATATTAAATAGTTAGTAAATAAATTAATATTAACATTTCTTTAGGATCTAAGAGCTGACCTATAATTACAGCAACCCTATAATAGGGACACTAGAAAACAGAGACCTCCCCATACTTACCATATGCAATTATTCTAATGCAAACATTCTGGGCTAATAATATTTTCAACAAAATGTCATCTGTAAAGTTACTGACATTTTCTAGAAGGTCAAAACCTGAGAAAAATTAAATACAGAACTGACAAAACTAAGACCAGCTAAATTTTAAGGAAAAAAGTCACTACATGCAGTTCATTAAGTATGAACTGTCAAATGCATCTGTCCCACTTCCACCCCTGGCTGCTTTGATTCTCTCTTTTTTTGCAGAGCAGACCTGTTTACTCTGGAGGTGGTTGCTGTTAGCTGTGGGTTCACACGGGATGTCAAGGTGGAGGATAACTCCTGCAGCATTTTGGCTGATGCCAGCAGAATTCGGACAGCAATGCAGTTCTTATATAACACCCCAGGGTTAAAAGCTGGGTTCCCTCCCGTTTCCAGCAGCATACAGCTTGTATTTCTGCAGTGTCATAAAGTACTGGGTATCAATTTTGACACTACTGAAGGACTGAATAATAGCCACTTATTATTGAGGAACCTCAAACCTACTTAATCTTTAGGTAATATAAACTAGACAAAGCAATTCCATCTTTGGAACATTTCTCTGGCATTTTTTTAAATTGCTTTTTCTTTTTCTCCAAATTTCACAAACTATGTATGATGGTGATATTTGTAGTGCAAAATTATTTTCTTCAGATGGCATGCTTCATAGTGTCAGATATCAGAATTATTGCCAGCACATGCCACTGAAGTTTTACTTGTACAATGGAAATCACTTATTGGAAGACTTTTCTTTCCACAACATAAAATACAGAATAATGTATAGGATATTCCCCACAAGCCTAATATAATTTTGTAATGAGCAGTAGCAAATTCCCTACAGAAATCTTTTGCTTGCCTTCAAGGTTTTTAATAAACCATCACTGCTTATACCAGTCTCTTTCTCATCCTTTTGAATTTAATAGGATCTTGTTACAAACTGAACTAGAACAGGAATGAACCCCGGATGAAATAATAAACATTCATAACTCACAGTATATTATTTCTGTGAACATTATGTTTGTCCAGATCAAATAAAATAACCATCTGCTTAAAACAATCCTATCGTGTGGCAGATCAGTTTATGTTTTAAGCAAAGGGCTTGTAGCATGTTGCTGAAATTATATAAGGAAAATACAGAAAATAAAAGCATCAATTTAGCTAGTGGTTATAATGTATGCTACAGATTTTTCCTATAGCTGTAAGTTCTCCAGAAAAATTAAAGATCTTGGCTAGAGTAACTCCCACCTGCTCACAAAACCTGTTGTGTTCTGACTAGGGCAAAACAGACTAAGGCATGGTTTCATTCTGAAGACTTCTGAGATGGCTCCAGGCTGCTGATGCAGTCCTTCAGCACAGTGCGTCGCTATACCTACTACAGAGCTATCAATTAATATTTGAAAACAATACAACTGCGATACTATTGTTCTGCATCCAGCTTAATAGGTTAGACCTGTAAACCAGCCTGATTATCTCAGTTGCAGCATGGCACTACAGTCAGCTACGTTACTTACCGATCTGGAGTTGAGTTGCAAATCTCTCCCATAACACAGTATGGGAATATTTAAGGCATTTTGTCTTCTTTAGGGTGAAATCAACAAGAAAATGATCGGTTAAACCCTGGATTAAAATAAAACTGTCAAACTCTGCAGCAAGAGCATTAAAACATCTCCCATATAATATTTCCATTAATTACTTCATCTTGAATTATGCTTTGCCTATTCTATCTCACTGGGAACTGCAAAGCAATATGACAGCTTTAGTTCAGTTTACTTATATCAAAAAGTTGGCAGATGTGTTTTAAAAAAAAAATCAAAACCTAGTCTAATTTCTGGACTGAAACTAAGCATATAAATTCTGGGAAAAAAAAAAGTATTAAAGAAATTTTAGATTGATTAAAACATTAAAGGTATAATGAAACAAGTTTAGCTATTCTCTTTATTATGAGGACATGTTAGATTATAAATAAAATAAGATTCCAGCATGCTTTAAATATTGCAAACTGCTAAATCCAAAAGTTATTCTAAGATAATGTTTTTCTTTTTTCCCAAAAAAATATTGTTCAACCAAATTGGCTTGTAATAATTACACTTGGAAATACATTCATCATTTGCTGTTATGGGCCAATGTTATGCAAATATATTATTTGGCTTTCAGTTGTCTGTGGTCCGCTTCATGATCACTCACTTTAAGTGCACAACTTGATAATGTGCAACAGGATTTATTATTTTTCTTAACTGTGGATTTGTCCTAGCAGTTACAGAAATAAAACATGTACATTTTTCTTCAAAATTTATTTCAAAATAGAAAATCTGCAGATTCCCACAACACCTCTACAGTTAATGAATAGGGTTGTCTTAATTTCTTTCTTTTCTATTTTCAGATGCTATTGAGTATAAAATTCTTCTGTGAAGTAACCTTTTTAGATCACTAGCAAGTTGAAATCTCAGATAAGGCTAATCCTTCATTTGATATTTTTACAGAGGTTGTATACTGGACTCCACTTTAACTGGATGCCAATTGTCCAGACAATCCTGACAAAAGCTGATTTTCCAGGCTAAATCCATTTTCTGTATGGCATGTTAAGCCCAGAAGAATATTTTTTTAATTCACTATTTATGGTCACTCCTAACAAACTCCTTTCATCCTCTGATAGTTTTCCCCATCCTCTTATGAATATATTTTTTTAAGTGCTGCAGGTGTGCATGGGACGTTGAAAGCAAACAAAAGACAGCACTTGCTGAAGGAGCTTACAGCTGAGGCTATGGGCTTGCAAACAGGTCTCTTTGTAGTAAGTCCGAAAGAACAGTGATCCTGAACAACATCTGATTCTATATCATTTAAAGCAGCAAGAATTTGGTATTGCATTCAAATTGGAGAGGAATAGACCTCATATGTGCTGCAGGGACTGGATTGATTGCAGTGAGACAGCAATATAAAACTGGGAGTACGCAGTACTGAACTGAGAGTTCGGACTCATGGGACATGAAGCAGCAAGAACTTAAATTTCCAAGTGGGATTAGCTGTAGTGATGCTGATTGGTAGGTACTTATTCTCTAGTGAACTTCTCAGTCCAGATTTAGGAATTTCTTGCACATGGAAAGCATCAGGGTCCTAAGAATAGGACTCATAGCAGGCACTAGGAGAGTAAAAAGTCACCCAAGCCAGACTGTAAGAAATACCAATTAAGAAAAAGAAAAGGCTGCTGAATATCAATGTTGCTAAGGTAGTCGGGAAGAAATTACTTTCTGTGGTATGGGGGAATTTGGATTTAGATTATTAATCCTAGCTTCTTTCTCTAAGAAAACAGGCAGAAATTATGTTTCTTTTTTTATACCACATCCTACTGAAAAGATTCAGGCTCTTACCTACCTTGTTTGTTTGATTTGGAAGAGGTATTTGAAAGCAGATCTCCCACCTCCCCAAAAAATGAACTAGAAGTGAATTATTCAGAGATAACCTAACATCCCTTCCTCTGGCAATAGGACATCTGAAAACTGATTTGTTGACATATAAGGATGTCTACGAGATCAGCCCCAAGAGACAAGCCAAGCAGCAGAATGCCTAATTTGAGACTCTGCCATGTTCACGTTCACAGCTGCTCAGCATCTTCAGGATATGCACAGGATATTGTTATCCAGCATCAGAAATTTGGGCACCTAGAAGAATTTGTTGGTGGAGTATTTCAGTGCTGAGATCATTTCGGTGCCTTTCAGGTTAAGTAGCAGCTAAGCAGGGCTTTCTGAGGGTCTCACAGCTGGATTTAGAGAACTGAAGTGGCAGTCTATATTTAGAGAGTTAAAGCGCTATCTAAATTCCTTTGTGAAGCTATGTGGGAGAGGTAGGGAGCTAGTCTTCCATTGGGGGAGGATAGCTAAGGAAAGCATGTGCCAATGCAGCTCCAGAGACACTGAGATTTCAGTAATTGCTTATAGTCCTTGTTATCTTGGGACTATGCTGAGCCAATCATGTGAAACAGTTCTGTTTCTTGTACAGAAATACAGGGAATTTCCTGTACAGAAATACAGGGAAGTATTCGCTGCCAGTCCAAGGTCTCTCCTTAGCTGCTCTGAATTTCCTCCATACTTAACAGGGTGCTCAGAACTAAGGTATTTGAACTTAGATACCTTAAGTAGGTGTTGTCTATGTAGCCCAAAATAGGTCACAAATAGACGATCTGGTTCCAGTCAGTTTAGTTTCTGAGTTTCTATACATCAATTTCTGCTTCCCAGTGTCTCCTTCCTTTCCTTTAAAGGCATGCAGTGAACTAATATGTAATCTGCTACCTATATAAAATGTAGTATCTTTCTTTTGGTGTTTTTTCTTATGTATTGTGTGCACAAGAGTCAACATAAGAGTAGACTTTAACTCCATACTTATTTACTAAAATCTGCTTCAGAATTATTCTGCAAAGAAAACAAGAATGACAAAATTCATCCAAAAATATCCCATTTTTTTCTGTGACTAAAATGCTTTCATTTTGAGAACTTGTGTATTAAATTTTAATCCTGAGAGAACATTTATCAATCAATTGTAATTAGCTAGTAATTATACAAATTTATTCTAATGGAAATATTTCCAGAACTTTAGCTATGATGTAATCCATTAAAAAAATCTAATATTACTAGATAGACAATAATACATTACTAATAAATAGAAATATATTTGTGATTAAGACATAAATAGGATACAATAGTGACTATTTTTGGCAGTATATACTGATTTGTAGAAACTCATAATATTTATATTGTTGCAGCTTGCAGGGAACTCCATAACTAATGGTACTACTTTGCCGAATTTTCTACTAATCTTTCTTCTGATGTGGTGGTGCAGTTTTTGTCAACTCTTTGAAGACTTTTTTTCGCAAGAGTAGGGATTTTTCTTCTTGTGAAAGGAAAGGGTAATCCTTTACACGGCAGACATGGATAACTAGTAGATGACTGTGTTGGTATATGTATGGCATGTAAAACTCACCTCCAAGGCCTGTTCAGACAAGGAGAGACATCTGTGGATTGTTTGCATACAGACAGAATCGCTCAGAAGGGGTGGAGGCTGCCATACAGCTTGCTGGTTTCTATTTTTTGTTCCCAGATACAGTATAAATGTGATTGCCTTTTAATAACTCCTCATATGTACGTATGCTTATGATATGTAATTGAAAAGAGCCAGGACAGAAGTACCTAGGGGTTGTGGTGGGCACCAAGTTGAACATGAGCCAGCGATGTGCCCTTGCAGCAGAGGCGGCAAATGGTACCCTGGGCTGCGTTAGGAGGAGTGTTGCCTGCAGACTGAGGGAGGTGATCCTTGCCCTCAGCACTGATGAGGGCACCTCTGGAGTGTTGTGTCCACTGCTGGGCTCCCCAGTACAAGAGAGAGATGGACGTACTGGAGAGACTGCAGCGAAAGGCCACTAAGATGACTGAGGGACTGGAGCATGTCTCCTATGAGGAGAGGCTGACTGAGCTGGGACTGTTCAGCCTGGAGAAGAGAAGGCACAGAGGGATATTATCAATGTATACAAATACTTGAAAAGAGGGTGTAAAGAAGAGGGAGCCAGACTCTTTTCAGTGGTGCCCAGCGACAGGACAAGAGGCAATGGGCAAATACTGCAACACAGCAGAGTCTCTTGGAACATCAGGAAACACCAAGCACTGGCATAGTTTGCCCAGAGAAGTTGTGGAGTCTCCAGCCTTGGAGACATTCAAAAGTCATAGTCCTGGGCATGGTCCTTGGCAACCAACTCTCAGTAGCCCTGCTTGAGCCATTCTGTAATTTTCTGATTCTGTGAACTCTGTGTACATGTGGAAACTCAATTTTCATTAAGTATAATGTATGTTGTGCTGGGCTTACTCTGCACAGATAGTTCTTGTATGTGCTTGGGTTTAATACAGTGAATTTATTTATTACAGGATTCTGTATGAACATCTCATATGCGGTACATAGGGACATTTTTTTTCAGACTAAAAAGAAATGTGCTTTTAGTGCTTTGTCAAGAATTTAAAAATTCTTGAAAAATTGACTGAATGTTTAATTCCAATTTTTGTTGCAGTTAGACTATAATTTAGCCTGTTAAAAACTGTTTTGACCTTCATATAGTTGATATAAGCATAACCTAACCCTTTTTGTTTTGAGATACATACCAGGACTATTGCTAAATCTGACAACAAAGAATAGTCACTAATGAGACTTGAGATAATCCTTGTGATAGTATGAGGATGGGTTTTTTTAATTCTTCTGTGTAAATGGCATAAAAGTACATTACACCGTACTTCATCATGTAAATATTAGCAAAGTATTGTTATTCTATATACTGCTGGATAAAATGATAAATATTTCCAGATCAAGGTTAAGAATGGATTTGGAATATTGTCTTGAAAATTCATGTCATTACTAGCTACATGAATAATTCTTAACAGTGGTGGCGTTTGTTTGTTTGTTTGTTGCTTGGTTTGGGATTTGTTGGGTGTTTTCTTGTGGGTTTTTTTGGTTTGTTTGTTTGGGTTTTTTTTTGTTTTTTTTTTTTTGCTATATCTCTCAGCAATATATGTGCTACAACTCCTTTGTAGGAAAAAGTATAGAAATACCAGGAACAGTATTTCTCCCCTTCGTGGGTGCTTGCAGTATCTAATGGTACTGTAGTACTAATTTCCTCAATAGTGGTTCATTACCAGCAGTTAACAACCCCTTCTGGCAATTAACTAATTACCTTGCCTTTGACTATGGTGAAAGGAAATGGCTATCAAGGGCATTGTTTGCTCAATTAACCAAAAGCAATAGACACATGCTTAGTAATAATTGTAGAAGGAAATCCCTTCAAAATGCACTCATCTAACTCAATTTTTCACAGGAGCTGTGCAGTCTGAAATGACAAATTAAAGAAATTCAGAAGAATTAACATGCATTTTTTTTTTTTTTTCCCAAATAAGTCTCAGGACAAGAACATTTTTCTGTAAAATGCAAATTCCTGGGCTCAGCCAAGGTTCATGATAGTCTCAGACTCAAACTAATGCAGCCATGAGCAGGATGGCTCAGGACCCTCTGGCCAGGATGCTCTTTAGATCCTGCAAGCTGGATGTAGCCCAGGGGATGATTCTGCTTGGCCAGCTGCCTTTTCCTCAGAAGAGCTGCCACAGCTTCCTCCACGTGGGCGGAGAGATGGATGGATGGGGATGTATGCCTCCTACAGAGGGCCCAGCAACACCTCCATATGGCCCGTTGCAGAAAAGGCAAGACAAAGCTGGTATCTCTCCTCAGTAAAAAGACTGGGCTGTATCTCTCAGTCACAATCCCTTTAGGCTTCAGCTACTCTGATCTGTGTAAGGTTTCTAACAAAAAGAGCATCAGCCCACCAATTTATAAACAATTGCTGGCTAGAAGTTCTTCATTGAAAGATGGCATATTATGAAATAGTTATTGAAATAAGAGATAACTTTTATTCAAAAAATAGCTGATATCATTTATCATTTTTCATTTTCTTCAGAGGAAAAACTTATACTTCTTATATCTCATAATGCTAAATCAGTCATCTAATAGGAACCATGAGTGAATCAAAATCCCTTACCTTTTTCCTCATGTTCTTAATGCTTCTCAGTTCTTTCTGTTTTATCACCAGGACCTGAGCTATCTCTACATTTTGTCATATGACCAAAATGCCACTGCAAGGTGGGGTGCTTTTTTTTCCCTTCCCCATTTCATTTCCTTACAGATAGTAATCGATTCATTTGTAAATGACTCACAACTCTCCAAAAACATCTGAACATTATCGCTGGCTTTTTTTCCCTCCCTGTAGGTGTGATATTGAACTTAAAGGATGGAAAAAAGCAACAACTCCCTCTTCCCTGACCCCTCCCACACCCAGCCATGAACTACCACTATTTTCTGGCTAGGAACAAAGGCAGATTTTAGAAACCTGGAGATATGGTAGCAGCCATTATTTCTCTTTGCTTTAGGAATTAAAAATCCCCATAAATACGTTAGAAATTCAGAATTCTGGGACCTTGTATTGTAATAACAATTAGAGAGTATCTGAGAAAAAAAGTCAGATTTATTTTTTTTCCTCAGAAAGTAACATTTGTGGCCTTTCCATGTCAAACACTTTCTCCTCAGTGATCTCTCTCTAAACTCAGTTACATCACTTATCTTCCTTACCATTCATGTAAACAAGCCAACTCAGCAGTCCTCTACCTGCAGTTTCTAAATTCTTCATGTTTCCCAGGATTTACTTTATCTGATGCAGTGGATAAAGCTCTCTGGAGTTCTCCCTGTTGAAGGAAATGCAAGGCATAAAATCCACAAAGGTGGAGATATCTTGCATTTAATTCATTTTGTTAAAGTCTTTTCACTGAAGAGTAAGGTCTTTGTCCCTGTCTAATAATCCAATGTCACTTTGATTTCATAGAAAGCCTTCAATTAATTTTAATGAGTGATCAAGTTTTAAAGAAGGTTTGTAGAAAAATTATCTCCTACACAGAACTGCATATTCTAATGTACTTAAACCCGTAGTCAATGCTTATGCTCTTGGGTGACTCAATGTTTGTAAATAAATTTCTTATTTATTAATATCAAGTATATGCAGCTGAGATTATGTTGTAAAAACATATCATGTGAACCTGAATAACACTTCTACTACCTACACAAGGACAGGCAAATACTGCACACTACTAAGATAACCATAAAGGCTGTTTTTCCATACCCCTGTTCTGTCATTCCATTCTTTGGATGATCTGATTTAACATGGAACTATAGGTAATACCCCTAGTATAGCAACTGATACATTAGTCTACTAGCAGCAAAAATATAAACCTGTCATTGTAATAATTAATATTATATTGCTTCCAACCTAACAGGAAATTTAGCACCTTTTATAACCAATCTTCATGAATTGAAAATCTATTAAACAGGTTAATATTGACCCAAAGAACTACTATAAATAACACAGTAAAGAATCAACTGACAATAAAAAATAATCTGCACAATAATTCAGAATCAACAAATTCCATGTCTGAAAGACCACTTCTGCTCCTTAGTTTAACTCTGGATGATTAAAAGCAGATGGGAATGAATGCCCATATGTCTTAACATCCTATGAGCTCACCATCCTCTGGCTTTTTTTTTTTTTTTTAAATTCTTTGACAACATCAATTGTTTCTTGAAACCTTGGAGAAATAAAGCAAATTTAAGTGACCAAAAAGTGTCTAGATTTTATACTTTTGACAGTCAGAAGCTGTAACTAATGAATGACAATTTGGAAAATATAGACTTTTACCCCATTGCTAGAGTGCCCAAGACTTCTGCAGGCAAAGTAAAAACTTAATGTGTTATTCAAAGGAGGGGATAATTGCCCCGATGATTAGCAATGACAACAATGAATAACCTTACCTTTGTGGATAAAATAGAAAACATTTTTTGTACTGAAATTTACCATCTAGATGCCTTTGTCCCGTGCTATCTTAAATCCCTTTTCAAAAATTCCTTTCAAATGAATGGATAATGAAATCATGATAAAATAAAGTGTACAGTGCTGTAAAGTGTCTATGGTATAACATGAATGAAGACTTCACAGGACAAATTAATACAATCTCTTGCAAAACTCTTATACTACATATAGAGTTATTAAAATTAGAAATATGTACTGAAAAATTGTATACATGCAAACACCAAAGTTCAAAATAATGAAATAACTGTCACACGACAATGACATTTTAAAATAAATTATTTCACTAAATGAAGATAGTTACAGATTTAGTTGAGAGCAGAGTATAGATGTATACAATTTGCATAAAATAAGCCCTACTCAGAGAATCCAAACAGCTGCTTATTGACTGAATTGAACTCTTGTATAATCGGCAGCAACAAAGAAAAAAAATTCTTCTCTGTAATGCTGTGTTGTCAGGAAAGACATTTTATCTGTGCTCCCCCCATACTCTGAATGGAGGATCATGTTCCAGCTTAGCATAAAGACAGATGCAGTAACACATCATGCCTAAAGTAATATGCCACTTACACAGCAGATGGAGCCCAGTAACTCAGACTAGTTTGGGAAAATGACCACAGAAGAAGTATTTTAGCATGAAAGAAGAACGACACACCACAACAGCAGGCATTTTTGTTCTTCCCAGTGTATTCTCAGCAAGCTTACTGCTTACTGAAGGAAAAAGCCCATTGTGATAATTGTTACTGCTGCAGTGGAGCAGACACACGCGGCTTAAAGGCATTCAGTAACATCACTGCAACAACCCGTAGAAAGGGGATGCCGGTAATTAATGTTTTAGGAATAGCTTTTTTCATTCTAAGGCAAATAATTAATCTGCTCATTCATCTGCAGAGTGCTGATCTTTTTACTTTCCTTGCAGGTTTCCCTGAAACATGTGATGGAGATTTTCAAAAGCATTTTGTTGGTGGCTTACATTCCTTTCTGCTGCAGTCAAGGGTAAGAGTCCCCTTGAGTTTCAGTAGGAGCAAAGAACTGTAAATTCTAGTTATAGTTTCTTCTTACCAAAGGCTTCTGTCTTTCTGGCATCATCATAAAATTTTTAATGTTTCTAAAAGAACTACTTTTTTACCAGTCATTCAGCAAATACTTTTAACAAAATAGCCTGCATATCAGTTTTATAGCTCTTTCCAAATACAGAAGCTATAACCTCAACCATAACAGAACAAATTAACAATTATAATCAGTTTTTCAAAAAATCAGCAACATTAAACAGGATAACCCCTTCTTTTTGACTTTCTAGGAAACTGGATTTGTAAAGCTGTTAGAATGAACAGAGGAAACATCTATGCCATTTTGTAGGACACTTCAGAATGGTAACATCCAGGCTGCACAGAAAATGGCTGATTTCCACTATAAACAAAAAAGGCATTAGCATTGCATAATAGCTCCAGGGCTGGTTTCAGCTGCATTATGTCACATAGGGATGAATGTGAGAATTGCAAGGTGATCTGCGGTGAAAAGCACAGTATGTTTCCTAAACTCGAAACAGACAAAACCTATTGATGCATCCTGATAACACTTACTTTCAAAAGCATCAGAAACTCAACATATCTCCTTAAAAGCCTTCATCAGTGTTTAACACCTTGGCACAAGAATGTCCTTAGCATTAAAGATTTTGTCTGGATTACAAATTACTACTCAAGATGTATATTTTTCAGTCTGTATCTGCAGCATCCTTGGTGCTCGCCTCTGTGTGTAGACAAAAGGCGTCCTTTGACACGCAGCGCTCGCAATGTTTGTCAGTTCCGTGGCTCTGGCTTGAGGCTCAGATAGTCATGAGATAATCTGAGGGAGTAGCCAGAGGTTTGAAGTTAACAAAAAGTGACTAGGTTTATATCTAGGACTATGTTAAATAAGGTTAGGTCAGCTGGTTTAAGTAAGCACACTATTTATAGATTATGCTGTTTTTAAAGTAGGTATCTTTCAAAGAAAATCTTAGGTTAGTGTCTCATTGTGTCCCTCAGATGTGTTTCTTAACCCAAAGAGAAGTGTTTGTGAGAGGTCATTCAGAGTTATAATTTTTTTACCTATTTATCATGTCCTAGAAAAGTTATTTTGTAGATGGAGGAGGAAACTAAATGTGTACACCGACAGTGGAAACTATACAATGTTATTTAACCACCAAGAGAAAAAATATGGAAACACAAAATATTTGGCAAATTATTTAAACAATTACTTTTGAGAAACCATAGTCTGCATACAGAGGCTTACAGACAGAAAAGCTAAAATCAGTTAAATATTTTTTTTGGAGCAAATGGTACCAGTGAACATTAGATTGATAAAAGGCAGGGCCTCCACTGCAGGATTATGATATTAGATTTAAGTGGACTAGCAACAGAGTTCACAAGAAAATGTCATATTCTTTTATTGTCAAGCTACTAGCAAAGATCTGTCTTCTTAGAGGCAGATAATATCAACTCTGTGACAGACTGGGAGATTTTCTTTGAAAGAGGACTTTGAATGATAGGCGCTCAATGCTGAATGGAAGGCTGGAGAAGAAAGAACAAGGGGTCTTGTCTCAAGATCAGTGTAGCTGAGTTCTGGATACCAGTACCAAAATACCAACTCTATGTGTTTTGTGCTTGGGCTTCTCTTGATGAACATCTAGAAAGTATTTAGTGTGAATGTTTTTGTACGCAGTATTGCAGTGTGAATGCTTTGTATGCAGCATCGCATACTGAGCTCCTCCTCAGTAACCATCACCTGTATGTAAGCATTTCTGGAGCAGATAATTCTGACAAGAACCACCAGATTTTCATGCTCCTGCAACAAAGTCTACCACACAGGAGAAAACCTAGGTGCAAGCTCTCAGACAAGTGTCATAGGCTGCTATACCGTGTGGCCAGTCATGCAATGAATGAGAGACTCAAGAACAACCCTTTCCATTGTGCCACTTAGAGTTTTATGAAGGATGTTCGTCTTGTGCTAGTTTATCAGTGGGACGTCTTCATTTCACCACACAGTTAACACAGCAAATGTGCCTACATAGGATCCTTTTAATATTTCTTATTTTGTCTTTTTTTCTTTTTTTTTTTTTCTTTATGCTTGAAATCTTTTCTATCTTGATCATTTCCACGTTCATTATGCAAATAAATCAGTGTAGGAAGGAGGAATTTTTTCTACATTATTTAAATTTTTCTTAAAATAAACTATTTTTAACTTTTCTATACTGAAAAATTTCTGTACTTTTTCCGTACTAAAGTACATTCCAGCACTTAAAGTTTCCTCTGCCTCATTTTCTTCTACTTCTTGGGTTTTTTTTCCTCAAATGGTGCAGCGTAAATCATATACAAATGACTTCTGACATAATCAGAATTGTAAATGAGCATCATCTACTTAACATTTTGCTATGGCACAATATATGAGTAAATGTGTTAGTGTCTGCTACTAAAAACCCCATGGCCTATCTATACACCTGTAAGTTAATGGGAAGAAAAAAATGAGGGGAGAAAAAAATCTGAGCTTTCCAATTTAATGCAAAAAGTATTTCTTGGTTCTTTAGGTAGACTAGTGTAAGAACAGTAACTCATTCGGAGGTATTACTGAGCTAAGAGAACGTTTAATGCTGAAGTATTAGAGAAATAAAATTGACATTGGATGAAACTGTCTTTGGGATGTCTTCCCATGAGCTTGATGATGTCTTGCCAAGCCTTGAACATGGTACATATGATTCACTAATCTTACCTTTTATTTTTACACATTAGTTATTCAACAATACCAGCTGATGGCACTAAAAAGAATTAACATTCCATAATACTAGGTACTGTGATGGTTAGCAGCTGTCCAAATATCTTCAAATTAGGCGACTGATTAGTGCAACAAATTTAACGCAAGCTATATTCAGGACAATACTCTGAAGGTGTATGTACGTGGATAATTTCTAGCACAAAATGAGAGAAGAATGAATGAAAATCATTGTGGCAATCCTAAATACTTCTGCTGAAAAAAAGTACGTGCACTGACAAGTAAACAGCATACAGGTATTTAAGTAGATGCTATTTTACCTAGCATTCTTCACCAATGAGATGCAAATGATTGCCAAGTTTGATGACATAACTGGTAAAGTAAAGTAAAAAGGGTGGGAAATGATAAAAGACACAGCATCTCATTTATCAAGAAAAATCACATACAAGGAGTAGTAATCTAGTACAGAGACTAATTGCTTGTTTATTGCTTTTGAAATGTCGCTTGTTCTACATGCATTGATTAAACACTATAAAGAACAACCTCAACTAAATCCATGAACTCACTTATACTGAGGTTAAACTATTTTATGGTAATCAATTTGCAATTACATTATTCTGCACTGAGCCCACACCAAGGGATGTGTAATAAAACTCTCATTTGTAATGAGAAATCAATATTTGATCAAGTGTTTCTAGAAAATGTTATGCAAAATGCTACTATAAAATTCCTAATACTGTAACCAGACTGTGGAACACGTTTCAGGCAATACAGTGCAATGATCAAACCGAACAAAAAACCAAACTGACAGGGATTTTCAAAAGGGAAAAAAAAAATAAAAATCAAGTTTTTTGACAAATTTCCTAAACAAATAGATGCAACAAAGCCAACCTGACTCTAATCATGGGTTTATGGTATTTAAACCATACAGTTATGGGCAGTTAAGCATCTCAGAGTTTGGAGCCCTATTAAAAACATATAGTATCTTATCTCAGAAATTGCATAGTACGGTTACCTAAGAGGAAGGATTCAGAAGAAGTACAAAATATCAGCTAGAACTATGGAATGGTGAAACATCACCTTTTTCAATGATACACACCAACATCAGAAAACAAGACTAGAAGGAATATTTTTCAGAAGAGCTGATATCCCGATTAGACTGACAGGGTAGAGAAAGGAACGTGTGCATGGAAAAACCAGAGTAGAGATACTGAACAACAGGCTGAAAAGAAACATTCCTTACCATGGACCTATTTCTGCATCATCTGTGAAATTGTTACCAAATGCCCTGTGGAAAATAAGCAATTTGTCTTGGTCAAAGGATTACGGTGCCTGTGAGACTGTCAGGACACTGGGGTTTGCAACATCAAGTATGGAATACCTTACACCTAGCCATAGCTTTCTGAAAGCAGTTAGGCTAAACTAATTAGCCGGATGTCTATTGTATCATAAGTATCTAAAGTAGGTAAAAGGTAGTGGTCGTCTTCCATTGACTATAAAGCAAGCTAGACAACAGCCTACTGCATCCTGTAGAAGGTATATGCAGTTATTTTCTCCCAAGATAACTTATCCTCCACCTAGGAATGGCAACATTTATGGGAATCAGTCATAAAAATTGTTAAATCCTTATCCATGACCGCTTTATGGAGCTTCTGCACATAACAGACGAGCTGAGGCAGCAACAAAAATGTCCAATGGCATATCAGAATTTGAAGGAGTTTTTCTTCAGATGGACAGAAAGGATCTCTGAAGAGAAAGAATTACCAGCTGTGGCTACGTACAACAAATGAGGTCCATCAATAACTTCTGTGCACGGTTAGAGTCGTGCTCCGTATATAACTGGGGGCTGGCTGGGAGGTGGTGTGGCTTGGAAACTGAGCATCAGCTTTGGGTGGTGAGAAATTGTGTTGTGAATTGATTGTTTTGTATATTGTATTATTATTATCATCCTCATCATCTTCCTCTTCTGTCCTATTAAACGGTCTTTATCACAAACTCTTGCGTTTTACTATTTTTTTTCTTTTTCAGTTCTCTCCCTCATCACACTCAGAGGGGGACTGAGTGATGTGTGATTGCTTTAGCTGCCAGCTGGGTTAAACCATGACAATGGAGAAACCTGCTAAAATGTATGCTATGCCTACGGCTTGGACAAAACAGTAAGACAATCTTTGTTTAAAAAAAAAAAAAAATCAGTTTGCCAATCTGAAGGGTGAATTACTTCTTTAATGAAACAATGGGAAGTAAAAGATTGAGAAATGTCCCAGAGGATGGAAATGACCCAGCAAAGCAGAGCAGTTTTAAAATGTAAATAATTTTCTTACCTTTATAAGTAGCCTTGCTTAATGATAACAGAAGGCTTTGTTTTCTGTAAATCATTTCCTACCAATGCACAACAAATGGCATAAAGATGAACTTCTGCATAGGGTAGGTCCCACCTAGAATCTGTTGAATGTTCTCTGCAGGCTGAGGGAAATGCTTAGGGGATGACAAGGGAAGCTAGAGAGATGTTTTGAGCCCACATATGTTGTTAGTTTATCCAAATGTAGCAACGGAATCAATCTCGTGTCTCAGTTTTGAGAGTTAGATGATATATTAACAGTTCATGAAAAAATGTGCTGGGAAGAACCCAGATCAACCAGTCTCTGCCTCTACCACAGGGTGAGTTAACGATGATTAATTTACCTTTCTGACTGCCAGACCCTTTTAAAAGGCAATCTTCTCAATATGCCAAGGAAAAAAGCCATAAGTCTCCCAAGTCACCTGGAAATGCTAGTTTATATCTGCTGTAGTTGCCAGGCAACCATCACAATCTTCCAGTTACTAAAAATTATCTGACTGGAGTTGACCTTACTTTTATGCTATGGTTACCCCTGCAGCCTTCCCCAAAATAACAAAATTCTGTCAATCTGCCAGAAACAAAATTCTGTCATTACACTGAAATTTTGCAGCCCATTAGTCCATAATATGAACTACTGCCTTTAGGTGTCCCAAAGGGATGAGCTGCTAAAGCAACTGATTTATTTCAGTTGGAAGCGAGGTTTCTGGTTTTCAGCGCATGTGCATTTCTTTCTTTCATTTCTTTTTAACAAATATTGGTATTGATTCTAAGCATGTAGACTCGGAGAACTATTCTGCACTGCAGTCTTAGCCAAAATCTTAGATGGTGCAGGAACACAGCCTGGTTTTAAGAACGTAGTACATGGCCTTCGTGACCTTACAGCACCAAAACACATATCAGTAATTACCGTGTGTCACTGTCAATATACATATCAATATCAGTGCAAAATTGATAGTCAAGAATTTCCATGCCAATTAAATCACATTAGCTTTGAATTTATTTAGCATTTATTGTTTATATCACGAATGAGGTGTGAAAAAGAAACTGTTTTACAAAAGTAGGCAGATATCATTCCTACTTTGCAAGTAAGAGAAATAAAAAGAGAGATGGTCCTGAAGACAAAATACTCAGCCTAAATTCCACTGCTACTTCATGCTCCTAATTTAATGACATCTGAAATTTTCAGAGGAATCATCCAGAAAGAAATTGGATATTAACTAGGGAGCTACTAGGGTGATCTTTAGCTCACCTAACTTTACTTAGCTTGAATGGTTGCGTACAGTTCAAGCTACGTTCTCTCTACAGACAGCAGAGAGAGCTCCCAAGGAAGGTTCATCCCATTTGAATGGTGTATTTATGTCTGCATTGACAAGAGTTAGATGCAATCCGGATGAGTAACTTAAAACATACCTAACTTTTAGACAGCTGATGTTCAGTGAGATGAATTACTCAGGTATAGGTAATCAATGGAAAGTACTGTGCAGATGGACTTTAAGGTCACATTGCAATTATG
Source organism: Aramus guarauna (assembly GCA_013400195.1). NCBI lineage: Eukaryota > Metazoa > Chordata > Aves > Gruiformes > Aramidae > Aramus > Aramus guarauna. The sequence goes on from VXBL01004965.1 coordinate 961,920, forward strand.
TGCAACAAAGGTAAAACTTCTCTGGTCTCAGATTATCTGACTGTGATTTATCCACTGAACACTACCCTTTCTGTAGATACTTCTGTGTTGGAGAGATTTTCTTTCTAGCACTTTAAAAAAGATGAGATTAAGTGACTCACTCTTTCTTTCCAGCTAGATTTCATTTATGTTCTGCAAGCTCAACATCTTAGCCTGGAAAGCAATAGAATTGTGTTATAACAATATTACTCGTACTTAACCTGCTTAAAAACAATAGTGCCAGAGTTGCCAAGTAAAATTATAACAGTGTTAAGTATAAGAAAGTTATAAGGACCAAGACAGAACACAGTGATTCAGGATCCCTCTTGGCAAAGTTCTGATTTACCTTCTATATCACTCAAAAAGAAATAAGTCTTAAAGGAGATACCAGCATAATTTTCTTCCACTTTACAGTCTATTTGGGCTTTATAAAAGGAAAGTTGGATGTAATGTAACTTTGCATTTCTTTTTCCAAGATGTTGATGTTCACACTACTGCCAGTGAAGTAGATAATGAAATTAATTCAATGATGTATAATCCTAACTCTATTTGCTCACCCACTCTTAAAAAATTAATGCAAAATAGTATCTTGAAAGCTATTTGTGTATGTTTCATAAAAAATTCCTGCTGGATATGTCCTTTTTTTATATAAAATAGAAGTACTTCCTGTTGAAGTTTTCAGGGAATCAAGATTATCATAATAGTCTTACAGTCTGCAGGTATAAAATGCTGATTGATGTGGGACCTTGGTAAGAAGATATCTAATACTTCGGCTGTATTATTCCTAAACCTTAAGCTGAGGCCACACTGGGCAATGATGTCTAAGGTAGTGCAAAACAAGGAGTTTCACAAATGCTTTGAGCCTGAGTGGTTGCCCAAAAGAGACACTGACTGCTCTTCATACTTTCTTTTTTTTTTTTTTTTTCATCCTTACGCTATTTTATTCCTTAATACCAGAATAATTGTGGAGCTGCATAGTGAATGTATGGAGCAACTACAGACTGTAATAGCCATTCAATTATCTATATCTTGTGGTGAGTTAGTTTTAACCCAGGTCAGTTCCCCCACCCCAATTTTAATGTCTTAAAATGTGGCATAGGGCATAAGGGTGGGAAAGGAGATAAGCTGGGATGGAGTGGCACAAAACCAGGAATGAACAGCTGTGTCCACTCCTGTATTTGACGGTGCTGATTTACGCAGATTTAATGTTTGTGAAAAGATCATCTCAGGCACCTGAACAGTAGAACTGTAAAATGGTTAATATGGGCATGTTTAGTGCTGTGGGTAAATTTTCCTTCAAGCTAATTAATTTTTAAATAGTTTTACAATAATTTGGTAAAAGCAATATGGACAATCATTGAGTAAACAATCTTATGCATATACTTAAGATTAGCAGGTTTAGAATAGACCTGTAAAATTTTAACATATCAAATCACTTGGGCATTTTGTTTAAATGACACCTGCTGTTTTTTAATATCTGAGTGCTTTCAATGAAGAGCAGAGGAAGCAACGATGAATCTAGTGAGACCGTGTGCACAAAGATGAATGGTATCGGGAAGTAGGACAACAGCAGAATGTAAGCAGATATGCTAGAGGATATAATGTCAGTGGCTGGAAGCTATTTGGATAGCAAATGCTGCAAGTTTTATGAATGATTGTCAGGAGCCAATCATATAAAATAAACCTTACATAAGCCACATAGAAGCTTGGGAATAGACTTGTAAAATATTTTGTGCTCCCTCCTTTAGGATCAGATGGCAGATCTAGGTCTAGATCTGAATCTAGATGGAATTGATCTTGGTAGAGCAGTACAGAATTTCTCTGAATTGATTCTAACCTTAGAGGAGCATATCGTTCAGATTTAAAAATAAACACATTCACAAATATAATGATGGAGAAGGCATCTTGACATGTCATTCCAGCAGCTAGCTACTCATATTTCTAAAAATGCAAACAAACCTTGTGTGAAATTATCTGTCTTCAACTTCCAGCCTCTGGATCCTTTTACACTTTTTTAGGCTAATCTGAAAAATTCTGTACTGTCTAGCTGTTTAGACACTATTAATAGGTTTAAAACATACAAGAACTTTGAACTGCTTGATTACTTGATTCTTATTTTATTTCTGTTTTCTCTGTGTCTAGGGTTATTTGGTCAGGTGTGATTGCATTACCAAGCCCATAGAATCAATAGACCAAACACGTCTGACACTAGTGAATGAATAAATACATACTTGCAGACATCCACTGTCCTAATTTCATGCAGCTGAAACTGTGGGTTTGCTCAACAGCTGTTCATATGCAGCCCCCATTAGTGCCCTCTGCAGTATTATAATGTAGTGGTGATATACAGTGTGATAATTAAAGTTGTTGTGGTTTAACCCAGCAGGCAGCTAGAACAACCACACAGCCATTCACCCACTCCCCTACCACCACGGTGGGATGGGGGAGAGAATTGAAAAGAAAAAAAGAAAGTAAAACCCGTGGGTTGAGATAAAGACAGTTTAACAGGACAGAAAAGGAAGATGATGATGATGATGATGATGATGATGATGATGATGATGATGATGATGATGATAATAATAATAATACATAGAAAACAAGTGATGCACAGCACAATTGCTCACCAGCCAAATCCAATNTGCCCAAGCAGTTCCTGAGCTGACCAACCCCCCAATTATATATGGAGCATGACATCATGGTATGGAATATCCCTTTGGAATATCATTCCATGGTATGGAATATCCCTTTGGCCCGTTTGGGCCAGCTGCCCTGGCTGTGTCCCCTCCCAGCTTTTTGGGCGCCCCCCACCTCCTTGTTGGCAGGGCAGTACGAGAAGCTGAAAAGTCCTTGACTGCTTGGCAACAACTAGAATGTTAGTGTGTTCTCAACATTATTCTCATCCTAAATCCAAACCACAGCACTATACCAGCTGCTAGGAAGAAAATTAACTGTATCCAAGCCAAAACCAGGACAAAAGTACAGAAGAAAAGAGCAGCAGAGCTCTGAACATTAAGGAGCCAAAGTGTGAGAAGCCTATGCAATACAGTAATACAGTGACCAGAAGTGTTTATTTGATTTCCATCAATTTAAAATCAATAGTGTGGTGCAATATGATTGCAGTTTGATTTTGAATGAAGACCTTCACTCATGCAAGTTGCTGCATTGACATCAGCTATCAAAATAACTGTAAATTAGAAGGTTGATGCTGCATTGCGACAGTTGTATGACATTGCTAGGAATGTGTGCACGTGACTAAAGTGTTTCAGCACCCAGAGAGAGCCTTCTGAGGCCCATTTAAACTATTAATATTCTTGATGTAGTGACAGTGCTACTCTTACTCTCTGTTTTGTACAGTCTGCCATCATCTCAGCGATTGATTTAATTTACTCCACTGGCTTTATCCTGCTTAATCACAGTAATCCCAAACCTGCTTACTCCCACATATCTTTCTCCTATTCCTAATGAAGTTCCGCTGAAGGCATGTGATGAATATTTGTGCCACTGTTTGTTTGTTTTCATCAAAATCCTAAAACTGCTAGTCACACCTTTGTAATATCAGCAGTAGAAAGCAGTCAGTGGAAGACCCCATAAATTCTAGATTTATCTCCATGTTACCGACAATAAGAGATAGAATATCTGCTCTTCCACCAACTCACACTGCTTGGCTGCTGAGCTACTCATTGCTGGTGTCAGATCTTGCTTCCTGGATCTTTCCAAATCATCTCCTCTGCAGAAAGTTGTCCCAACCAAGGCTGGGAATGGAGGGAATGCATAGAACTATGATGTCTGTCCCATATAACTAGATTACAGTTTGTAGGTTGTGATGTTTTAAAGTTTCCTTCAAGCACCTATGGCAAAAGTTTTGTATGTGCTTCTCATTGGTAATAACTGAGGAGAAGTCTCTGACACAGAACTGTTTTGTTTGGATAATAAAGTTACAAAAGAAGTGAAATTTTCAGATTAGAGAAGGTTGTTCTCTATGTAAGAGATCATACATGAGTGATGTTGGAAAGCAATGACTAGGAACATGTTCTGTAATGAAAAGAGTAAATAAGGGGAATTCAAAATGAGGTAGCTTGCTTATCAAGGCTATTTGCATACTGTTATATAATTAGTGTTATTATGAGGTCTTGGACATGAAAACAATCTGTTTGCTACTATCACAATTTTAACTAAACCATAATATCAAAATGCAGAAATACTTCTGCACCGTTCCTTCTGTTTAAGTACAGAGCTAATAGGTGGTAATCTAGGAACTACTAATTGTAAAGTGGTTTAAATTCCTGAGATCATTTAGAAATGAACAAATGGATTGTGTGATAAAGATCAGGTATAAAATGCACATAGAGGTAGATATTTGATAAATTATCCAGAATAAACTAGGAGCTAAATAGCTTTTTATGATAGCAAAAAAAGGCATATTTTTGTTGTCAGCTGATGAAAAACACCTAAGACTGGATGAGGAACAGCAGCTCAGACAGAGAAAGTAACAAGTGTGAAGATGGCAGCCTGAGATGTACTTTCCTGACTCTTTAAATTTTCTTAAGAAGCTCAGTAAGATGCCATAAAGCAAGGGCTTTGAAGGGACCAAAGGCTGCTCAGGCATTTTTAACACTTGAGATAAACAAGACTACATTAAGCCTCAGGAGAAAGCAACATTTCTAGAGTGGTATGAGGCTAATCAAAATAACGTATTTGTCCTAAAAAGAGCTGGCACATTATTGCCAGCAGGATGAAAATTTGTGAAATATGCTTGGATTCTCTGTGGAAAAAAAAAAAAAGAGAGAAAAAAAAAACACAGACATGAGTGGCAGTAAATGTAGGAGAGTGAGATGGATGGTTTTTTGGGGTAAGAGGTTTTGTTCGCACAGACATTTTTCAGTATGTCACACATGGATGAATCTTGATGATCCTGTCCAGGCTTAAAATTTTAACCCTCACCCAGAGTTCACCTCCCACAGGACAGTCTTCTGCAGCTACCAGCCAGTTTGTAATGAGAATAGCTTGTAGCAAATACAAGTATTTGGAACATTTCAGTAGACTGGAAGTTTAAAGTGAACCTTCATTTTTTAGAATCATAGCTTTTGAATTTAATAGCTATTTTTATCTTCGTTATAACCTCTAGACAAGTAAAAATCTGTTTGGCTTAATTTTCTGTCTTTAGGGCTGACTTTCTAAAAAGGCAGTGATTTAAAAAAAAATAAAAATCAAGCAACCCCACTTTGTGAGGCCACGAATAGAAGGCCTTGAGAAAATGGGGAACTTTATGGTTTCTAGCCAAGAGAGCTGCCTCAAGCCTTGGCCATAGGATGCTCCTTTTGGACTGTGGCCTAATACTAAGATATTAGCGTAGATATTAAGCTACAGTACAGTCTAAGACTAGTGTGAAAATCAGCTTTCTGTCCCTGCATGCAAAAAAAAACCCCAGGAAATCTCCAGACCACTCAAAAATAATTTTAAAAAGTCTGACTCCTAAAAATATTTTTGGTTTGCCAGAATTGCTCTCTCTCCCACACTACTCATCAGACTTGAGCTCCTGTTTTGTACATGGAGTCTAAATAGTCACTGGTGTGCAAACGGGCTGCCTGGTCTGTAGCCAATACCCATTTTGATGCACAGCTGCATCAGAAGCCGCAGTGAGGAAAGGTCTGGCCAAAATAGGAGTATTTCCCTGGAAACATGTCTGCTTATCTGAAGTTATACCTCTGAGGTACGGAAGGAGGGGATCTCAGTGGATCATTTTGCTGATTTTTGTTGTACACGAGTCAGCAGTGCACTCTTGTGGCAACGGGGCTAACTGTGTGCCAGGCACACGGATGGACCACAGCCAACAGGCCCAGGGAAGTGGCTTCTCCCTGCTGCTTGCTGGGTACCCACAAGGCCACTTCTGGTGCACCCAGTCCAGGCTGAGACCTCAGAACCAAGAGCAAAGTGGAGGAGGATTTCTGGAGGAAAATCACTGAGATTATAAGAGGGGCTGCAAAGCATGTATGCCCTGTGACAAGGAGCTGAAGGAACCAGATTTCTTGAGCTTCAAAGAAAAGGCTGAGAGGAGCAGCTGCAGTCTGTCTAAAGGAGGGTTGTGAAGATTGCTACCAAAATCAAATCTGGGTTTGGGTTATTACTAAAGGAATTAGTATTTCCTTTCCGTGTTTCCCCAAATTTTGGATGTATAAACAAATAGAAATGTTTTGTGCATATATAATAGAAGATTGCCTTCTTCATACTCTTAAGATGTACTAAGTAGCACTGCTAATGAATCAACAGCAGGCAGGCACTAAAGGGTGAAGGTCCTTTCTAATTGACTGACACTTGTCAATTTAGGTCACATTCCTGATTAGATATGACATAATGGGACAGGCGGTGAACTTGGAAAACTATTTTGGAAAGGAAAATTTTCAAAATGTTTGGGCAAACATATTTGCACCAGTAGTCAGTTCAAGGTTTGGGGAGTATGACTAATGCTGCACTTGCCATTAGTGATAGAGCAGGAGTGAAGGAAAAGGAATAACTCTGTCTGATAAATATATATAAATGAATTTTATGTCTGCGTATATAGCTTTAATGCTCTGGTTCTCTAGTTTCTGTATGTAGGACCATTTCAGTTTTACCTTCTGTTACTAATAGTCTCTGAATATTGTTGACACAAGTTTTCACAGCTTTCAGCTGACAAGTTTTTCTCTGTTTCAGCAAATACATCTCCTTTGTCTATACTTTCAAACTCTAACTTATTGTTGCCTATATTAAATGAAAATGCCCAATCACATATTTACAAAGCAGAGGAGCTCCTGGTGTGACTTATATGTCTACAGCACTATAATTCACTGGCAAAGGTGCAGCTTTCTTACGTTTCATATAGATGAGGGCTATGAGTACATTTATCTCCAGTAAATATCCTCTCACTTCCTTTTTTCCTATATCTATATGGGGCTTTGGGCAGCCTGGTCTAGTGGAGGGTGTCCCTGCCCATGGCAGGGGGGTTGGAACTAGATGGGCTTTGAGGTCCCTTCCAACCCAAACCGTTCTATGATTCTATGATAATCTTAAATTACACAGTAAAGCCTTCCAACCAAGGACTGCCTTGTGCTACCTATTTGTACATCACTAAGTGAAATAGAATACTCTTCTGTGACCTCAATACACCTAACTAAATTTATGTATAAATTATATGTAACTACTAAACATGGGGATTGCTGAGATATTGGGAGGAAATGTACTTGGCTTTAATCCTCAGTCAAAATAATCAAACAAAAAACACTTCTTACTGCAACATCGTGTAAACATATATTGGGAAAGGGCTAGAAATAATGATACTAGATGAATCACCTCCTTTATCGCCTTCCTATAGCACAGAGGATGTCTTCCACTAAATGCCAGCCTTGACCGAGTCTGATGGAGAGCAGCAAGTGAACAGCTTGATTTCATCAAGTCTTTTAGAACACAGTAAATTTATACTACTTTATTATCTTCTTTGCAGTATTTGTCAGGAAAAGAAAAAAAAAGATCAAGTGCTAGTTGATTTTTTTTCTCCAATAAATCAAAAGCAGAACCTGCATGACTTTTAATACCTCACATACTCTATGAATTATAGTGCTACACTTTATTACTCTGGCCTTTTCAATATTCAGTAATTTACCTGACTGATCACTTTTGCTTTCCTCTGTTTATAGCCTCACTGACTTCCCTGGTCATTATCCAAAGTAAGCCTATAAATAATAGAATTTACATAATAAAAAATAAACAGAACTTTCAAAATGGAAAGTCGATCAGAAATGTAAGTGTACAACTTCTGAAGAATTCTTGAGTCAATGCTGGATGTCATGTGTCAGATGATCTCATGAACACTAACAATAAGCAATGAAATGTCAACTTCAGAAGTGAACTAAATGGCTAGAAATTTGTCTTCACTGCAGAATTAACTCTAAATATACCTTGGGTATTGCCACCATGTGCAAATTCCATCTCCGTCTTAGATGATGCCAATGTGCTGTAGGCCGTCTTAAGTGCTGTGCACAAGTGTAACCTCTTTCTTTAAATGTAATAATGATCTGAGTTCACACTGATGGATCTGAAAGGATATGACAGCTTAATACAACTCACTACCTTGTAGTATGATTGCTGCATAATGTGAACACATACTGAGTCATTCAAATGCCATAGCTCTTCTGCACTTTCCCACAATTGCCTATGAGGCCAGAAAACCCCCCACCAGGCTCATTATCTTAAAAGCACTGACTATACAACTCATAGAATAGTTCAGCTAACCCAAATGCAAAACCCAAGAGTATATGACACCCAGGATACTCGCTGCCTTACATAGTTGAGTGCTGTGTGGGAACCAATGCTCACTGACTTGATCAGGAAAACTTGATTGTAGATAAGCCATACTAACTATGCAGTAACATGTAGAGTAAGTAAATTTACAAACTTGTTCCTTTCTCAAAATATCTGAATATATTAGAGGAATTGGCTCTGAGAAATTTATGTTGAGAAATAGGCTATTGATCTCATATGATAAACTGAGCTGGCATTGTTGTGACTATCCCTATGAAGTGTATATTCTTACCCAGAAGAACAGAAGAACGAACAGTACAATTTGAGATAGTACTGAGAAATGGTAGGATGGAGAAGATAGGAAATAATATCTAAACCCATCCTTGCTATTTCACAAAGCAGTATTATGTCTTGTTTGTTTTGTTTGTTTTCCCCCAGAACTTTGTTTCCTGAGGCGTATAACAATACATGTGGCACCATCTAGTGGCCTCATAAAAATTTACTCAAATTTCGAGACCATCTTTAACTACATATAATCACATTGGTTTTAGGGTCGTCTAATGAGTTACTTAGGTATAGAATTCTTGATTAGTGAAACGTTGATTTTTTAGTCAAAACTGGTACAAAGGTGTTATCACTGATGAAAAGTCAGAGCAATATGTTAGAAGCTTATAAATAAGACTATAAGGTAAGAATTTTTCACAATTTTAAGTTCTGATCATCTAGTTTTGGATATCTGAATAAAGGCAGATGCAACTGAGATGCAGAATTCTTCTCTGAAGTTAAATTCCAAGTCCAAATAAATGGCAAAGCCATTATTCCCTGTATAGGGGCAGATAAATTCCAGAGATCTGTGAACACCACAGATGGCTATGTAGCTGGGTTGGAAACTAAGATTTCTATCTTCCAGTAACAAATATTCATGACTTTGCTAAAGAGCCAATTGTGAAGAAGGTTGAGACAAATCCAGAGGTGGCAGAATAGCTAAAGTACAGGTCTCTGAAGTCTTTATGAAAACTTAATTTTAGAAAGATGAGTATAGAATCTGCCCATGTGAAACAACAGGTAAAAATCAGACCACAGAGTAATGACAGTTAACCATTTGAACTTTCTAAATGAAATACTCGTATAATTCTTGCACATATCCGGTACTATTAGAATTCTCCTTACTCCTCTGGAGAAAATTTCAAGGAATCCACTACTAGAAATTGTTTGCTAAGCTACTCCAGATGATACTTTCCAATTCTGATAACAGTTCATGATGGTTCCCTACACTGACTCTGCTCAAGCTTTGAGAAATTAGCTATGAAAGCCTCATGTAAAGTTGGTGGTCAACAAATTTATAGAAACACATAATACTTCCCCCTATCTAGAATTTGGGTTGCTTCTGTATGTCCCTGGATTCAAAATAAAAGATGGCTACTCTATGGTAAGTAGAAGCTTGGGCACCGGGAGAGCGAGAACTTATAAGAGACAACCATCAATTATGAACCATCAATAGATGAAGCAGTGAGCTCTAGAACAGGTCAGCAGAAAGTTAGGCAGGTATAGGCCACATATGGCTCATATAAACTCGCAAAGAGAAGAAACTGACTTCTCACAGTGTCACGGAACCACGCAAACTAGGCCAGTCCAGTTAACAAACAATGAAACAAAAATATTTATTTTACAAGATGGGAAGGGAGAAACTAAGTTTTGTTTTAACTGAAACCACTCTGGCTCCAACAGAGATTAACAATTAACAATTCACACATTCAGGATGTCGGTCGGGAACTTAGACTACACCGCTGACTTAAAAGCTCCTAAGGTTTATGGTTGATGACCCAAAATGCTCAAAATCACTCACCCATGTAAGATGAGGTCTCTCAATCTGTACAGAAGATGAATCGCAGGTGGCGTCCCAGCCCACGGGGAGAGCCTCCGACTGCAGACCTGCCGCCCTGAGGGAGACTAACTCAAGATGATCCCCCTCGCGGGACTCCATTTATACCCAATTCGAATCTGACCTGTGGTCATATAAGGTCACATAGGTCCCTACTGGCCAAAGACCTCAGCTTTGTCTCCCATCAACTGAAACGGCCAATGCCCTGCGGGCATCATTCAAACTGTGGCGGGAAGGGGTTCCCACGGGCTTTGTCAGGGCGGGGGCCCCTGCCACCCCCAGCTGGCACCATGTTCATTGAGGAGGTAACACCAGACAGCTCAGCCTCCTTGGACATGCTACACCCTGCCCATGTATGTATTTGTTCTTCACTCGGCTTTACCAAGGGGTAGCAGTTTACTTTCAACAAGAGAAGCCAAACAGAGAAAAGGTGCCTGTGGAAGCAGATGCACATCCCAGGGGAGAGAGAGCTCTTTTTCCTTTGTTCTGATGTATGCCAAGCAGATGGCTTAAGCTGACCTCTTCCACTTTGAAAGGGAAGGGAACACGGGAACTTCATGCCTGTGTAGTTAGAATGGGTCTCACTCAGGAAGCTGTAGTTATCTAACGAGAGACAGGGCTGTCTCCCAGCTGTAAGCCGTGCTGCCTGTGTCTGGACATGAGGTTTTTCAGGCCAGATTCTGAAAGGAAGACCCAAATAATGTACTCTAGACAGTGTAGTTTTTTAGCAAAGAAGAAAAAGAACAAGAGATGTCATTGATACTATTTTTAAGGGATATCTAACAAAGCTTTGAGAATGCCCAAGGTATATTAATTATTCAGAGGCAGTTCTAACATAGTTTGTAGATTAAAAAAAAAAAGGGGGGGGAAAGGAAAAAAAAATTGTATTTAACAGTTAGTTCCTGTTTTTATCAGCAAGGGACAGTATTTATAGCCTAGTTATACAAAACATATTTTCAGAAATCATCTTCTGTTTAACTAATATTCAGAATATTAATTTTCATAGGTAGGCTACATAGGCAGCTGGATTAAGCTTACAAAAAGGTAACTTACCTCCTGAAAACTTGAACATAAAGGTTCAAAATTGTTCACTACAAAACTAGGACTTTGAAAGTCACTTTCCTTTCTCACAAATACCAGTTTTATAGGTATTGTTATTATTAGTTACCTCTAAGTGCATCATACTTTTTTCTTTTGTGATGTGGTATACCAAATTCTTCAATACTTTCCAGAAATACAAGGACAGCAGGTATAATGAAAATCCAACCAATAAGAGGTAGCTAAACATGACTATCATAAAACAATGCAGAAAACATAAATTAGTTCTCAGCTCACATTAAATGTTTTAATTAACAAATGGCAAAATGTAGTATGAAAAAGCTAGCTGATGCCTTGAGATAACACTTCTGAGAAAGAATAGTCTTACAAAACATTTCTCATCTTCTCCAAATGTATTTTCATCTAAAGCAGAAATGTAAGAGCCTTTCACTAGCTAATAGCAATAAAGCCTAGTTTCTTTGCAGCAAACATATATTAATGGATCTTCAACTCCGTTATCTGATAACTGGTCATTTAAATTGTAACTGATCTTTCACCAGATCAGGTTACTCAAAGCAACCAAAAGTGACACACAAGTGAGTGATTTAAAAATCTAGTGATTGCTGGGATTTTTAGTAAAGATTTTAATGGATTGCAAAGCTTTGCAAACTTCATGTCGTTTCAGGAAAGTCATCTAAATTTTTTGAGAACATTAACAGACATATGAAAATAGACTATTTACAACCTTTCAGCTCCTTCATGTGCATCGAGGTGAAAATTCTCTTTCATCTTCTCCATCTCCTTCTGTCTGTACACTTTGCATCTTAAAAAAACCCATCGCATCCTCTGGGAAAAAAATGTGGAACATGATAGAGTATATCTACTGTGTCCATTCAGCATTTAGCATAAAAGCTGAACCAGGTACTTGGATCCCATCAAACACTAATGAAACATTAAATAAACAGATTATGAATTGATGGATTGTATCAAGAAACCCTGTCAATGGTGTTGAAAACATCTATTAACAACTAGGAACTTTGTTCAATTTTTTTAGTGTGGCATATGTGCTGCAATTTAGGCACAACTCTAGTTTCAGTGTCAGATGAGCTGTCACACACATGTAATGCTATTTCTGGGATAATCAACTTTACAATAAAATTGAAATATTGATATCTTAGAGGGGGAACTACTGTGAGTGAAGATCCCTTTGCACATGCATGTAGTGCTGATACCTGAGACACATTGGAATAAAACCTGCCAGGCTGATTGAAGCCTTGTTTATATCAGTAAAAATGGGAAGCTACGAGGATCGCCAATAACCAAATAAATGACCAGAATGACCAAACCCACTGCTGTTCAGCCGTTGTGGTCTGAAATGCTGTGCAGTTGTTGTGGGTTTACCCTGGTAGGCAGCTGAACCCCACACAGCCACTCACTATTTCCCAGTGGGATGGGGGAGAGAATTGGAAGGGTAAAAGTAAGAAAACTTGTGCATTGAGATAAAGAGAGTTTAATAGGGAAAGCAAAAGCTGAGCATGCAAGCAAAGTCAAATAAGAATTCATTCGCTACTTCCCATCAGCAAGCAGGTGTTCAGCCATTTCCAGGAAAACCAGTGCTTCATCATGTGTAATGGTTACTTGGGAAGACAAGTGCCATAACTCTGAACATCTTTCCCTTTGCCCTTCCCAGGTTTTATTGTTGAGCACAATGTTGTATGATACAGAACATCCCTTTGGTCAGCTGGGGTCAGCTGTCCTGGCTGTGTCCTCTCCTCACGTCTCATGCACCCCCAGCCTACTCACTGGTGGGGCAGCATGAGAAACAGAGAAACTCTTGATGCTGTGCAAGCACTGCTCGGCAACAACTAGAACATCCCTGTATTATCAACACTGTTTTCATCACAAACCAGAAACACAGTTCCACTCTATGAAGAAAATGAACAGTATCCCAGCCAAAACCGGTACAGTGGTACAGAAATCAACACAATGATTTTGTCGTGGGCTGACTCAAGGTTTTACAGCAGTGAATCAAAATTAATGAGGATAAAATAACAAACACCTGCTTAGACTTTCTAGCCCAATATAGCATGACTGCCTGAGAGAAGGGAGATAAAGAGAAGAGAGGTCCTTCTCCAGCTTCATGCTGGGATGTTTCCCTACCTCCTTTATCTACTGGCAGGAGGATAAGGAAAACCAAGGCCAGGGAGTGGGATAAATTTTCTCATTATTGAGACTGAGAAGACAGTATAATCTCAGCACACCAGGTGGTGCCTGGGGGAGCTGCTCGGCTGCCACTGTGATTTTTGTGTCTCACTGCTGCTGCCTTAGGCAACTGCCTACTTGCTCTGGACCTACAGCTGCCCCTGGCCTTGGCAGATATGTTCCATACAAGTCATATGCCAAGTTTAGAAATTTAATTTCGTAGCTGTCTCATTGTTAACAATATTTTTGAGTTATAATACAAGTTTGAAGAACTGAATTATTTTGAATGATTATCAAACTAAAAAAGTTAGTCTGTTTATAGAATATAGAATACATCGCTAACATTTCAGTTCAGCTATTAATAAAACAGTAATAAAAATATGATAAACTCTAGATAAGTCAATAAAGAAGTGTCTTTGTTAAAAGGTATTTTTTTGCTGATTCTCATATTGAATTTAAGCCAGGAAATCAGCTATACTGAAGTTCTCTCTGTGAGTTTTTAATGGAAAAAAAATATATATATAAAATCTACATTGAAAAGAAGAAAAATAACAGATATATTGAATAAAGTTCTAGTGCCTAAATGCCAAGTGTAAGAACCAGTGTGAGCACCTGTCAACCATCTACAAATATTGCAAAGGTTTTAACCCCTTTGAGTGTATGAGCACAAGTATGAGAGATAAGAAAGAAATGTTTACTCACATACATCAAATAGCAATAGTGTTACAGAATGACACTTAAAAAAGAAAAATTATGCTGATGACCAATGAAAGAAGGAAATTCCTAACAACACTGTCTAACATGTGAATATATGCTCCAAGGGAAGTGATGAGACGGGTCTTGACTGATAGTAGACTTGTCTTGGTAACCTATTTTTAGAGGACCAAAGGTTCAGGCAAAATCTTCAGGGCATATAAATTAGGACCGTGGTAATTGACTAAATCAGTAACTGAGTATCTGACCATGGGGTTTAATGCACTTGGAGAAATGGGAAGTACTCCACTTCTACCTCCACTTTCTTTTCTGAAGTTCCTTAACATGAGTACTTATAGAATCATAGAATCACAGAATGGTTTGGGTTGGAAGGGACCTCAAAGATCATCTAGTTCCAACCCCCCTGCCATGAGCAGGGACACCCTCCACTAGACCAGGTGGCCCAAAGCTCCATCCAGCCTGGCCTTGAGAACTTCCAGGGATGGGGCATCCACAACCTCTCTGGGCAACCTGTTCCAGTGCCTCACTACTTTAACAGTAATGAATTTATTCCTAACATCTAATCTAAATCTACCTTCCTTCAGCTTAAACCCATTGCCCCTTGTCCTATCACTACACTCCCTGATAAACAGTCCCTCTCCATCTTTCCTGTAGGCCCCTTCAG
>VXBL01004965.1:976743-997728 GCA_013400195.1 Aramus guarauna
GCAAACTTGCTGAGGGTGCACTCGATCCCACTGTCCATGTCGCCGCCAATGATGTTAAACATTGCCGGTCCCAGTACTGACCCCTGAGGAACGCCACTCGTCACTGTTCTCCACTTGGACATTGAACCGCTGACCACAACTCTTTGAGTGCGACCATCCAGCCAATTCCTTACCCACCGAGTGGTCCATCCATCGAATCTACTTGGCAAAAAGTTTTCCATTCCTTTAATTCAGCACTATCACTGTTCCACAAATTCAGTGCATCTACACCACCTTTCTCTTGTTTGTGTCTCAGGACCATCAAATGTAGGAAAAAAAATAAAAGCAGAAAACAAACTACATATGGCATTTTGTTCTAGCTCAGAAACTGACATAAGCAAACTGGAACTTCAAGGGAACAAAACTATAGAAGAAGCAGATCTATCTGAACAGATTCTGCATCATTTTTCAATTTATAATCAGTCATAATGTCAGCATGTATAATACTGCACTTAAATTTTCTCGTATTTAAGAAGAACATTGTCAAAATATTCCTTTTTAAATCTGTCCAGAATCAAGCAAACATATCCTTTGCCCCTCAGTCCTCCACAGTTTTAAAACTATTTTGAGAGTAAGCAGGACAATATATACACAAATTGATGGTTTGACAGGAAGCATAAATGAAGTAAGGGGCAGTGGTAACACTTAGGGAGTAATTCATGCTAGTACCATACAGGAAACTACAGGACCTTTGATCTTATGCACTCAGTAGGTAATGATAAAGAATGCAATAGTGAAGACTAACTTAGTCATCTTTGTTCTAATATAATACTTTTGGAGTATATCCATTTTGGTTAGAAAATTTTAATTAGGCAAAATTTACACTATTCTAAACTGATCTGATCCTTCGATCTCTACTGGATTTTGTTACAAAGCTGTGAATTTTGCTGACTTTATTTCAAAGGAGAGATTGAGTGGTAAAAAGTGGCAATGAAAACCTACACATTTGGTCTCTATTTGGCTACCGGAACACCAAAGAAAGAAGATGGAAGCTAACAGTTATGATGGGGAGTCCAGAAATGGGTAGGGAAACAAAGGTAATGGAAGTGACCAAAGTTCACTGATACTGAGTGGCACCAGGACTGACTTGCACTCTTGATTTTGACAGTATGAAGACCAGAGAAGACAGAGTTTACAATTTTCTCTTTCTTTTTCTTTTTCTTTTCTTTTTTTTTTTTTTTTTTTTTTTTTTTTTTTTTGTTGTTGCTGGATCTCCTGACCATGTACTTTGATTTTCCTAGAAAATATGTGCACAATGAACATGTGAATGTGTTCAAGTGATAAGATGTATATTATCCTTCCATCTAGCAGACAATACTGTGAATTAGCTTATGTTTTCTTCAGCTCTAGAAGTGTGTTTGCCTAAAAGTAGTCTACCATAGAAAAGCAATTGGGAATTATAAGCCATTCCACATCAAATCAGAGGATTTAAACAGAACATGGACTCCTTACAAATCACTGAATAAACAATAATTCAGATGGCCTTGCTGTCCAAATTAAAAGATAAAGCGCTTACTTTGTTAGTGCTTAGATGTTAAATATCAGACAAATATAGTGTAATTTCTTGTTTTGAGCTTCCCTGATGAATCAGTTTGCCTTCTTTCTTCATTCTATGTTACGGATGGATTTAATTTGATTGGAATTGTAACTTTGATTTGATGAGAGCATTGTTCAATTTTGTTCAGCATAATTTAAGTAACAGAGGCTAAATTAGGATATTAATAGATTTTAAATCTGATTATTTATTAACTTGCAATCAAACTCACAGAAGCATATAGGTCTGCTTTTTCTATTTAAATTTTGGTGAGGACATCCAACCTCACAAGGTTAAAATGTAATCTGTAAGCTAATAAAATGGCTTCTAAACCTTTGTGTATTCTCTTCAAATAACATATCATCATCATCATCATAATCATTTTTTGTCATAAGAAGGTAAATTGCACTTAAAAACTTTCCAAGGGAGATTTGGGTTGTATTCACACCAGCAAAGTTTTCACTGCTACACATCCCTTTATCTTACAAATAAGAAATATTCTGTTGCTTTAAACTGTGTTTGCATTACATTTGTTCATGTTGCATGACATGAAACACAATGGTCTCTCTGATGTTTCACCATGTTTCCTGGTATAAGTTGAGATATTTTACTCCATAATACTGTCATTGTGGGTTGCAGACCTCTTATGCCCAGGAATTCTTCATGTATATTAGCTCTCTGACTTGATTGCTGCTTTTTTTTTGTGCATCTGGACCAAGGAAATAGATCATTAAGTTATTTTCATGATCTGAAAATATGCACTGTAATTTGGCAGCTAGAGTGGGTTTTAATAAAAACTACTTTTTTGGAACCTAGCATAACTGAAATATGCACCTACCACAAAATTACTAATAGTCACAATAAGCAGCTTAGAAAGTAGGCAGTAAATAAGCTCTGTGATGGCAAACACCATGTGTTCTGCAGGAAGAAAATGTGATTTTAACAACTACTTCAGTCTTAGTGGATAGATTTCACTCCACAGGCCAGATCATAACTTTGCAGAAGAAGTGCAGTAGCAGAGCTCAGTGACAGCAGAAGATGCTGTACCTAGAAAAGTTTCAGGAGAGCCAAACTCTGATGTGTGCAAAGGTTCTTCTTCTCAACAATATTCAGTATGATTACACACACAAGATAAGGACAAACACTGACATAGTTTTTTGCAGAGCTGAGTCCAATATGATGCATAAAATAAAGACTATATTGCATAATAACACAATTTACTAATGACAGATTTGCTTTCACTGTTTATAGTAGTATAACTGAGTTTCTGTTTAATTCAGCAGATAGACAACTTTTGAGGTTTTTTAAAGTGAAGGTACTCGAGCATCTTTTATTATTTGGTTTAGTTCAATATTTCATCCCAAGTGATTTCCAGCTCTACTGGAGATATATCCACTCACATGTCAGAATTTGACACTAACGTCAGAGATTTGCTTTATTACTCCTGGGCTTACAATCTTTATTTTGTTTCACGTTGGCTCTCCCCCAAGCACAGCTTGAAATGGATTAAAATTGAATAGTATTACTTGTGACAAATTCTCTACTAAACATGCAAAAGAGCAATACATTGGAGACGTCTGAGTTTATCTGTAACAACAAAATTATGGCTAAAGTGGCTTCTGAAAATAACACTGACTGATTTAAAACTTTTGGACAGAATTATATTAATGCTCTTATCTTATGACCAATCCCTGTTGATGAATGCTAATGATATTACACTGGAATAAACCAGGGGCTGGGGGATGTTGCATGAACTTTCAGAGTTAATTTTGCTAAGACACTGGTAAAGTTTAACTTGTAAAATTTTAGGCACCTAACAAAGATCTTTAAATTAGACAGCTGTTGTCTCTGGGATTCTTTTACAGATGGTAGAAAGCAAGACTTCTGCTATGCATTTTCTTCTGGAGGACTCAGACCCTTTTTGCTACAGCTGCACAGTGGGACAGGCAGACTCTTGTCCCTTTGCTATATGTATAAGATATTAGATCAATAATAAATGCACTCAGAGCTATTAATTCACTTATAAGGCCTCAAAAACAGAGTCCCTAGTAAATTGTCATTGCTAAGTTGCTTACAGCCATTTATAGTGTATACTACACAGTATATAATGTGTAGGAGAAATTGTTTCTTTATATATTTTGAAAAATTATTGTTTACATAGAAAATATTTTCTTTCCTCTCCAAATCACCATTTATTCTGTTGGCAAGCAAGGAATTTTTAGAGAGTAGAATTATTATTATTATTATTATTATTATTATTATTATTATTATTATTATTATTTATTATTATTATTTAAGAAATCTGTGCTGTTTCTGAAAGCTCTGATAAATTACCTAGCAGTTTCATAGACATGTGGTACATGACTGATTGTAGACTAGCTGTATTAGCATTTTGCCTTTCTCATAAAGGTGAAAGAGCCAACCATTGCTAGTAAGAGAAGCATGATTTATTTTTAATTTACCACATAGTTTTCTAACTTAAATCCAAAGAAAGTGTAACATTTTTCAAAAGACACTTTCTCAGAAGACACTATTACAGTAGGAGCTTTATCAACAGAAAGACATAGGTGTGCAATGTAGTTGCTTAAATACTTTCTGCCAAACTTGACATACTAAACTGAGATGCAGAAATTTTCGTGTCCTCTTATTTCTGCCACAGGTTTTTCCTCAGTTGAACTAACCCTTGCCAAACATAGATGACTGCAGCTATAACTCTCACCTAACCTATTATGGCATTCACTGTTGAGATGTATAGTTCATTTCAGCTGTGGTACTTGAAGTAGTCAGCATTCCTGAGAATCATCTGTCCAATAAATGTGAAAAAGGACACCCTTTTACCCAGAGCTTAATAGTCAACATATGTACTGGGATGTGGAAATTCCAGCATCTTTTTTGGTTTGTTTTTTGTTTTTTTTTTTTTTTTCTTCTCTCTTGTATGGGGAAGCTTGATTCCACATTAACCCGCAAGAAGAAAAGTGACTTTTCTGCCAGGCTAGAAAAATCTAAAAGAACACAATCTGTCTTAGTGAAAACTTCCTATTTTATAAAAAAATAAATACCACTGACACAGGAACTGAAACCCAGGTATGAAAGTGCCACCACTCTGCTGGAGCTCTAAGGTGACAAGTGCCTCCTTGTAGTGCTTTCTCCACAGATAACCAAAAGGGATTTTAAATACAAATTTTCCATGTTATCATATAATATAAATTAGAGTTGTTAACATTTTAAACAGAGAAAAATGCAAGATAACTAGACCAAACAGGAAAGCAATTTAAAGATCCAGGCTTGATTCCAGACAACTCACTGGTTTCCTAGGTTGCAACAAACTCTGTACAGTCCTTGCTGGTCTCTGATGGAGTTCCTCCTCCCTTCACTCTGCCCAGTCTGATCCCTGCTCCTCCCAGTAGCAGTAGGATTTCCTCTTGGCCTTCACTTCTCCAGGCTGGACAAGCCCAGTTCCTGTCGCTTCTCCATCATGTGCTCCAGCCCCACCACCTTGGTACCATCTGTTGCACCCGCTCCAGCATGTCAGTATCTGTACTTGTCCTGAGGAGCCCTGAACTGGACACAGCACTTCTGCTGCAATCTTGTGTCAAACAGAAGCAGAGGAAAACATTTCCCCAGACCTGCTGGCTATAGCCATGCCTGATAGGCAGGGGTTTTTTTGCTACATTAATGCATCATTGACCAATGTTCACCTTGTCATCCCTCAAGACACGTAGGTTCTTTTCTGAAAAGCTGCCTGCTGGCTGGTTGTCTTCAGCCTACACTGTTGCGTGGGCTTATTAATTCTCTCCCCACAGGATTTTGCACTTGTCTCTGCTGAACTTCATGAGGTTTCTACCAGCTCATTTCTCCATTCTCTTGACAGCCCTCTGAATGGCCCTACCTGCCAGTGTATCATGGTTGTCTGTTGGTTTGGTATTATCTGCAAAGAAGACAGCATTTATTTATTTATTTATTTATCTAAGAAGAATTTGTATTCATTCTGGATAAAAACAGAAAATGTCAAAGGAGATCAAACGACAGTCTGAGAACTTCTGTTTATTACGTATTCTTTTTCTCCCTCATTCTCTGGGGAATGTTTTGCAAGTTGTTATATTCATATCCATATCAGACCTGCATTTTGGGAGATTGTAAATGGACTTCTCATTCTTAAGATTATCTCTATAACAAAGCTTCTCATGCACAAGAGGGCAGTATGTCACAGGAAAATCTAACATTGGATTTATAAAGTACATTGCTGCTGTTGCTGGCATAAAAGTGTTTTGGGGCTGATATATCAGCTCAGCTATTTTAAATCCAGTCATTGAGCCAATTTAATGAGCCCAGGGAACCGAGCAAATTAAACATGTTTTCCTACATTTTTCCAGCCTTTACATCTTTATTGACTATACTGGCTTTGTATATACTATTTCATACTAATGCATATAGGGAATTCTGCCAAGAGTGACAATATTACAACATTGCTGCAAGCTGCAGCCAAAGCGTGATGATGGCAACAATTGACTCGGCAGCAAGCGCTGGCTCTGATGCTTCAAGGTCACCTTTCACTAGCAGCAGATGAACTTCCAAAAGCTGGTGTTTTGCCACCCTATGGATCCTGGAACTGAGTTTTACCTCCTGTGAAATTTCAGGAGACGTGAGAAAGTTTTGTGATGAATATTCAGATAGAGTGTTTTAACTTACCTGACCATGAAATAACTTTGCATTGTGCCTGGGGTTCAGTATGACAAGTTAATTTAGGCCTTACTGCGTTTTTAAGCCTCCTAAGACACCAAACCATGCAATTATCACCATGTAGTCTACGCAGCGTTCTGTTTTACATACTGTGAACCCCTCTGCGGTATGCTAATGACATTCTTAATATGTCTACTTTTATAGTATGGAAGAGGTAGGACTCACAATGAATGTGTTTATGCTGCAGGTCTGGAGAGCAATATTTGAATACTGTCACAGTTCATTATTTTAAAGCACCTTTAAACTCTTTTGCCACAGCATAAACCAGCAAAATACATCAATATTCCTCACTGTGTCTGAAGTCTTTTCTACTGAGGCCAGCGGCTGGCATATTACAGGTCAACATACAGGCACATTAAAACAGCAGTGAGAGAAAGCCTATATAGTATTTTCCCAGAATGTCTGGCTCACACCAGTATTATTCAATGTACGCTAAACTTACACCTGACTTAAGAATAAAGGAATACGTGTACAAAGTGAACAAGCAGCCAGTACTTTTTATTAGAAAACCTTTAAAGGAACCAATATTACATTTAGACACTGGGGGGGGAAAAAAAGACAAAAAGTGTCCTATGAAATGTCATTTACTTTTAAAGTTCCTTCTTCCCTAGACTTCTCTCTTCATTCCATGTGGAATCCTGAGAGAAATAATGCTGCTACCATTGTGCAAACCCTTCATTATTTCTACTCTTCAGTTCAAACTTTCCCTTAGCAAGACAATATTGTCCCCAGACTTTCTGCAGAGAGAAGGGCACAGAGGATGGGAAGAAAAAGCAAAGTCCAAAGGAGTTTTGCTGTCTCAACCATTTGAATTTGTAATCCCACTTTCAAAAACTGACTGGAGGCAGTACAGCCACAAGACATCCTTGGCAATCTTCGTAAGGGTATCTTGTGGAACACTAATTCGAAAATATGTTTGAAAATATATTTGAAAATGTGTTCTTCAGCAAGAACAATAATTGGCATTAAAATCTTCCCTTCCATGCAAATCTTTCCAGAGGATAAATCCTCCACACTGTTAAAGTTATTTTTCCAGATGCAGTCACACAAATGAATATTGTTCATTTGATATCATAGCGTCTTGTAAAACAGACAGAATAAAACACCCAGCAAATAGATATGCCTAAAATGAGAATGGATTGCATTCTTAGGTACCATGAGGCTGAAAAACTATTCCCTTCCATTTCCTACTTCATTCCCAGGGCCTTGGAAATTTCTAACCTAGGCTGAAAAAACATTTAAGCTATATGAATGCAATCAATCTCTGAATGCTTAGAAATATAACTCAACCATCAGTTGAAACACAAGCCAAGTAACCCTGAAGCATTTTAAATTAACTTAATATTTTCATTTCTATGTGCTTCTGATTAATTAATTGCATGCTGTTGATTTGCAAACATTTTCAAACTTGATTCTGTGAATTATTTTTTTCCCCTAGGATATTCCTTTGCCCAAAAGGTAATTACAAGTCTTACTTTAAACACATTATCTACCATACATACATAAACTGTTAACTTCATATCATACTCCCAGTGCAGAATCCTCTGGGCAGTCTCCACTTGGGGTACTCTGGGTAATTTAAATAGCAGTTTTCCTGTGCTTCATTTCTTTGTCTTCGGAGAAAGACAATTCTGTTTCAGGTTCATCACTGGTGTGTGAGACCATAAGTGGTTTTGACAAATCTGAAAATAGGATCACTTGTAAGTTTTCTGAATTTTGACAGTTTTCAAGATCTATTCTCAAGCTGAGAGAAAACCCAAACAAAGCCCCCACACAAGATTCCCTTCATTTTCCTTAATTTGTGTTCAAATCTCAAGGAAAAATTAGCTGTATTTATCTCAGCACTGCCTACCAGAATTTGTAATAGAGACAAAACCATGATATCCTATCATATGCTCATTGTGAAAAAATGTTCAATATAAAATTGAATCTTTTATACATTAGTAGCAAAGACTTGATTTAACTGTAGTGCAGCTGTCAGTCAGCTAGACAGCATGAAAATGTTATCACACTATGATTGAATAAAAGCTTGAATACATGTTTCTAAAGTAGTGATTCTTATAATTGCCAGTGGAATTTTCTTCTTTTTAAACACATACATTATAAAGCGCTTATTGTTAGATAACTAAAACATCTCACTTTTAGTGAGGTTTTAAAATCTTTTCAAAAACACTTCGAAACATCTATTATTTTAATTGGGTAAGTGATATTGGAAACTACTCTTTTTTTCAATGACATTTTTTATTACAGTACTAAAAAATCTTCTGACATGAAATATTTCAGAAATGCTGACATACTCCCACTGCCTCGGTCCTAGGTTCCACTTACAGTCCTCCTTCTCACAATTATCTGTATTGATAGCCCCAAGGCGTTAGGCCAACAGCGGTCTCAAAATCCTGAAAAGCGCGGGGGCGGCAGCAGCCCTGAGCAGTCTCGGAGCCCAGACGTTTGCTGAGCTCATCCCAGCAGCCCACCTGTGAGAAGTTTGACTCAGTGCTGGATGAAGTCTACACAGCTCTGTAGACCTTTTCTGCTTTGTGGAGGTTCCTAACAGACTTGCAGTAAAACTTTCAGGTACTGTTAGCTACCTGTGCCTTTTGGGTAAGGAAGCAGTTTCCAAGGCAGTTGCAGCTCAGATAGTGCGATCTTGTAGCAGGTTGTCTCCCCGGGTAGCCAAAGCAGTTCTTGAGTCTTGGATCTGAATTTGCAGTCGTGATTATCCATTGCCTGACCTGCTTCTTGGAAGAAAACTGTGAGATGCTCAGTCTCAGTCCTCTTTTCTTTGGAGTTTGCTAGTCACATCACTATGGCTGCTATGGTCTGAGTTTCCTGAGTCACCCTTTGATACTGCGTTGTCCAAAGGTTTGACAGAGCATCTTGAAAGTATTTTAATGCATATACATTGCACGGATACATGCACCACAATTTTGTTATTTCTTTTTCCAGAATCTCATCTTTTTACATACAACTTGATCTTTTCCTGCTTAAGAGTATTACTTTGAGGTAATTTTCTTTAGTTTATGACTTTACTCAATTTATCCCATGTTCTGTACATTTTCAACTTAACCAATCCCACTCCTCCCCTCGTTAGTTTTTTCAAAAATACTCTTCGATATCCTATTCACTGTATGAAGTTAACCAGGAAAACAGTAAAAGGATTCCAAATTTGTGTTTACAATCCGTCTTCTACGCAAAGCAGAATGGCACAGGTTGCTGTTGGTACGGCTGACATTTGTATTTCTGTGTGGGTTACCTTGCCCTGAGAACGCTGGGAAAACAGCTAAAGAGAAGCAAAACATTCCCTGTTTCATTCCCCCAAGTGAGTGGTTCCTGGTGAGCTCCACTGCAGTTAGGGGTTGGAGCAGCACTAGGAGGAAAGTTCTGTAAAGTTCACTTACGTTCAGACTTTGTCTATTTGCAAATCAACGCAATGCTGTTGGCTGTTTGCTTTGTATCCTGGCTGGGGTCTGTGGATTTGCAGCTGACAAACAGAACATGCCTCAGTCACAGGGTACAGGCAGTTCACTTACATAGAGTTTAATGAAAAGCGTGCTTAACCTGCGCAGCCACCTCGATGAGCATTTGTTCAATAGCCAGCAGCCCATGAAAACTGAAAAGGCCATGAATTTTTCAGTAAGGTTTCCACAGAGCAATGGAATCTCTTTGCTCTGGACGTCATCCCTCAAAGTTGTTTGGGTATGGGAGACT
This sequence comes from Aramus guarauna, assembly GCA_013400195.1. Classification (NCBI taxonomy): domain Eukaryota; kingdom Metazoa; phylum Chordata; class Aves; order Gruiformes; family Aramidae; genus Aramus; species Aramus guarauna. The sequence continues at coordinate 986,765 of VXBL01004965.1, forward strand.
GTAAGAGACTTTTTTTTTTGTTTTCCCTCCTCAAAAGGAGGGGTTTAATATAGACCAACACATAGTGAAGTGTGGAAACTGGGTGAAAGATTAACTTCTGCTATGAATACAAGTCAAGGTTGTGATCACTTTTGATTCTCCTTCTTATCTCAGGATTGGAAGGTTCTGCACTTTGCTTTCTGATTCAGTCTGCACCTCATCTACAGGAGTGGGCCTTTACCATAGTACTATCATATACATTGAAATAGAAAATAAAATATGTTAATGGAAAAGCTGGTAAAAAAATGAGAAAGCTTCAATCACTTTTTCATGTGGAAAAGACTGAAAAGCATGGGGAAAATTGTTTGAAAATAAATTTACATCAATTGTCTGGTTTTTACATCAACACTTTTTCCAACAGAAAAAAACCATGCCCCGTGATTTCAGCTGGAAATGCATGGAAGAAAGAAAGAATTGTGGCTAAGGAAGACCACCACAATTCACATATGCTTGTTTTACCTTGTATTTATAAACGTATTTTATTTTTATTGTTGGCTTTATATTTTAAAAAGATGTGGTAATGTGCTTTCAGAAGAAGAAAAAGACAATTAAGTCTACTGAATATTCTATTGTAGAAAACAAAATGAAAAACTGGGCAGAGGATGGCTCATGAATTTCAAAAAGAGCTCATGAATTTGCAAATGTGCCTGCTTAGAGCAGATAGTAGCAACACCTCCTCAGACATCATGCTCTATAATGCACTTCGACATGGTTACTTGAGAGGTAGTAAATGAACTGCAGTCCTTGTCCGGAATGTTTGATCAAAAGGGAACAGTCACAATTGTGCCAGGTCTAATTCACAAAAAAAGGCATGGAGAAAATGAATGCAAGCGTATCCGGTCTCTAAAAGGATTCCATGAACACTTCTAGGACAGCAGCCTTTGCACAGCAAATAATCCAGAGGCTGGAAACCAATTTACGAAAATAGGAAGCATCTATCGTTTGCACCAGCTGGGCTGCAGTGTGCTGGCAGAAGAAAATTTTCAATTTGAACAGCTATTAGCAGGATGTCAAAGTAGATTTTATTTCAGAATCTTCAGGACTTATGACTGTATTTTATAATAAAAAGTACAGTTAGAAGTTGACCCTTCATACGGAAAAAGATTAATAGCTCTATTCAGCTCGCCTTTTGCTTTGCTCATTATAGTTGGATTAAGTATTAAAATATAGAGCAGTATCTCATAAGTTTCTGAACTATAGTGCCAAAGCAGAACAGAAAAATCTCAGATGTGTCTCCCACCAGCTTCAATGAGAGGCAAACTCTGCCTTTCCTATAATATTGGACTTTTAAGGTCACCACTTTTTCTTTTTTATTTCTGAGCTCTGATTTCTTTTAAAAAATATAGTTCTTTCTTTTTAAAACAGGTTATCCAGACTGCAAACCAAACAATTCAATGTTTTCAGAATGTTGACACTAAAACAATGTACATACATGTAGAACAGTGACATGTAAATGTAAATAGAAAAAAAAAAATACTGTCAATATTCTTCTATTTGATTTTGGCCACTGTGAGAACTTGTGGAATTATAAAGGCAAAATTAACACAATACATAACATTTTTAATACTTATTGTCACAGACCTATCTTAGTTGGTCTGCTAACTAATAACAGAATAACAATATAGATGTTAGCTTGTATACAGGAATGCTTTGTAGGTCCTGCAAGCTGATCCACATGAAAGTCATGAGAGTTGAACATGTATACAGGTGTTTTTCAGACTCCATTTGTGCTGTTCATCCAGGTCTGACAGCACCAATTTCCCTTACAACATGTAATACAAGTCTATTATTTTTCAGGGAAAAAAAATAGTGTCATTAATTCTAAAATGTTACTGGTTTTGATACATCACCTAAAGTTCCAGTTGCTGGAGACCTGTGATTGTGGCAGGCTTTCAGCTTTCCTTGAGAAACATGCTTTTCTTTACACCTATGGTTGAAGAAGAGCTTGTATATATGACCTGATTGTATGCTGGCAGCTCAAAACCAGTCTGAAAAAAAATAAGTCAAATATAACGTTTTTAGCATCTTGACAATTTTGAGCTAAACTCTCAAATTATTGTCCTTAATTTCATTTCAAACGCTTAGCATCATTAAGAAGTGTGGCTACCAGAAAGCCCTAATCTTAACTTATTAATAATATAATTAAAAAAATTATAGAGAATATTTAATCTCTTTTTCCCCCACAATACTCTGTTTCCCTGTTAAATAGAGTGGTAGTTAAGTTACCTGCTTTGTGGGCTGGTACTGGGCTCATACTATTGGCCTTCAGCAGCTCAGTCATCTATTCTGTCCTGCAACATGGGATATTCGGTATCTTCTGGAAATCCAGACAACAAAATCAAAGAAAGAAATAAGAGAAAGGAAGAAAAAAAAATAATAAGAAAAGGAGAATACATCTCCTGAGAACAACTAATTTATCACTCATTGGTATGAAGGTTAAAAGGATTATAAATGAATTAAAACAAAAAAAAATTAATTTCATCAATGGAAACTGAAAGAAGAAAAAAAAATAAAATCAGCCAAACTGCTTTTTACTATGAAACTTTGCCAGAAACCCTTATTACTGCAAGAAGCATTTCCTTGCAGAACTTTGGTATTCCATACTTTTAATGATGCACATTTACTATTTGGCATTTAGGTGCATGTAAGGAAGCAATAAAGCAGCAATTTTATTTTTGTTTCCAACTCAGCGTTTGGGCTGTCAGTCCATACCTTGTATGTGATCCATCATCCAAATCCTATTCTGAACAGTGAGCGATGAGTTTGGCTGCAAGTTCTCTGTGGTGTTTATCTCGGTATAAAGACCAAGTCCTTTCACAAATAATACTGATTTTCACAGTACTTACTGTGGTGTGAAACATTATTCCCAACTTTATAGGTAGGCTAAAAAGAAAAAAAGAAAAAAAAAAGGAAAAAATTAGTTTTAGGTTCATGAATTGGAACATTTATTGGAGCTGAATTTTTGAGCAGCCAGAAGTTTTCTAACACCTACTGTTGCTGAAGCACAGCTGTATCTGTATATACTTGGGCATTGGAAAGGAACACATCAGATGAAAGAGGGACAGAATCCCACTCCCCAAGGAAACATTTACCTGCCTGTGGTCTACAGCCATCTTCTCTCATTCTCCAGCCACTATATCTAAAAGTGAAAAAAAGATGAAAGCAAATTCCACAGAGCTGTTACCTCTGCAATACTATCATGCCTGGAATTAAGCCAGAGATCTGTGAAGAAAAAAAGTTGGTGACATAACTGCAAAACACTGACTCATAAACCTCAGAGAGTCAGTTTCAAGTTGATAGTACATAAACAGGCTGGCCCTTCCTCACTCTTAAATGACTGATCTTGCAAATTTAGTGTATATAGATACGTATATATACATACACAAATATAATATACACATTGTCTACATATTTATATCAAGCTTGCATATCCATAAGAACATCTCAAACTTAACAATACAGACCTAAAGGTTTTAACATAATTACCATTTGTTTACTGGCATAAACATCTTTTATATAGTTCAAGACAGGTGATGAAGAGTATCATATCCAATTAAAATTGCAGAGAATTCTATCAGAGAATATGACTGTGGATTATGATCAAGCCTGTTGAAGATGACAATTTTGCTTTTACAAAACGCACTCTGGGATCCCAAATGACAAAAGTGGTCAGAATCTAGCTCCACAATCACTAATAAATGCTATGTCACTCACCATTACTATCTAGGACTACAGTGAAGTTATTTAAGTAATTGAATGGGAAAATCCTAAAAGAAACTGAGAGAGCAAGCAAAATAAATTGTCATGTTGTTTATGCTTCATATTTGAACTATATCTTAAGGGGATGTATTCTTTCATTTCTGTCAGAATTTGCTTCTTGGTCTATAACATATAAATTGCAATTTTATGTAGAATACAAGTGTAGAGTTTTCTTCTGCTTCTGGACACTCAGACAGCCAACTAGGAGGATGATGATGTTCAGTTAATCAAGATACCTTAAGCCAAATTCTCCCCTCATGTACATTAGTGCAAACACAGTTACTCCATCACTGAAGATTATATGCAAGTGGTTTTAATGATCAACATAGTTAATTAAGAAGTGTGGGCTTAGTCCTATGAATATAGAGGTGTTTTATGCCTTCAGAGTTGAATTACCACCTTCTCCTTAAAGGCAGGATCTGCTTTCTGAAAACAGCAGGTTACCACTGACAAGTAAAAATCGAGAATCCATGAACTCAGTAAGTATTATTTGACAAAAATCACCCACCATCAGCCACAGATCTGTATCAGGTAGAAATGCATATTTCCAAAAATAGCTTTAAAGCGTTATCCTGTTAAATTTGAACACCATTGGTAGAGAGGACACTTTTTTTTTTTTTATTCCTGTTTCTCTTTGATACATTCTAACAGAAAGAGGAAAAAAAAAAATAGATTTCAGCAAATGTACCCACTGTTCCAATCACTTGCAAAACAGTAGGAGTTATTTTAATGGACATGATTTAAAGTAGACCTTTACCGAGCATGACTTTCTATTTAAAACTGCAAAATATAATGAAGTAATTCTTATGTTAAAATATAGCTAAGTAAAATGCAGAAAATAAAAGCACAGTTAAAATATTTAAACTTAAAAATAATTGTTTAATGCAATATTTTATCAGGCAATTAATCATGTTTTACTCAGTGAAAAAAAAAACCACAATCACTAAATCATTCATTCCTGAACACTTATGTTTTTGTAAAATAAAGCTAACAGTAATTAGATAAATGTTTTGAATTTAATCTTTTGACATTCACTAACAACTCCGTGCACTTCCACTCACGGGAGTTAAAAATGTGGTGTATTTGATGACTGGTTAGAACCACGTTTTGTTGCAGGATTAATCTGTTTTAAACAGAAATATAACTGGAGGCATATGTTGGATCATCAACTAGATCTAAAGCTTGATAGAAAACACTGTAGGGAATTAATGTACGAGACACAGATCAATGGTTGTAGGACTGAATAGATCAATGGTTGTAGGACTGAATTAAAATAATCAACAAACAAATACTCAGTAAAAATTATATATGTGATTTAAGAAGTCTGAAGCATATTAAAAAAAAAAAAGAAAAAAAGAAAAAACAAATAATAATCCTAGTATTGATTAGAATCTAAACAAGTAATTTTAAATTACCATTTTGTACACTTCACAGAAACTATGGTATAAAAGCCTCAAATGCCTGTCAAACTTGCAGTTTCTTTTGTATATTTTCTTTAAAAAGTGACTAGGGCTGCTCATAGGGTATCAGATGTTCATAAAGAAGTTAGTTTCTTTGGCTAAGGAGCGGATACATGATAAGCAATAGCAATGGAAGATTTTCTTATCTGTCCTGTACCTCAGCTCCTGAAGGTCTGTCAATGTTCTCAAGATCTTCACCTTACCTAAATTGGTTGAGATAACGTGGTCTCATATTGACAGAATAAAATATGTCTGGGAGTGGGACAACACCTAGATCAAGGGATGAGATATTCCTTACCATCACTGGCTTCTGAAAAAATTGCCATTAGAAAAACTCATGAACCAAAATGGTAGCTCACTACCTTCAGCCCACTAGGCAACGTGATACACTGATTTGCACAAATTACATGTGAAAGATGTAATTGAAACCAGAGTGCTAGAGCCATGGAATGTATTCTGCTGCACACAGTTGAAGGTGTTTATTATAAATGTACGAGCTTCACTCTTATCTCTGTCTTTTGCTTTTGATATTTTGAGATATAATGCAAAATACTAATTTATCAAAACCTTCTACAAGTAGGTAGAAAAAAGTTCTTTTCTGGGAACTCCTACATCTGAAGTTTTTACATTCATACTTACTGTTAAATGTGAACAAAACAAGAAAGAAAACCAGAGAAAAATAAAATACTAATGCTGCTAAGCACGAAGTCATATCCGTGGATTTTTTTTATTCTGTGTAGCTATGCAATGCTATTGGTCTTGGACTTTTGCAACATAGCTGTTCAGTTACACTCAGAAAGATCTTAAGTCAGTTTTGATTAAAGGCAACTGTGAACTCCAGACCCGGCTTACAATGTTCAGTGACATAGTCCAAGATTATTCAGAAGTGTGACAAGCCAGTCAATTTTACTTTTTTTTTTTTTTTTTCCTCGTCTTTGATCTTTATACTTCTCATTCCTCCTAATTTCCAAGGAGCCATAGAATTTCTCTGCAGAGAGAGAGATGTATTTCAGAGTAACCTCAATAGATTTTTCCACTGTGCAATGCACTGAACTGACACTTTAAAGCAGTCCTCAAGGAAAGGTCACTTACAATCTAATTTAATTCATGATGTAATGAGTACATTTGGGGAACCAGTACAAAGATAATGATGATGTGAAATCCAGTTTGATTGAGTCTATTTAAGTGAACAGCTAATGGAAAAGAGAACAGAAGTCACAGAACCATAATGACATGGATGAAAAGGATATTGAGGTTACCTACCCCAAGAGAAGATAAATCATATCTCCATCATTTCCGGTCTTCAGAACTCTCACTGATACCCATTCAACCATATGTAGACCATTAAGAAGTATTTTCTATTGTGTAACTTGTATCTGCTTTCCTGCAACTGTAATACCATTGCTTCTTAAGCTATTATGAAATGCTGTAATCCTCTTTAATCCTTTGTTCTTCATATTATCTTTTTATATATTTGAAAGTCATCATCATGTATTCTCTGTTTTCCTTTGCTACACTGCATGACTTGAATGTATTCAGAATTTCCTCATTGCTTACCCTTCACAGATCATTTTTGTTGCCCTCTACTCTCCGCTTGTGTCAGACCTCTCTGTGGAAGTCAACAAGAATGTAAACAGAATTGAAATTTGTTATTTGTCATTAACAGAAGTAGTAAAAGGTGTTTGGGGCTGTGTGAACAATATTTTTTTTGTCTGGAAAGGTAAAGAGTGGAAAAAAAATAATCATAGGAACTTTACAGTTGATTTTGTAGCAAAAGAGAAATGATGAAGAGGAGAGTGCTGGGAATAGAAGGATGCCAAAAATGTATTAAGCAAAAAGAGATGGGAACAAGGATAAGGTAGCAGCACATTCTGGCATTGATGTTTTAAATGTTCCATACATTAGGGTATAAGAAGCTTTCCCAGAAAAACTGAATTATTGTCAGAGAGAGGAAGTTGGTCAACTAAGAAATCAGAAAAAGGAACAAGCAAAGCAGGTCAAAAATTAGCCAATGGAACTAATTTGAGACAAAATAGTATCTATCTGAACAAATGTGTTGCTTTTTTCAGAAAAAAGTCTATTTTTGTTTGAACATAAGAAATATCCCACATGGGTGTTTTTTTTTTTTTTAAGATTTGTGCTCATGGTGAGGCTTTAGCTACGGTGCTTCCTAGCCATGTTTTCTTCTGTGGGTTAAGTACCTGAAGGAATTTTATAGAAATCAAAGCTCAGCTTTGCCTCATTAAAAACAAACTTTCATGGCAAGCTCAAGAAAAAACATTTGATGGAGACTAGGTGGCCATTTGGATGAGTGTTAGAAAGGTGTTATTTTGAAGAATTGATATGGTTCCAATATCTTCAGCAAAACTCCCTGTTCAGTGTCTCAGGTCCTTCCATATGGCTACTATCAAAAATGCAAAAGATTAACAACTTCACTAGCCACTCTGCTCTGGCTTACCAGACAACCTGCATGTATATGAAGGCTTCTTGGATCAAGACAGCAGTAATCACAGCAATATTCCTGCATCCTCTGTACATTCAGCAACACCCTGCACTTTGTATTTGCTGACACAGAAGAATAACCTTTCCCAGCAGTACAACACCAGGCGGAAATTGGCTTCTAACAACAGAACAAACCACAGAGGTTTCCTGCTGCTTAGCCTTGCTTTAACAGGCGGCAGCAGAAAGTTAGCCACCTGATAAATACTGTAAAGGCATAAGAGTTAAAAAAAAAAATAAAAAATGCAGGCCATAAGGGTATGATTGTCTACATGCTAACATAGCGTTGGGGTTTCTTCAATCGCAGTATGACAATGATGCCAAGGGATAAATATCCCTGCAACAAGCCCATGCAGCATTTTTCAGTTTGCAACTTGGTTACTTTACTCAGATGTGTTTTCTGCAGCATACAAAAACTTAGATTCATTTCTAAAAACCAAGTGAAACAACGTTGTGGTGGGTTGACCCTGGCTGGAGGCCAGGTGCCCACCAGAGCTGCTCTATCACTGCCCTCCTTCACTAGACAGGGGAGAAAAGGTGTAACGAAAGGCTGGTGGGTCGGGATAAGGACAGGGAGAGATCACTAATTATCATCTAATTTATTACCAAGCAAAACAGAGTAGAGCAATGAGAAATACAATCAAATCTTAAAACTCCTCCCCCCACCCCTCCCATCTTCACAAGCTCAACTTCACTCCCAGTTTCTACCTCCTCCCCCTCAGCGGCACAGGGGGACGGGGAATGGGGGTTACGGTCAGTTGATCCCACGTTGTTTATGCCACTTCTTCCTCCTCACACTCTTCCCCCCGCTCCAGCGTGGAGATCTTCCCACAGGAGACAGTCCTTCATGAACTTCTCCAATGTGAGTCCTTCCCATGGGCTACAGTCCTTCACGAACTGCTCCAGCGTGGGTCTCTCCCATGGAGTCACAAGTCCTGCCAGCAAACCTGCTCCAGCGTGGGCTCTTCTCTCCACGGCTTCACAGGTCCTGCCAGGAGCTTGCTCCAGCACAGGCTTCCCATGGGGTCACAGCCTCCTTCAGTTGTCTCCACCTGCTCCAGTGCGGGGTCCTCCATGGGCTGCAGGTGGAATCTCTACACCCCCTCATCCTTCCTCCATGGGCTGCAGGGGGACAGCTATGCTGGCACTTGCTGGAAGTTGAATACTATTACCATGCTTCTTCCTTCACCAAAACAACAACAACCAAAGCCCCAAAACAACAACAACACCCCCCCCCAAAAAAACCCCCACCCCCCCCCCCAAAAAAAAAAAAAACCAAAAAACTCTGAACTTCCAAAGTCAAAATAGAAATTCTGAGCACACCAGTTCTAATATTTTGAAATCTTTAGAGGTCTAGGATACAATCACATCATATTGTAAGCAGGAAAATAGCTCAAGGACTTCTGGTTAAAATCTTTTCTTTGTTCTTCTGTATGGATCTTGCATTATTTCATTAACAGCAAGTCTAGCAAAACATACAATAAACGGACAGAAATGGTTCTAAATTTATCTTGGTCTAGTTTTGACCAGGGCAGAGTTTTTTTCTTTTTTTTTTTTTTTTGTCTACCTTTTTATTTTTCCTTTCTTGTATCTCCACTCTTGGTGGGGTGCTATAATCACCTGTTATCCTCCAAGTTACAGACCCGGATGAGAACTTATCACTGTATCCAAGAGAGTCCTCCTCTTTTTGTTTCCACACAGAAGTCTCAGCTCTTCAACCGCTATCATTCTCTGCTGTCTTATGATGCATACAACATAACATGGATACCACGATGCTTTCTAAAGGACAGTACAGACAATCCTCTGCAAGGTTTTCTTCCTCAGTGTGACATACAGATCGAAGACACTCCCAAGATATTTTCAGGACACAGGTAACTAAACCACTTCCCGTCAATTATTGCTCTTTCTCAATGACCATATTTTCATGGCAGGTAAGGGTTGGGTGACAACTGTCAACTTAAATATCTCTATATAGATTCTCATTTTCTTTTGTGAGATATCCAGATATCATTGAGCTCAATAAATACTACACTTGCCTTGAGTGTTTTGTGCTGTTACATTATTCAAATTCTGCCCTTTATTTATGTTACTTGGATTTTTTATTTTTTTTTTTTTGGTTGGCATTTTTAAACCTGTTTCACTCCCAAATACAATCTTAATTTCTGCGGTTTTGAACCCAAAGCTATTTTGAGATTTATTATACTGAACGTTCTTCCAAGAGACAATACCAACTCTGTTTTCCTCTTTACCACTTTGTGCAAGTCAGGTGCCTTGTTTGCCAGAAGTGCAATACTGTCGAATCAAGTTCATTATAACTGTGCTGATCTGTTGCACTGTATTCTTGTATTATTTCTAGCAATTGCATTTTTCAAAAGAAGTTAAAATTCAAAGTTTCAAAATTCAGGTGTGGTTTTGGGTTTTTTTTGTTTGGGGGGTTGTTTTTTTATGGCTAGGCTTAATTAACACTCCTTTGTAAAGTGTAAACTTTGCTTTTGTAAAGCAAAGTGTAACTTTGCTTAACATGTGTCTATAGAAACTTACATAAACACCATACATGTATTTCTAAAGCTAGAGAAACTATCAATGCGATGACTTGAGTAATTAAATAACACATTTCACACAGCAGCTTGGTTTGGCTTCTCAGTTGAAGGTCAGAGCTATCATCGCCTTAAAGTGCCTTCTGCACATCCTGATCAGTCTGTCAGAACTCTTGTATCTGCCCTTCAGTGCTGAACAGAGGCAGAATTTAACAGAGAGCAGGTAATCAATAGTAGTTATGTACTGCAGCAAGGTGAGTAGACCCATTATTTGTCAAGGGTGTTTAGGGAAAAATAGTTAATTATCTCCTATATAGCCTGACCAGCTAGCTCAGTTTAAAGAACAATTAATACATTGTAGTTCAGAAATATATCCAAAAGAGGATATTAAATTCTGGTGGAGAAACTGCTCTATTTTTTCTACCTTTTTTTTTTATTAGCAAAGCATTAAGTACAATATATGAAATACTAAAATACAGTTAGAGTAAGACACTTTTTTCAAAAGCATTCAAAGATTTTAGAGCTTTTTTCAATTAAACTTTATATCACTATAATAGGCAAACAAAAATTATTTAATAGATGAGTACATGAGCACAGCCCATTGTTTGAGAGTAAGAGTTAAATAGCAAGAAAAGTCCCAGATTCCTCATGTTTCTTGACAAAAGAGCAT
>VXBL01004965.1:997786-1085802 GCA_013400195.1 Aramus guarauna
TTTTTGTTTTTGTTTTTGTTTTTAAACAACCCAACATTGTAACAGAAAAAAAAGAAAAAACAATCCTAGTATAATTTGCAGAATGTTGTCAGAAGAACTAGAAAACAGTCCCTGCTATATGAAGAAGATAGCAGAGCACAAGTTAAACCAGAAGTGATAATACAAAGAATTGCATCTGAAGCAGAACAACCAGGAAATAAGAGGTGATAGCTACAACAGTAAAGTTAGCTGGTAGGGTCATTAAAATGGGAACCTGCTTAAGTTTTCCTCCTTTTTTCTACTAGTGACTTTCCTAATAGTTTGCACATTAAATATGGGACTCAAGAGAGAAACTGCTTTTTTGGAAAAGTATAATGGATAGCACGACTGTTTAACATAGCTTTGGTGATTTTTAAAAAGCCAAGATAATTATCACTGATAGCACAGTGTAGCTGTTTATCAGTTTTAATTGCTTCCAGAGACAACTGTAATGCTCTGAGAACTATATGTATAAATTCACATATACTCTGATTTAGGAAAAATAAAAAAGTATACTGCAGCAATATTACTTTTGTTTTTTCACTTGGATGATTGATGAGGACACTTCTTTCCTTCAGAGTGAATAGTCATGCTTGAATTCACGACAGAAAATCACTACGAAGAAAAATGCCATGAATTGCTTTTTTCTTTTCTGTAAATTCAGTATAGTTATGATATTGCTAACAACATATTTCAAAGACTATAGTATCATAATCTCTACTCTGCAGCTCCAGATATAATTGGTACTGTGCAGGAAGAAGAATTAGTTGACAAAGAACTCTTTGCTCTTCTTCAAGTCACCATTTATCAGACCAATTGTCAACTACCTACTTACTGATATTTATAACTAAAAGTGAATTCTAGAAATCTCTTCCCCCTGATGAATTAAAAAGAAAAAAAAAAAAAAAAAAAGACAGAATGGTATGGTTGGAAAACTATAGAAAGGGAAAAATGCGTCTATTCAATCTGACCTCATCACTCAGTTCTAATTAGGGGAATTTTCTACCACCAGTTGTGGTAGCACGTTCTTTATGTCTTGCTTCAGAAAATAATGGAATCTGAACTAATGGTTCAGCTCATGATAGTTAAGGATTTATTATCAAGTAGACAAATATCCTATTGTTTCAGAAATAATTTTGTAAGAAAATCGTTTATTTTTTGACAGTTTTCTAATTCAGGTGACCTCATCTTTCATCTTACTGAAGTAAAAAACTGGTATACAGGATACAAAAATCCTCAGAAAACAGAGGATTTTTATGTGAAAAATAAGTCACATTGTAAAGTCATATTATAAATTAGAAACATGATGTATTGGGAGTATGTTTTGAGAATGTTGCATGTGTACATGGAACAGAATTTCTACATAGTCATTTTGTGCATCTGTGAATTGTTTTCCTCTCCATAGAAAGCCATGAACAAGTACTAGCTGGGTGTGAATGAGACTTGTACAAGTTCACAGTCAATTCCAAACTCCAGGGACAGTGGTTGAGAGAGAAATGTTTACATAAAACCCAGTTGTTATTGTCATAGAAAACTGTGGATACACAACCAGGGACATGGAGATAAAAACCTGTCTAAATCAAAACAAAACTAAACCCAAAACAGAGGCTCCCTCATGACAGTGTCATCGCAGCATTGTTTTGATTGGAAATCAATAAAGATGTAATTTATTGTAAATTGAAACTGACTCCAGTGACAGCAGGGATTAATGATCATGACAAATTGAGCTAAAGGATGCATTGCCTTGTCTAACTCCATTGTCACCCAAAGTTACATTGACCAACAAATTAAATTTTGTTGGTCCATTATAGTTAAGAAAGTACATTTCTTCATGTCTTTTCCTCAGATGCTCTAGAAAGCCTGGAAAGTCTCTTTTTTTCTTTTACAACAAATACACTGTGGTAATCCCTCATCTTTCAAATCTTGGTCCTAGACCATTCCTTCTTCAATTCCTTGCCTACAGGTGGTAAGCCATTCTATGGCTCACAGAAGTGATCTATTTCTCAGGTCCTACTTCCTGTAATTCACACTTTGAGATGTAAAGAATATTAACCTTTTCAACCTTTCCAAAAGAGCTCTGAATGACTCAATTTATCATGTTTGGCAGAGGACTCAATCTCTTTGGTCTGTCAAGGCCGAGGGAAAATGTGCTGTGCCACACCTCCTACCTTCTCTTTTCCCCTGATATCTCAAAAGAGTATCAAAATGTGTGTGGCTCATTTCCATCCTACATGGTCAGGTTTTGTTCTTTCAGAGGGAAAGAGGGAAAGCATAAGAGGAGAAGGAAGGCTTGTTATGCGACACAAGGCATATATCCAAGCTAAAGTTCCACACCAGAAACTGAAATCTCTGATCCAGAGTTGGCCAAGGGTATCCCTGACCATAAGTTAATTTTAACTATCAGGTTACAACAATAATAAATTTCGCCAGGAAATCTGTACTGTATTTGCAATTTACAAAGTTTAAGGGCCAAATTAATAAATTGAAAGTTAGTTTCTATATCATTGAATGTAATTTGCAACTTTACATAAAGGACCCTCAGAATTCCATGTGCTTTAGGAAAATAGTCCTTCAAGGCAGACCTCGTGAAATTCACCACTTATTTGTGCCTTAATTATTAAAACATACACAGAAGATTGACAAACATGCCTAATACACACAGAACAGCAGCAAAAAAATAAAAATAAAAAAAATCAAGCACATACTGTAATAAATGAAAATATTTCAGAGAATTCCTCTTAAAACAAGTGTGACTGCTGAACATGAGTGCTGTAAGGAGAAGTAGCAATGAGATTAGGATACTCCTTTTCAAAGAGAGTCTGAAAATATTTGAAAAAGTATAATTGGTTATTGAAGAGGAAGACAACTTGTACTAATGCTGAAACACATATGCTTGATGTTATATATTGTTACATAATGACAAATATTGGGATGATAAATTAGTATCTTGAAAAAGAGTGAGACTATTATCTTAATGCAAGTAAAAAAAAAAAAGTGGTAAAGAACATAGACAATTTCTTAGTATTGCAGTTTTTCACTTTCCCTTACACTTAAAGGGAGTAATCAGCTGCTTTAGCAATTCCTCTCACGTGAAAGAATTGTATTCTAGCATGCAGCTGGCTCAAATAACTTCTAACCTGTGATAAATTATGAATTTCTAAAACATCCTTCCCATACTTTCAGAAGTTAGAGTATACTTGCACATCCTTTCAATACCAGTAAATGAAGGATTAATTTTTTCTGTACACAGCAGTTCATGTAGGACCTTAAAAGTCACTGTGGAAGTATGCCCTAAGTTTTCAGGTCAAGAGATTTAAATTCTTTTCAGACTCTCCTCTAGGATCCCATTGCCTACATAATAGACAGCAAACAAAGTACATCATCATTCAGCATGACAGAATCAACAAGAATTGTAAGAAATTTATTTTCCTTTTAGCTTTTGTAAATAGGCTAATTAACTCAGTAAGTGCCTTTTGACAGCAGAAATGGTTTTTCCTCACATTTTTTTTTCCAGTTCAGTTCAAACTTCCTGCACAGAACATTGTTCACGTCATTCTTCAAAACCCATTTCTGAGAGGGTCTTGAAAAATCCACACAAATACTGGGCTTACATGGACAAATAGAGTTTACTGCAGCAAAACCAGGTAAGTGTTTATTTTGATTACATTTGTGGTACTAAGGTCTAGAAAAAAATATACATAGCAACTCCAGAAATCTGTTACCTGCACTTACAAAGAACAGAAACACTGGAGGGATGTCATGGTTTAACCTAGTCAGCAGCTAAAACAACCACACAGCCATTTGTTCACTCCCCCCACAGTGGGAGAGGGGAGAGAATTGAAAAGGAAACAACCCAAAACCAACCAAAACCAACCCTGTGGGTTGAGATAAAGACAGTTTAATAGGACAGAAAAGGAAGATGATAATAATAATAATAAAAGAATATACAAAATGAGTGATGAACAGCACAATTTCTCACCACCCAAAGGTGATGCTCACCTGGTTCACAAGCTGCCCAGCTTCCCAGACAACCCCTAGTTACATACAGAGCATGATGTCATATGGTATAGAATATCTTTTTGGCCAGTTTGGGTCAGCTGCCCTGGCTGTGTCCCCTCCCAGCTTTTTGGGCAGCCCTCACTCATTGGCAGGCCAGTATGAGAAGCTGAAAAGTCCTTGACTGCTTGGAACAACTAAAACATCAATGTGTCATCAACATTATTCTCATCCTAAATCCAAACCACAGCACTATACCAGCTGCTAGGAAGAAAATTAACTCTATCCCTGCTGAAATCAGGACAAGGGGAAATTCAGAAAAGGGCGAAAAAGAATGATAATGCAAACTACTTTAATAGCAATAACTAGAAGTTATGGCTATATGACTTCTGCCATACTGTGTCAAGCAATCTTAAATCACTAGTCAAGCTCTAAAACCTGGCCATGTAGATTCTCTTAGATTTCCTACTCGTGAAATAAACCATGCTTGCTTAAAACACAAAGGCTGGGTATCCACAAAAGTAGTTTAAATAAGTTTGTTTTATTGGCCAAGTCTGAACCCAGTTGGTTGTCAGAATGTAACTGAGGAATTCATTAAACCCTGGTATCGGAATATGATGATTTGCCTATAACATTTTTCTAGGGATCAGCTACAGCTGATCAGATGAAAGCTATTGGACTTGCATCTCCTCACTGGAATATGTTCTTCTGTTTCATTTGACCATATGATTGCATTTTTATAATGAGTAGTTATTCCCTGGGTATGTCGGGCAAATAAGTATCTTCAGATACTAATGTGATTTTGCTAGCTTGCTCCCTTAAATAAGTTTTTAATATTTGACTCTACATATGTTCTAGTCTTCATGAAAAGACATGGTGTACTCGCATATTTTCTTCATTTTAGATGTATCATATGAAATCTTTGAAGGTTTTCTTGGACAGTATGCTGGTTTCTGTACATCCCATTTAGAAGTGCCTCAATGCACTGTGTGGAAACTCAAAAATCTCAGAGCTAAAGTTAGGACATAAAAATTGTCCAGGGAATCTATGATTATACAAACAAGCCTACATCTTGGCTTACACAAAACAACTCTTAACTATCATCATCTCCTAGAAAGCCTCTGCTCTGTGCTCTCTAGGGATTCCAGCCAGCCCTTCTCTTCATTCCCTTCAGTTTAAAAAAGTAAAACATCTTATTACTGCCATTCCCAAAACCTTTCCATCATTGTTTTACATTGATTTTCTTAGCAAGAAAAATCCTGAAGCTATTTTATTTAGAGGGATTTCTAGATTCTCCTGATGCAAGAAGCTGCACCTGCAATCTGACTTGGGGAATCACTGCCTGTCTGGCAAAATGCTGTTCTGTTGCTGTACAATCCTTGGAATGTCAAAAGTATGACAGATTTTAATACAATTTACAGTAAGAGTGGAATTAATATTTACCAATCTAAAACATTTGATTGGAACTTGGCAACACTAAAGTGGTTTGACAAGTCATTGCAGCTCATAGCATGAGCTGTCAGCCACTAATCCCACTATGATGTATCTCAGATAGAAAATATGTTGTAAAATACAAACTTGAGATAAAGGCTTTGTGTCATTTTAGTAGCAACATTTTTACAAATGTCAGAACGGAAAAATTCCAGATTTGAAGACAGCAGATACTGGAAGTTTTCACTTAACCCCACTACAAGACAAGGGAACTTAGCAGAGCTGGTGAAATATTAAACTACCAACACTACAAAGATCTTTTTGTATGAAAGAGATAGCCAAAGAACAGTTTCTTGTATTTTTTGACCAGTTAGAAAACAAATTAGGACATCTGTTTACCTTTCTTTTGGGTTAAACTAAGCCCTCTAACATTACATTAGCATTTGATTAGGGATGGAAAAGTTGCTTACGGCTTAGGGCATGAAACTTGAAAATGGTGGAGTTAAAGTCATTATGAGCATACCTCAAAATGAAACCCTACGCTGTTTATTAGAGACAGCTAAACTATTTGATGTTAAAATCCGCCTGGTGTTCTATTTGCAAATTCTCTGCATGTTTTTATGAAATTTAACTCTACATGACTACCTTGCTTACCTCTTACGTGATGACCACACATCACAACCTTTTTGCAGACTATCACTTCTCCCCTGAAATGCCGAGTTCTGTAGCCCTTTGAGGGTCAGGGTGGTACACTTGATCCCCATTTCCTTACTGTGACTTTTTGGTCTTTCTGTGCCTCTTGTGTTCACTGCACAACTTCCCTACTAGGTGTCATCCATGGGTAGTGGGAAGTCTTGTTTCTAAAAGTACTTCTCATCCTATTCCATGTTGTCTTTTTGTAATACAGCCTCTTTCACTTCAGCTCACAATCCCAATGCCTGATTTCTAAATTCCAAAAGCAGGGATGGGAAAAAATCTGAAGAGCTTTATAATTTCATTCAACTGAGTTAAAAACCCAGCTCAAGTTAGGCTACTTGAAATACTGTTTGCAGTACGATTTCCTATAGCAAATATCATTACACTATTGCAGAATATTTCTGATGCTTTATTTGGATTGATCATCTTTTCCTTGAATTAATCCTTCCATGCCTTTAGGCGCGAGAGTTTTGCGTCTTTCAAAAGGGCAGTGTAATGAGAGCTGACACTGACAAGGCGGTCTGTGCAGCTCTGACACAGAGACGCTTTTCTTCCTTACCCCAGACCAGAGAATGTCAGAGAACAGTTTGAGCACAAGACATTTTATTCCTCACAGTTGCTGAAGCCTGTGACAAAAGGCACACATACATACACAGCATTCCCTCAAATACCTTAAACTGGGTTCTTTCATTGCAATGACATGAATGCTTTCAGCCTGAAAGCTGACAGCTTCTTGCAGTGCTTGTAAAATCCAAGTAAAGAAGCAATGAGATTTTATTGCCGCCTTTGCCCAGCTTTCCTTTGGTATCTTTCTCCAGAAAGATTTTGCAGCAAGTTTGGGCTTTGCAGGTAGTGTATACCGCACACCATGAAAGACACTGCTTTTTTCCTTCCTGCTCTAACAATATAGTCTTTGTCAGAAGCCTACTTCCTTCTGATGCTTTTAACAAAACAAGAAACTTAAAATGTTTCCATTATAATCCTGACATTTTCTACTAGGAATAAGGAGATTTGCAGTTTATATTCAGATCTCCATTCTATTCCTGCCCATTAATTTACTGTAAATTAGTTATTTTCATGCCCTAGTTTATACCTGTATGAAAGAAATTTTACATTTCTCTTTGAATTCTTGTTACAGAAGGGTGAAAAATACTACATTCAAGATAAATACCTTGTATTATTACAGCTTCAGCACAGACTTTGGAGAAAAACCTCTAGCAAGATTAAGGAAGAAGCACCTAAGCTGGTGATCTAACACTATGAATATCTGAATTTTATTAAATCTTGCCCTCAATTCTTTGAGACATGCTGAAACACCTTCACTACAACTTTGCCTTTGTGAAGTATCCTCATTTTACATGCAGTGCACGTCTACATCTCCATCTACAAACAGTAACAAACTGCAGTCAATAAATAACGCATCAGGAGCTGCTCAAACCCAAAGGGCAAGGGCTAAAGATTGTACTTATGTTGGCCTTAAAAAGAAGTGAGACCTTAGCTGTGGAGCCACCTCTTAGGATGAGGGACTTATAAGGGAGCTAATTAAGAGAAAAGCATGATACTGATTATAGAAAGACTGTACAAAAGTGGAAACTAGGAAAGACAGTTGGGGTAGTAACAGAAGCCATAAATAACCTTGCACATTCACCGTGCCAGTGAGAGGAACAGATTCTATGAAGCATACCCTGTCAATGAACACCAAAACATAACCTCTTCCTTCCCACCTACCTTTCCTCTTCCAGTGCCATTGCAGAGATTGCCATATAGAATAGAGACTTCAGAAAAAAAGGATTTTAATCTAACACCTACTAAATTGAGATAATTAGCAATATCTAACAGTTAATGATGCTTTCCTCATGAACGGATGCTAAGAGTTATGAAACCTTCCCTGGCAGATAAATGGTACCTTTCTCAGCCATCTGTCTTACAAATGATCCTATATGTACAGCTATTATTTCAGTCAGACACTGGCAGCTCTGCAATTGTTCATGGCCTCGGTGAAGAATAGTACCTGTCATGCAGTTTGAGCACTTCGACTTTTAACAGACCTGTTTTCAGCTTGTCTGAAATGCTGAACAATTGCACATGGGGAAGTAAAAGAAAAGAGCAGGTAAGATAAACAAAAGTACTCACATTTCTCTACACGTAGATTTACAACCCCTCAAGGACTGTCCTGAACAAATTTTGCTAGAACTCGCTGTGAAAATTGCAGGTGGTTCTTTACCACCTGTGAGAAACCACTGATGGCAAGCTCTCCACCACTGCTGCCCTCTTCCCTGGGAGCCGCATCATCACAGGGCTCACCTGGCAGTTAAACTTTATCACCTCCTCTGACTTGCTCACGTGGTGAAGTCTCCAACCCTTCCTTCATCCTGCCCACCCTCCCCTCAGAATCTGGCTGCTCTTCAGCTGCTGAAGAGCAATACTGGGAGGCTTCTGACTGAGCTAAACTCTCTTACAAGCCCCAAACAAATGCAGCAATCTATTATTAAAGCAAAATGCCTTTTATTAGAGTGCCACCCATACCTACAACGCTAAGGATCTGACAGCTGTCATAAATGTTTCCAGATGCTGTGTTTAATAAAACAGGTACAGCCTTTGAAAAGAAGGATTCTCATTAAAATCTTAATAAGTCCTACATGCGCTTTTTGTATAAATCCTTATTTTCTGATCATGCTAATCCAAAGAAAAGCTTTACAGTCTCTCTTCGTTCTGAAATCGCAGAAAACCCAACTCACTGATTTGCTGCAAACCAGCATGTTGATTAGTGTTAGTTGCATATATTGAAGATTTCCTTTTTGATACAGTATGAAACACTATTAAAATTTTCTAGTTTATTTTAATCACATTTACTTTCTGTTCTATCCAAAAGAGAACACTTCAGACAGAAGAAAACTCTTTGTCCTCCCATTTTTAGCAGCAACAGAATTTAACACAATACAGGCTTGAACTTCAGTTCCTCTGCAAAAGTTATCACCATTTTAGCTACCAGAGACCTGTGAAATTGTTTAAAATACCAATTTGTTTTGTTAGATGCCTCTTCTCTACACTCCTAAAGCCATCCGACTTCCCTAGCTAACAAACCTACTTTTATACACTTTTATACCCCAAATACTTGGCTTTAACACTGAAGATCTGCCATATCACTATCCATGAAACAGTACCTTTACACTCGTTTAGAGTTGCTCACTATCAAAATAAACAGTAAATTACTTTTCGCATCTGTAATCTCTAGCCAATCCTTGCCAATGCTAGCCACCATCACATTAATTATCTATTAAAAAATGTAACCATAGTTCACCATTCAGATTGCATGAGAAGACAGCAGACAAAAAGACAGTAACTCAAATAATAAAAAGCAGTATAATTGAAACATATAATACCATAACAGTGCTTCCAGATGATGCACAAGGCAAGCTGACATGACGTGCTCTGAAGTGGATGCTGAGGCTTCAGAATCGTTGAAAAAATTAGTGTTTATAGAAGGTCATGTCATTATCCCACTGGTAGCTGACAACTTCCACAAGGGACTAATTTTGAAAAACCTAAAAGCATTTTTAATCTGAGACGTTGCAATACTTAGTGAGTACTTGATAGGTCTATTGATCTGCTCACTACTTTAAGTTAGTTACTTCATTGATATTGTGACTTGCAGTCGAAGGTGACAGGCATCTTAGTTTGAATTTCTCAGTCAAATATTGTGCCTTCAGGAGTGTGGGAGTAATAACAATCTCCAACACACTCAACATGCTAGCATATCTTTTACTTAGAAATCCTAATATATTCAATCAGCAAACATTCATGCTTGAGCCTCTTTCATGACCCAAAAGTAACAAACAAAACTCCATCATCTTTATCATAAATTACACACAGCGGCAGATAGGGCTGGTGATTTATGAAAAACATAAGATCAAGAAAAAAATGCCAATATAGTGAAATTGATCTAAAAAAATGCTCAGAAAATGAACCAAATATTTTCTTTTTATATTCTGACAGGATAAATTTGCAATAATGATGGAAAAGAACTGCCAAGTTGTTATGTGTAAACTGCAACAAAATGCTGTTCTGATCAAGTTTGCTTCTGATCCACCAGAGATCTATTTCTTTTACTAAAAATTTCATATAGTTTGGGCATGGGGCATGTACGGCATTCGACATCAGATGAATGACATGCATGCTAGCAAAATTTACCTATTTTATTTACCTAAAGTAACTAATTTAACCAGTTGATAATATCTGTCAACAGGACATATTTGAGATTAGGATCTTAGGGACCACATTTAAGCCTGAAAAAAAGAGAAGGCAGCAAAGTCAGTTCATATTCTTCTGCAAGTAGCTTTCATGCGAATATATGGGATTGTTTTCCTGTGTGTAGAAGATTTCGACCTTTATAGTTTCATTCCTTTAGGGCAGTTAAAATTGCTTTTGCTTTGATAAAAATTTATCAATAAAATTACATGGCCAAAAGAAAACAATAACGATTTGAGAATAAGCATTTCATAGCAAATTGAAAGCAAATTAACACAGACGTTCTTTTTAACCTGTACAGCCTTTGGGTAGGATGCTAACTTAAACCTGTGTTAACCATTCTCTGGAATCTACTTGGACATGAAATCCTTCAACCTAGTCCCCATTACTTCTTTTTTAATTACAGTATTCCTCCTAGAGAAAGTTTTCATCATTACAGTGGAAACTAATTTTTATTCAGTTTTGCGCGAGTGAAATGTAATTCTGCTAGAGTCAAATATGAAAGTCATTTACAAGTACTTTCTATTTTGAATAGACAAATAATGCAAGGACAGTTTTCTTTTCATCACAGTTAAAGTATTTAATGACAAAATCAGGGTTTCCAGTAATGACTCAAGAGAACAGGTCCCACTTTTTTTTTTCCCCAGAATGGCACAAAATAATTTCTACATCTTTGAGAACTTTCAAGGAATTGATTACAATAGACACCCAGCAACTATTACAATTCTGGCATATCATAGCAAAACCTACCTACCTTTAAGATCACTTTTTAGAGAGCACATTTTTGTTAATATTTCACATAATGCACAACTTTTGCTAGACACAAAAGTAGCCTTTTAAGACAGAGTTTGCAGTACAGTAGTCAAATCTAACAATATTTTTATTGTTTGCAGAACTTTAAAAAGATAAACTATTGATGTTATTACAATTTAGCAATACATTCTTTCATATGAAACATTAACCTGAATTATAGCATATGTTATGTACATGACTATCTAGTAATACTAAATTGTACACACTACAAGCTAAGTTCCACAAGGAAATTGCAATGCTGTAAGATTTACCTTTGGATAGACAGTTATACAGCTCTGATTTTTTTCTAAAAACTACCAGATCTTGTAGTTTAATGAACAACAAGAACAAAGTAAACACAGAGACAAACCGCTTTTCCTTCATTCAATACTACTAGGTTACTTAGAATTCCAATAATAAATGGCTTTTGATGGTTGGATAGAAGTCCTGAGTACATAACACAATATACTTAACCGGAAGATATAAAAAAAATATGCTGAAAAACTGTCAGTGGGACTAAAGTAATGTTGTAGAACAGTTCAACTCACAAAAGGTCTGGAACTTAGCAATGCAACTGTGACCTTGTCCTGTCCAGCTGATACTCGTGTAAACACCTGAAAACCCATGCCTTTTTATCTGAATTTAGACAACTAATACTTTTCAGGTTTATCTGATCTGGAGTTTAGACATTTCTTCTAAATTACTGGCAAGCTTAGAAGACCAGCTAGATGGCAGCAGTTCAAAACCTATTCCTTCTTTCTCTCAAGAGAAAGATGTGAGGTTAGAAGCAGAATATAGTTAAAAAAGTAAGAGTGGAAAAGATGACGACCCAAGATAGCTATGTGGTCAAAAGTGTACTCCCTGACTGATTTCTAACGTAGCTATTTTTAAAAAACAGCCTAGCAATTTTGTCTCTAGCAGAAGTTTAATTTCTAATGAGGGACTGTTTTCCTGTTAATTTGCAGAAATACCCATAGTCCTTACAATAGTGCTCAGAAAGCTACTAACATTTCCAGGGCAAGCATTAATTGTACATAGCTCGACAGAGTGCTCAGAACTCATGTCGCTAATGAGCCTGCTCTGATTTACAACAGATGTGGCCAAATTCCTTTTCAGTTGACGGTGCTAGGTGTAGTAACTGTTAGAGCTGATGCTAAATAGATCTAAATGATCATATAGTATGACACAAACGACAAATTGACCCTTCTCTCATTTCCTAGTGTGAAATTAAATAAAAAGCTTCAGACAAAACATTTTAAATTACCGGGAAAAAAAACCCCAACATGGAAAGTTTGAATGCAATCAGTTAACTAGACAGTGTCCTTAGTTCAAATGAGAATATTTTCCTAAAACCAAGCATCTTTTTACAAAATGGGCATTTCCAGGAAATTTTCAGTTACTTCAGCTTGCAGTAATCAAAATATTCTCGATTACTACAGAAGCTTTTATCTCTCTTACAAGCACTGCTCTGAGGATTTTAGACTGTTTAAAGTGTCATTAATAATGCAAAAATCTTATTGTACATTGAAAATTAAAACTACAGTACATTCATATAATGCCAGTTTTCTGTCTCTCTGGTAAGATGAGGACAGAAATGAAGAGCAGGCATCTTCAGAAGATGAAGACTGAAACTTCTCTGCTAGGATTTCTGTTTCTAGCATACCGGATAAAATAAAAAATTAAAAAAATAAAAAAAAAAAGTGCAGTATCTTTTTTTTTTTCTTCATTCTAGAAACCTATTAGAACACCTTAAAAAAAAGTTAAGAAAACAGCTGTGAAGGAAAAGAGTAACTTACTTATTTTTGTAAGAGAATACAGTGCATATATTGCATATAGTGAATACAGAATGTGGTAGGGAGTCACCCTTCCAGTGATAATATATACTGAAAACTGAGACCCAAATTATGATTCTAATGTACCAAGACATGCTTTTTGAAAGACTATTTTAAAAATCAGATGACTAACTACCACAAAAGTAATTCTAATCAGACAAATTTCTGAAGTGCTTGCAAAAATTCTTACTGTAGAACTTACGAAAACAGATGACTTAGAAAATGGTGCATTCTCATTTTCACAGGCCTTTGCATTCTCATTTACATAAACCTTTAGCCACAGAATCACAGGTAAAAAGAAAATGAAATATTATTTTATAGCAGATTGCTAAATTCTAGATTGTGTTTGAGGCACAGCTATGTGTGTATAGATGTAAAAATTACTTTTTTCCTCAATTCTGAAACCTCAAGCCTACATTCTTAGGTTTCATTATACTATTCAAATAATCAATCTGGCAGGGAAAACAGAAATATTCAAAATGCAGCACTGGTAACAGATTCCCCTACGAAATTCAGATACGCACTTCTGAATGCTGGTGATGGCACATGCAAAACTCCTACAATGTGCTAGAAGGAACAAGTTTTTCTGTTTCCCAGGACAAAGAAGTCTATTCTCCACTATAGTTACAACCCCAGATGTTTAACTCCAACATTCACATTCTGCTGATGCTACATAAAATGAGAAGTGTACCCCTTCTTTGGATTTTATTTCCACACGTACATCCATAACCAGTTAAATAATTTTCTGTACATCTGGGGAAGAATATTACTATTTTAAGCCTGATCAGCTTGTCATTTGGTCCAGTTCCCCTGTTTGCTTTCACTCCTGTAACAACTGAAAAACAGGTAGAAAGCACTGCAGGACTGTGTAGCAATATTACAAAAGAGGAACAAAAGTAAGTCAAAAAGGTAGAAATGCAATACTTTTTCCTGCACAGAAACTGAAAGAATGCATCTCCACTGAACTGGAAGAAAAAAAGCACACAGAGGTCTGGATCTCCTGTAAGAACTGCTGAACGTAGCCTTTCCAGTTTCTCTCGAGATTTCAACTTTGGGCAGTATCTCAGCATTTGTGCTTCATGGCAAGCTGAAAGAGAAAAAAAAAGAATTAAAGAGAGATAACACCTAATGATAGCTGTATGAAGCTAACATGGCTAGTCTGGATCAGAAGAGCTTGTAAACCGAATTCTCCAAAAGATGCCTGAAATCTGCACACAGACATGCAGAGTCGTTCCCTTTGTTCTGCCCGATATGAAGTCTCCCTTTGCTGTGCTGAGGAGGCAGGATTTATCTGCTTTCATACCTGTGTTTCCCAATGCTCCGCTATTTTGCTGTCTGTGAGGAGCTAGAAACAGAGACAAGCTTAAAAGAACGGTCATTCAGACCTAATGGTTTGGGTTGTTGAATACAATCAGGAATTCTAGACAAGCAATTCAAAACACACCTTCAGCAGCTCTGCCACTACATAATGATGAAAGATTAAGGATTGATTGCCTTTCTACCTCTGTGATTACTGATGATTTCAATTTCAAATAATTCAAAAATGGACTTAAAACTAGGAATGAGAGGGAGAAGAGCTAAAGTGGGTTAAATCCTGTATAAAAAGCGTAGACGACCTGTCTTTGGAAAACCAACCAGAGAACTGAAGTTTTAGGCTCTGTGTAATAAAAAAATTGGTATCTGCAGATTATAGCTGAGATGGGTGAACCATCTAGGAAATTACCTAGAAACCAGAATAGGTAGATGCAGTTAAAATTTCCTCATTTGCTACCAGTGAAATGCTGGCCAATAAATAGCTCAAATTTAAGTGAAGTAAGCCTTTGATACTCAAGGACCTGGTCATAAATATGCCATTTTAAAAAAAAAATATTATTTGTAGAGATATGCTGCAAAGGCATTTCAGCATGAAAGAACTCAAATCAATGTTTTTTTCTCCCCTCAAACAATATTTTTTTTCAGAAATATATGTCTTTAGCAGCAAGTTTTTATTACACACAGCCCATAACTCTGAGCTCTTGTGCCTTACCAACAAAGGGAGGGAAATTTTAGAGGGAAACAAATAAAGTGAAGAAGGTGTCATAAGGAGGATTTTATAGATATCCTAAGTTCCAGCCTTTACACAACTAAATATAGATATGTGCTTTAATTCAACCAAGTCTGATAGCCAAAAAAACTATCTGAATGCTATTGTTTCTGGTGCAAACTACGTGGGTTTTTGTGGGGCTGTTTTTGGGTTTTTTTACAGGTGACTAAGGTGTTTTTTAAAGATACTATAGAGAGTATTCCTATGCTACGCACGTTCCAGTGTCTGCATTATGTGTTTTATACCTTAAAATAACCTGACATACAGCTGAAGTAATGTCCAGACATACAAATTAAGCTGTAAGAGAAATGTGTATCCAGTCATTATACTATAGTGGTGAAATTAATTACGGGCTGACAATAATTCAAAGTACTTTTACTGTTTTACTGAAGGCAACTATAAAGCAACCAAAATGGGAACCCTGCTTTGCTGTACAAAGCGCTCACAAATACTAGTAGTGAAAATAGGTGCCTTTCTCTTCACTGTCACTGTTCTGCCAGAAAGTTAAAATTTTGCCATTTAAGCAACACTCAGGTGGACCTCGCTTTTATGGCTTTTCTGGTTTCACTAGAGTAGCATGTTTTCTTTTCTGTACAAACATCTAAGGTCCGAGTAGCAGCTGCCACTCAAAGCCTTAACCAGCAGAACGTTAACAAGAAACAATACTGTACTTATTCCTAAATGTTCCATCAAAACCCCAACAAAACTCTCTTGCAAACCAAAGCACACCACCATAAAACAAAATTTAAATTAGTATCTAAACTAATGCATTCCTGGGTGGCTGCCCGATGCATTTTTGTGAGATAACAGTAGAGGAATTGCAACACTACTGCACCTCTAAGGTACAATTCAAGACTTAGGGCACCAATACAGAAAATTCTGCAAGAAAAAAAATGTTGTTAACCCCATTTTACTCAGATCATTAAGATGACAAGCATTCATCTGCAGTCCTATAAGAAATAAACTATATTTTCTTTTCTCCAAATACAAAGATATTTTCTTGTTAAAAAGACAAAACCCAAGCATTTGTTACAAACCCTTAACTATCAGCCACTGAAAGACTGTGGCACTACTGTTTCAGGCAGCTGGTAACTGGGATAGCTTCAGCAGCACATGGCCTCGCACTCAGATGAGGAAGACTGGTCATCTGCAGAATGACTGGCAGGAAGGTTTCACCGATCTCAGCCCAGCACACAGTTCAAATGGAGATTATCCTTTTCTATTCTGCATTACTTAAACATTTCCTGCAGAAACTCTTCTAGCTTACTCCCACAGAGAAATGTAAACTCAAATGACCAGTAAAAAAAATCCTGATTGAGAATTTTCCCGTATTTTTTTCTTTGATAAAAAAATTAAAATACTTGTATTGCAGATGTTTTTGGCTTCTCCACCATTCCTGCTATGTCTCCCTCCAATTTTTGTTTTGAATTATTACATCAGGATTTTGTAAACTTCCAGTGAAACCTATTTAAATCTTAATCAAGATTCACAGTGGCCCAACCATCAGTGGCTTGTTTCATTTTTGAACTCCCCACCAAACCTCTAGGCATTACTAAAGCAGCAAACCTGTTTGTTGCCCCCTGTCCTAGAAGTGGTGGTAGCTGCCGTATAAGGTTGGTGTTCTGAGTTGGCATAGTTATCATCACTGCAGGGTGGGGCGGGTAAGAAAAAAAGGTGGTATTAGATGAAAAAAGAAGGTGGTGGTAGATGGAAGAGTCCAAGAGCAGGCTTATACCATACTCAGGGCACTAAGCTGAACCATGCTAATCTAAACGGACCACTAAGTATAGGATTATCCTAGTAAATATTAAAATGAGTTGCTCTGTGACATTTTCAAGACTATAGAAGACAGAGACTGCAATATATCAAGCCAGGATTTCTAGTGCTAATGCAGTAGCCAGGCACTGTTTGGCATAAGCATGATAAAGCTTAACATATGTGCTAAGCAGCAAAACTGTCAAGCCTGAATGCTAAAATGGTTGCTCATGTGAGAAAACTTTTAACTTTTTTTTTTTTTTTTAAATACATTCTGTCTGCTGTGGATGTGTTACAGTCACCAAATCCAATGTTGCGGATGCATAGAGTTTCTGTCACAGAGGTGGAAGCTCAGCACCATCATGCACATGCAGAAGCAACAGACACAGTACTATCAATACCTTCCACCAAGAACAGGGAATGTCCATACATTCCCGAGATAGAATAATTCTTCAAAATCCTCATAAATAACTTTCTGACATAAAAAGATACCTCTTCAGAAATACGGTCGCAGACCCATGACTGCTTATCAAAGGGGATTAACAACAATTTCACTATACTGCTGCACAAAGTATGAGGAATGGTTTCAAACAGTAGTGGGAAGATGGATTTGAAGTATGCTTCAGCAAGGTGAAGATAGGTAGTTTTAATTCAAGTGGGAATGCAGCAAACCTCAGATCTATGCACAGCAGAAGTTATACAGAAGAAGGAAGAACAATATCAAGGAGAACAGCAAGCTGTTTGTAACAGTGACTCACGGCAGTTCTTTCTAGAGCTTCCTCCCCTCGCAATAAAGCAATGTGTGAGTCTGGCTTACCTTATTCCACCAAAATCTTACCTTGTGTGCAGTTTCTGCAAACTGCTGAGCACTGTTTTTCAGCTCCTCTGTCTTCTCTTCTGCTCGACCTAGCCTTTCACCACGCTCATTCAAAGCCTGACTTGCCTTCTGTACTGCGCTTGTCACACTATCTGCTGCTGAATGGAGTATGCTGTTTCCTGCAATATCAAAAGAAACTATTAGAACATCCAAATATATACATATATATGCTTTTATTAAATACAATTACTTTAATTTATAATGTACTAGAGCTGATGTGTTATCTGCTAGTTTACCACCTAGAAATATTTTGGATAATGGGATAAGTTACTGTTTTTTCACTCAAACCATATTATTGACAAATTATAAACAAGTACCATATGGCAACATAATACTTGGGGACTAAAAGGAAGCAGTGGACATAGCCATGTATTACTTTTTTAAGCCTTATGCTAATACATCATCTCAGGAAGCTATTTCAATAAAACCAATGGAACCATTCAGAAGGGCACACAGCTTCTTCACAAAACTCTCGCGTTAACATACATTAACTTTCTTTGGAATTTATACTATTTCCTTAGAGAATAAATGATTGACATCATGGAACACATCTGTAGGAATTCACCATTTTTTCCTGTATTCTAATTATTATAATAATATTTCATTTATAGGTGCAGCCCAAACACTAGTACTACAGTTATTTTATGCTGCTCAGATCCATCTACCTCTGACCCTTCTCCACATGGAGCACCGGCCATCTTTCATGTGACAACATACTTTATTTAAACCTCAGTATTTTAAGTCCCAGCAAGGCTCAGTATCTTCTAAGCCTTCTAAGCTTTACCATCCAAATCAACTCACCAGTTTCTCTTTCTTCTCTGGCACACAATGTTTCTTCAAGTTTTCAACAGAACTGCGTTTCTCCTCTACATTTATCCCTTTTAAATACTCACTCTTTACACTACTCCTTTCTATACTGCTTCTCAACAGGATTCTCTTCTTTCTGGAACGAACTGCTGATGAACATTTATAATATGAACCAGAGTACAAACTGAAAACTCTTCACAGTAAGTTACACGTTATCAACATGAACTGGTATGTATTAAAATACATGTAGGACAAAAGAATTATTTTGTCCTATCTTTTGACCTTTTCAGCAAAAGGACTAGTAAAATTCAGCTTTTCACAAGACAGTACTCCCTTGTCCTCCACAAGTTTTAAAACTTAATTACCTTACAGGGAATTTGTTACCTAGGAATTTGTTGCCTAGATATATACAAAGGCACTGAGAGCGCCAGAAAGCAGATACAGAGTATGAACCACTGCCAGTTTCCTAAACTGCCCCAAATAGTGTCATCACACAGAGCCTTTCTTCACAACGTTAAAAGCAAATACGTAACACTTTTAAATGAATTATGCTGGTAAAGGTACGAAACTAGTTCAATACACGAAGCAGAACCAAGCACTACAGCAAACGTGCTGTTACAACCAAGTCTGTTGCTCTTACGGACATACAGAGACAAGTGAAAATAAACACACCACTGATTTTAGCATTAACCTGAAAAGTGGATCTACTTCAAAAATATTGCCAGGTTAAAAAAATAAAACCCAAACATTAATTTGACAGGTTATTTTCTCAAGGAAAAAGAACAAAAGACCCATTCAGACTAATTTTACAGATAATGCTCCTTTCCTTAGAAACCACAAACAAACAAGGAGTGAAACTGGAGGCTGACCCAAGTACCCTGTGGAACAACAGTACCAGCTCCAGAGCATGAACTCTTGAGATAAAAAATTGCCTTAAAACTTTAATAAACTAAACCACAACTAGTCTCAAACTCTGGAGGTGGGGGAGGGACCCAAGAACCTACACACGGTGACTCACATATGATGAGTCAGTAGGAGAAATATGAAGCAGAGAGCACCCTGGCCTCCTGCACACCAATATTGTTACATTTTTCACATCAGTAATTAAAAATAATGGCTGTATAGGATGTGGAACAGCCACAGGCTTGTGGGGTTGGGTTTTTTTCCTATTGTTGCATGGAACAAAGAGGATGCATTTAGAGAAGGAAAATAACAATTGGCATTGATGTTGAAAAGATGTTGAAGAGAATATTGGGAGTTGGAATTTGCATAGACAGAAATGAAACTTTATCTTTTCAAGTGGTGTCTCTCCACAGACACTGAGGAGCCTGATAAAACCGAACAACTTTAAATACTGTACACTTTCTTACTTAAAGTTTTTTTCAGTCAAGTGGTATTTTATTCATAATTTGCTCATTTAAATCCAGCCCTTAGGAGATTATTTTGGCTTCTGTTCAGGTAACTTTTCCAATAAACATGTGTACTGGGCAACACTGCACTGGAAATAGTTTTCCTTTTTTGGTGGTGTGGTTTGAAGGCTTTAACCTCTTGCATAAATCAGTGCTAGTTTCCTGGAGAGTTTTAAAAGCTCTCAACACTAGATTAACTCTGTTGTTGCTTTACAAGATCACAAAGCTTCTGCTGAATTCAAGGGAAGCAGGGTATAGGGAGAGCTTTACAAAACTAAGCACCTTCTGTCAAAGTCAATAGCAAATTGCAGAATGACAATATTCTGTATTTTCTACATTCCTGAAAATATCAAGATTTGTGGCCAAATATTGATAAATGTTTTCAGCAGAGAAGAAAGAGCTTGGAGGTTTGACTCAATGATAACAATTATTTTTCTTTCTACCTAATACAGTATCGTGTTCTGTCCGGGTAAGATCCACTGTGTTTTTTCTATGGGCAGTGAAGCTGCTATTCTGAGACTGTTTTGGAGAACTACCTTTGGATAATCCCCATAAAAAAACCCACTCTAATCTATGAACAACACAGAAACCCATGTGTCAGTAGCCTATTGAATTTCATTAGTGTATTTCTAGAGCATGTGTAGGTGGTTTCTGATATGACTGATTATGCCTTGTCCTTATATTAGTATCACTGCAAGAATACCAACGCTTGTACTGGATGTATTGGAGAATCATTCCTATGGACAAATCACCTATAAAATGCAAAATTTTTAAGCTGTTCAGGAGATAACTACTACAGTTCAAGATCTTTAGAGATGTTCCATGACTGAACAAAAAAACTGCCTGAAGTGTACCCACTTAGGTGTAAACTTATGCCAACCACCTGCATTGAAGAAAAAAATGTGACAGTCAACATCTTTGAATCTGGAGGTCTTTGCTTAGTTTTTACCAAAGACATGACAACTGCTGTTAATCATTTTTTTTTTTTTTTTTTTGGCTCTAAGAGGGGTGTGAGGGATTTCAGGACTTCTCATCTATTAGGTTAGAGACACAAGCTCCTCAGTGGAAGACTTTCAACAGCTTTTCACACCTATCTTCTCAGGGAAGAGATTTTATAACACTTGCAAGATGAGATAAAGACCACCAAAATACAGGTATGGGCTCGCTGGTATTCTGAGTTGTTTTTACTAGGAAAGCAGGTGCATTATTCCCAACATGTTCAGCTCCAAGGGCCTGTGATCTCAAATACTGCATGGCTGCAGCAGTCTTTATGTATGAGCAGAGGTGCATGCTTGTGATGCAGCTTTTTCTAAGGTATACAGAGATCCTCCTGGTGTTGGGGCGCATATATCTTTCTATACCTCTGCAGAATAGATCCCAGCAGTTGAGACTCCAGGCTTTTCTCGTTCAAGCAAACATGAAAGGAAAATAGAAAAGCTTACATATTTTGTCATTTTATTAAACAGCTTTTTTGAAGTCTCTATTAAGGGCAAGCACACAGCTTTTCCCTATCTAACAGTATTTGCAGACTCACTGAGTAAGTGGAGCAAATATTGCCAGACAACATGGGGAAAACATGTATTTATACTGAGTTAAATAAAATTATTAGGATAATATTAATTTCTAGTATCAGCAGAGTATGTATGTTTAGGCCAACTTCAGCTAAAAATGAAACAAATCAAGCTTAATTCAGTGGATTTCTTAGGTCTAATTTTGTTGTCTATAAAAGCACAGAAACATACTGCTAATTTATTTTCAGTTACTCAAGTGGTTTAATAAGGTCGCTTCTAATACAGCTATTTCTTCTATAATACTTTTTTGTCTTATTTTGTCCACCCAGAGGAAAGGAACATGCAGATTTCCAAATCAATCAATAGCTACACAGCTGTGTAATCCAATTTGCTAAGCAAATTATACATTTTATTTTGAGCTTGCCGTAGTGAAATATAAACTATTGGAATTAAACTCCCCTCTCTCCTTAGAAAATTCAAGTAGTGACCTGTATAATTATAGATAACCTTATTGGGACCCAAAGGTGCAGAAACAGCAGAAGGGCAGTGGTCTTTGGATGAGTGCTTTAGGGCAGTGGTCTTAGAATTGTTCCTTGCTTATGGACATAAAAACTGAAGATATAACACTCTGCAGGAAGCTCCTGTCAGACTAATTTTTAAAATTTTGGGTCTTATGATCACAAGCTATATCAGAGGGTCTTGCAACCCATGAAATCAGGTGACATTGCTTTAGGCCTTTTATTATGCACAAGAGAAAAGTATATTCTTAACCCACCATAACCAATAGCTGAAAGATATAGAGATACTATCATCAATCAGCATGGAATTGGTCTAGTTGTTGAAGAAACTAATTGGCCTCTAGAGATACCATTATTTAGTTTGCCTGATTTGTTTTAACACACATTCATAAAAGGTTCATAGCATTCTCTATTAGCCGTATCAAATGTATTTCAGTTCAGTGCAGTGATTCATCCATACATTAGTGATAAGACTTTACAGTTACTGATTTGTAAATGCAAGCATTTACTTTTTAATTGTATATGCATTAACATAGCATTTAGCAACTACCTTCTTCTGAGAAGGAAATAAATGCAATTAGCTACAAAAATTAAGAAGTTCTGTCTGTCCCACGGAAACTTTTTATTTAAAGAAAAGAGATATCATGGTTCCCACTGAACTGCATAAAACTGGGCCTGTCTCACTGAATAAAGGTTAAAAGCATAATGACAGCCAGTTCATTAACAAGACTTCCTCTATCACAACATAATTATTCTGTATGCCTACACATTGTGAAAGTTCAACAGAAGTCTGGAAACAGTGACTGTAACTACAAAGAATGGGGTTTTTTTTCTCCTTCACTATTTTGTGTTTTGTTAACTTCCTGTGTACTCATCATGTAAGAACTGAAAGCATCAACAATTAAAATAGCAATACAAAACTAAGGGACGCTAAGAAAAATTACGAATGAACATACTTTGTGAAAGAAGGGAGCATCACAGAGATGCTTTCTGTAAGTGGGAAAGTGGTCTGAAGAATGGAAGATGCTGTGTAGTATTGCATTATTTCTCTTCCCAGGTTACTTAAACACTGAAAAAACAGTTTAAATTGACAAAAGCAAAATATAAAAAAAACCCACTAAGAGGGGAAGAGATGAAGATAAATTCCGGGTTTCCTGACAAAGAATAGTGAAAAAAGCCCTAAAACCGTATTTCTATTTATAGCTAGGAATTATCTTACAGTTTATCTCATCACTCCTTAAAAAAATGGAGGTGACAAAAACAGAATATAGCTTCAAAAAGGGAATTTTGAAAATCACCTTTTTAATTTCCATCTAAAATTAGTGGTGAACAGTTTGACTTATATAACAGACCAGCTTTAAATTCTTTGTTTAGTTATAACAGCTTTCTAACCCTTCATACCAGTGATTATTATTAGACTCTACATACATACATAAAATTTGACTAAATTATAAAGAAAATTACAAAGGAAAAAAATCCAGTTTGCTAATACTTTGATCTTGTGTTTGCATGTTTCAAATCTCTTACTGGCAAGTTACCTAAGCATGGGAAAAATGCTCAAGATAAACAGTAATTTCAGGTCAGGCAGTTCTGTGATTTTAAAAAATAATGCATCCATTTTTCAATGAACTTCAGAAATATAATAAATTTTCCCCTTAAAGAACCACAGTTAATTTCTTAGGTCTCTCACAGCATTTCACCCTGTCATCCAGGCTGTTAATACT
This sequence comes from Aramus guarauna, assembly GCA_013400195.1. Lineage (NCBI taxonomy): Eukaryota > Metazoa > Chordata > Aves > Gruiformes > Aramidae > Aramus > Aramus guarauna. The sequence continues at coordinate 1,021,484 of VXBL01004965.1, forward strand.
AAACAGGTCTTGGTGCTAACGTAAAAGGAATGCCAATAGTAACTGGTGCCATTTGGACTTGGAACTGCCGACCATTACCCTTGATGTCCACCCACCTTGTTGTTCACCTATCCAGTCTATATTTCCCCAGCTTTGCTATGATGATGCTAACGGAGAATGTGCTGAATGCCTTGCTGAAGTCAAGGAAAAAGACATCTGCTGCTCTCCCTTCATCCACCAAGCCAGTCACTTCATCACAGAAGACAAGCTGGTCAGGAATAATTTGTTTTTAACAAATCTCTGGTGCCAGCACTCCCTGCCCTCTATGTGTCTACAAAAGTTTTTCATAAGGATTTGCTCAGTAGCCGTACAATGGTAAAAAATGTCTTTCAAGTTAACTAGCAACTGAAGTTTTCAGCACAGAATTATTACCTGGTTCAAATAACTGTTAAATACTAGAGCTTCTCTATGTATGTATGCTATATATCTAATTTAATAGAATTGGGGTTTTTTTTTTTCTCATTTAATCTTCAGTCCTACGCATAATATGGCTATTCATGTTGGATGTTGTTTTAGTTGTCAATGTCAAGCATTCATTTTCAAATTCCAGGCTTGACAAAAATTACTAGTCATTTGCGTGTCTCCAAGTTGAAGTGGTTTGGGGTTTTTTTTTTGTTTTCTTTTTTCTTTTTCCATTGGCAATCCTTTTTTATCCACCTCAATCTTGGTTTTCATAAAAAGTTTTGAAAAACACTTACTCATAATTAATGTACAGCAACGATCCACAGCATTTCCTTGATACTAAATTCATTCACTACTACTTAAAAAAAAAATTAGTAGACTGGAGAAAAAAAAAAAAAAAATCAAATTTACCAGTAGGGCAGCTCATACCAGTGACAACAAGACTTTTTTTTTTTTTTAGCCAATGACCTTTTGTGTCTTTTTGTCAGTAAAACGCTGCTATTTTAGCATTCTGTTTCTGGTAGTTATCTCTCTGGCAAAGATAATATTTGTTATGCTAAACCTGAGGGTAATGTAGCTCAAGCAGCAAGAAATTGAGCGGGAAGAAATCCTCTGTGGGCTGCTGTGTGGGAATTTGTAGTTGTTCCAGCTAAATATCTCTACCAGCAGTGCTGATCGACAGTTTGCCCATAACCAGGCTCTGCAGTCTGCAGCCCATGAACGCCCCTGATGCAGGCTTCCCTAAACCTCCCCTAGATCTGCTAGATTACAAGCAGCTCCACTGCAAAACTTCTCTCCATGTTCAAGGATAAGAGCTGGGATTTGCCCCACAGAAAAGCTAAAGTTTTTATGAACATAGCAGAAATTGGATGATTCCTACATTACTTTGGACTCAACACAGCTAGAACAAGTCACAGAAAGTCTCAATCCCAAGTTAGTTAGTAGTGCTTGCCAATAGTAACACATTTTATGCCCATATTATTTAATTTTACTTTCACTTTAATTAATCTAGCTACAGGTAGGAACCATATTGAAGCCAGCTGTTTGATGACTTTCAGACAACCATGCTTTAACCTGTTTCAATGCTTTAAACCTTTGCTTTAGGATGTGTATCCCCTTCTCTCCCCAAAAGCACTAGAATTGGCAATTTTGTTTGGCAAATAATGAATTAAGATCAGTGCTATCAAAGACAAAATACTAGGCTAAATACATTTTGCTCTGATCGGGTTTGAATGCTCATTATGTTCCAAGAAAACTCCTGAAGATATTGTTTAAAACTGATGGATACTTAAGAAGATGCTTTGAAAAAAGTTTTAGAGCAAGGTAAATATATAGTGATACTTATCTAGTATGTTTTCCAAGTCTCCAACTATTTGTGGCTTTGGGGATTTCATGAGAGAGTATCGTTGCATGTATCATCTTCACTGAATTATTTTCATAAACTTCTCTAAGAAAATAACTGACCCTACTTTTATACCTGGCCAAATATTATCTCCAGACCTACCAAATACATGCACCTGAATGATTTCTGCTGTTTAACTCCCCTATTTCAGCATATCCTAACCAGAACCACATAAATTAAGAAAAAAATCACAGCAGACCATTAGCTGACCAAAACCTGAAAGCAGCACATGAACAGAATGACTTCTGCAGAGCACAGGGAATGAAATTTAATCAAGTAAAAAAAGATAAGGTCTTGAAAAAAAACCAACCCACGTCACCTTAAGGGTTCAACAGTTCAATATTTTTATTGCCAATAAGCAAGGTGTATCCAAATTTCTCAATGTAGCTTTCAAAATCTTAGATTTAGAAAGAGCTGTATTACATAAAGCCAACCCTTTTCATGGTTCTCCAAGGGAGTATAAAAAGTCCTTCCATGGACAGTTGAGTAGGGTAAACTTTCTTGCCACAGTTGAAAGAAAATGGAAGTATTATCTCTGATGCTAGTGCCTTTTTATTTTACATAGTGACATTAAACAACATTCGGGCCCATTAGAATTAAAAAAAAAAGAAAAATATTTTTCATTGATGAAAATAATAAATAATAATAATAATAATAATGAGAATACCTCCTGACCTACTGCGACTCTCTTCTGTTTTATTCAATACTCTGTAGCAATTGTGTCAAGTAAATTATTCATACTTTTGAACAGGTAAACCAATATAAATGCTTTTATAAGCAGACATTATTTGTGTTGACTGAAAAAATAACTGTCCTTACAGATACTAAGAGAAAGCTACCTTGCATAGACGATACGTGAAATATTATGTTATCTAAAGCTTTACAAGCTTATTTACTCTGTTGGGTCACCCAAGATAGATCAGATTTCTCGACAGAAAATCTGAAAACTACCAAGAAAAGGATGAAAAACTCTGCATATGAAAAGTGTTTCTTAAGACTGCCTTCATTTGGCACAAAGAGATTGATCTGATCAAATTTCAAACAGTAAAATTAGAAAAATTCATTTAACATATCTTTGCTTCAATTTATTGTAGGAATTTGTCTCTTACCTTTACTTTGCTCAAAATGTTAAGTTAATCTTTGAGGGGTGGGAAGGGGGATTATGCTGTTACTTTTATTGTATTTTAAGCAAATATCTTCTTACAGATAAATCCTGGCAAATTAAAAGCAGTTTTAAATAACATTTAATGGCAATAGGTAATATTAGTGCTCATATTAATAATAAAGTCAAGATTATTAACCCAGTACATCAAATACAGGCTATATACATAGAAATTTGCACTTTTGGGAAAAGCTTCCTATCTGAAGATGCAAGATGGAAAAGACTTTGTGTGTAATAAATTTGCAAACCTTGCAGGAAGAAAGCCTAACTGGAAATGGAATAACTTCCATGTGGATTTTTATTGACATTGATGTCATCATATAAAGAAAAAGTACGGGTTTTTGGGTTGAAACCTTTCAGCCATTTCTGCCAGTAGGCAAAATCCTGTATTTCCTACATTTCCTCATGACCACAAGCTGAAATATCCAATCAAATTCTAGTCAGAATCAGAGTATATCTCTGTAAGGAATATTCAGAAAGATGAAACAGATTCCATATAGAAGACAGTGACTACTATAAAGAATTACATTTAATATAAAAAGAAAAAATCCATTTTGAATGAAAGCCTGGAGTGGGTTGAGCCTGGCTGGCTCCCACCCGGCTGCTTGCTTACTCCCATCCAGAGGGATGGGGGAAGAGAATCAGAAGGCCAAAAGCGAGAAAACTCAAGGGTCGAAATAAAAACAGTTTAATAAATCTGGGGGGGGAGGGGGGAAGAAGGAAAAAAAACCCACCAAAAAAAAAGTGATACAAAAACACTCACTCACCACCAGGTGCCCAACGCTCAGCCAGTCCTTGAGCAACAGCACACCACCACCACTACCACCCCCTCCCCAGTTATTGCTGCTGAGCGTCCTGTTCCATAGCATGGCGTGGCATGACCAGCTGCTCGATTTGGGTCAGCTTTCCTGGTTGTATCTGCTCCCAACCTACTCACTGGGGGCAGGCAGAATGAGAAACTGAGAAAGCCTTGACCCTGTGTAAGCGCTGCTCGCCTAAAACACAGGTGTGTTATCAACACAGTTTTAGTCACAAATCTAAAATACAGCACTACACTGGCTGCTGTGAAGAAAATGAGCTCCATCCCAGCCAAAACCAATACAAAGCCTAATTCACCTTTTCCCTGTCAAGGCAATCCAAAGGGTTTGCACATCTCCAGATGCAATTCTTTTTGTTTTGTTTTAAATTCAATTCACCAAAGAATGAACATTTCTTTTAGGGTGGGAGAATAAGGTAGCAACATGCCCTGAAGATAAAATACAGGTTTTTCTAAACAGGTACTGCTTATAGTCACTGTGTCAATACTACCGATTGATCTTCTGATTAAGTAGTGTTAATTATTATCGAGAAACATACTGCACTAACCTGGTATAATGGAGGAATGGAACATGGTGTATTTATCAACAGATTCACACTTCTAAATCAGGTAGGTGACTGAAAGTTCTGTTTGCTACAAACTCAAATCTGTATATTTACAAAAAAGACTATTTAAGTAGCATATTCGAAATCACCACCTTCTGTTACCACATAGGCTGAAATACAGCTGTAGCTCACAAGTAAGAATGAAGAAGACTGAGTGAGAACTGGTCAAGGTCAGGATGAGGCAGTCAAGGGCAATGGTTTGAATGCATCAAACAGGAAAAATGCAGTGCCTGGCCTGAGACCGACCTGAGGCCTGTGCAAGAGCAGCTGCCCTCATGGAAAATGTCACCTAGAAGCTATACATTTAACGGCAATCTTTTAGCAACTTCCTAGTCACCCAGGACTGGTATGATTACATTTATGTCTGAATGTTTTTTTCTGATAACTGTGCACATTTCTCCCATCTGTTTTGATCAGATGTGGACAAATATCAACTTGAATGTAGCTTGTATCTCATTAGTCAGTCCTTGTGAGCACCTTGGAAAAGCCACCTCCTCCCTCTACCCTCCAAACTGTACTTAACTACTGAAAACACCACTTCAGAAAGAAGAAAGCAAGCATAGGAAGTTCAAATTCTTTACCCAGTATTTGTTCAAATGGGAATTCAAGTCCCTAAAAAGGGAATTTTTTCCAGGGAAAAGGGGAAAGTGGAAGTCACATGTTTTCCTAATTTGAAAGTCTCCCTTGGGCTGTCAAGGCTCAGGTGATTACCACATATTAGCCAGATTCAGCAATCAAGATGATAAATTTTGTTAGGAAAAATTATTATGCTATAGAAAAAAATACATAGGAAAAAAATTAAGAGTTGTTCATTACTGCAACACATTAGAGAAACATGAAGGCAAATTTCTTCATCCACTAAAATTGTCATGGGAAGTGTTCACAACAAGGAACAATGACCCACCAGAAACATCACAATAGTAATAAAAGATTAAGCAGACTCTAGGCTTCTAACTCAGGAAGCTTAGTTATTTCCAAATCAAAATATTTAGACTGATGAAGTTCCAACTGATGGTGGTACTTCACACTTCTACAAGCTGCCTCTCCTTACTGAGCATACTTGTTTTGTTAAAATCACTACCAGAGAGTTACAGTTCCTAGACTACCATTAGCCCAAGGCTTTCTGCCACTACCGGAATGTAACCGCTGATAATAAAGGTTGACAGGACAAACATGTTCTTCCCCTCCTTTTTTCATCCCTCTCACTTCTTGCCAAGTGACTGCTACACATCCTTTCATGTGTATTGGTGCTGCCAGCCTTGCAGAGGAGCTCTTTTGAATTAAAAAAGAAACTGCTGCTATAAAGAACCAAACATATAAAAGGTTTATGAACTATCTTAAATAGCCACACGGAAGCCTTAAACAGCCAGAGTTATTAAGTAGAAGATTACAGAAATAGTATTTCTGTGATTGTAATCCTATAAGATAATACCCTCTTACAGCTTAATGAATTCCTCTATCACATGAATGGAATGTTCTCTAGATAATTTCAATACTTAAATTATCAGCCAGAAAGGATGACTAAGTGATCCGAAAGACAGAACATTCATAGAAATTAGTATCTTTACTGGACTTATTAATTTAATTATAACTTTGAAATACTTGAGGCTTCAGATTTAAATCTGAACATCAATTTCTCAATTTATCTTTCAAGAATAATGTCCTTCCCAACTTAAATTTGAACCTTAAAATCTGGAAGTCTCCTAACTCAGTCTGAACAGGAGGATTTCCATGGACTGCCACCTTCTTTGAAAGTAAACAAAACACTTTTGTAGGTCTTTGCACCTGAATCTGGAAAGTTTATGAGCTTCAAAAGAAGAATTAGTTACCAAAGTCTGGTAACTGTTACAAGAGGTACATATCCTGCACTTAGTTTAGCTTGTACTGATCATGCAACATTAACTGTACTCTCCAGTCACAGATTAATGTTCCACCTTTGTAATATCTGATTCTGTCCAGGAAAGTAACACAGGTTTCAGAATAAGAAGTGATCTTAAATTAAGACTGATTGCACTAGTTTCCCCTGTTTTGATGTGGGGTAGGCAATTCTGACACAAATGAATTTAATACCCATTAATGCCAATAATGGCCAAGAACAGCTGTGAATAGAAAAATATTGAATAGGCAAATATTGCCTATTATTTTGAAGCAGAGAGACTTACAGATTAAAAATCCATCTAATTCGGGATTTTGTCCAAAGCATATAATATAGAAAGAAAAAAGAAAAATAAACAGTAGATTATAAGCACTCTTTAAATCTCTATAAACCTCTTCAAATATGATCCCATACTTTTCAGTCTTCCTGATTTGCAACATTTGAGATGTAGCCTATAACATTAATTCTAGTAATATAGAATATTTTATACTGTAACAACACGTTCTAATAGAACCCTAGCTTGTCACTTTATTGCTTTTGAATCTGTTATTTACATTTGCGTAAATTTCTTTTTATATATCTGTAATCTTGTACTTTTAAGGCTAAAAAAAGAGTTTAATATATCTCAGCATATTTTATTGCTGCCACTAGTTAAGTAATATCTACACTCTGGGAGTTAAACAGATGCTTCCAAGTTATTTCTAACAATAGCAAAAAATTCCTTGCGAATCATAACATTACACTTTTAAAAAGGTCCTATTGATTATAAAGAATGTAGGAGGCAGAATGATAATCCTAACTGCTCAGCTGCAAAACCTTCATCAACAAATAACAAAGCAAGATAAGCGTTATTGACAACTGAGATCAGTTTTTTCCTCTGCTCTCACTAGGCATCTCAGCTCTTTAGATTTGCAAAGTACATTTATAAGTTCCACAAAAAAATCCCGAAACACACATACACACAAACAAAAGAATCATAAAAATATTAAATTATTGTAACTAAATTTTATGGGTTATTTTTCAAATGGCTTGAGTAGCCTGGAAGACATTCTCCTATTTAATCTGCTACCTAGACTGATGGTCTACAACTTTGTACTTTAATTTACCTCTTCCAGGTTAGAAATCTAAACAGTTTAGAAATCTGGTTTAGGAGGAAGTTTTCGTACATATGTTAATTTGGAGTCTAGATGAAAGATGCTGGACACCCAGAAACTAGCTTTTTCTTTCAGCTAAAGAACAGGGACTGACATTCTATTCAAATGTGGACACTGGATATATATAAGTAAGTTAGGATGGAATGGCTGTTAAAATCAGGAGGTGGAAAACAGAATTAGACAGAATTAGAATGAACTATTTTATCCAACAGCATTGCCAGCAGACATTTAATTTTTTTTAACAGTTACGTACACAGAATTGAAATAGAGAATAGACATGAAAACATGGAGGGAACGTTTTTCAGCAATAAAATACTTATTAGTATTTATTTGTTGTAGGTGTAGTTTTGCTGAACACAAAATTAACTATGCATTAACACATAAAGAAACTATTTTAGTTGTTCTATTCATTTATTCCTCTAATCAGCCTCCTGAATCGGGAAGTTCTACTCCAGGATTATGTTTTATTACCATGTGGAACAAAGGGACCACTTCCCAGCATCCCAGCTGCTGAATAACTTTTTTTTAAATCATTCTTCCCCTCAATTCCTGGAAAGTCTAGAGCTAGAGAATGTAGTTTAGCTGGTATCATTTGCCTCATCTTCACATAGATTTGGCATGGCCTTTTCCAACATTTAAATACTATTTTCCAATTCATTTTTTGGAAGCTCTGAACCTGGGAATATCAGCCATATTAAAAGGGAGTGTGAGTCGCAAGAACATAAATCAGAGGGAAAATAATCCTGACTTTTTTCCACTGTATTGGTGTATTCAGAGTTCTGTGTTTCCAGATACCAGGTTTACAAGAAGGCAGTATGTAAACCATAGTCACTCATAAATAAAAAAACCCACAAAACACAAAGAAATTAAAAACAAAAAAATACAGCCCATATACTATAGATATTACAAATTAAAACTCAGATGTCAAATTAGCATTGTATCTGAACGACCAGAAAGAGACATTAAATATTAGTAAATAAGACTATCCAAACAAGGTCTTCTAGGCATTCTTATGTCAACATGGGAACTGCAAAAGATGATGGAGATGTTCAAATCCTTCAGAAGAGAAACTACCTGTGCTATCAAAGCAGAGAGCCATTGCTGTGAAACCACACTGTGGGGATATATGTACTGAACTGTTCCTACCTGTGTAACACAAGAAGTACAGAAGACTGAAAATATCAACACTAATGAATTCCTGCTAGTTATGAAGTACTACACTGTACTAAATTTAGAATGATTTTTGGAATGGAAACAATACTGGACAACAAGGACAAGATAATTTACACTTCATGTTTACTTCATTCAGATGTATAGTAATGTTATTGCCTTATGACTTTGAAAGGGACCATTTATGAAAAATATGGCATGTAGGATTTTTACCCAGAAAAATGAAGAAGTGAGTCTGGAGGCAAATCAAATCCTATCCTTTCTGACTGAAACTGGAAAGAATCAAAATTCAAAAAGATAACAAAAAGATACTCTGAAAAAAAATAAAAATGCTTTCAGCACCAGATAGTTCTGAGCACAGCATTTCAAATGAGCTAGCTGGCTGTTTGATTGTCAAACGAGATAAGGTCAAATGGTTGGAGCACTGTCATATTAAGAAAAAACCCTGTTATTTAATACTTCATTTAAGTTGTCTTGCCTCAAGCAACTTAAAAATTTACAAGAAATTCATTCTCAATGATTTAAGAAGCTCACAAATATTGTAAGAAACGGATTTGGATTCACACAAAAGCATGTCCTATAGAGGTATTTCAGTAGTTTATTTGCAGTTATTGCTATTGAAGCACCACTTGCATTTACTTTCCAGACTGGGAAAAATGGCTGCATTAAATGAAGTAACAGTGACCTAAAGGAAAAAAATACATAAGAAACATTGGGTTGCAGGAACAGAAAAGGAGGATTTTAGTTTTTAAAACAGCTGGGCATTCAAATGGTGCAGTTTTCCTTTTCAAAGATTTCATTTGGCCATCACCCAAGGCCCCTTTTTTTTTTTTTTTTTTTTTTTTTTTTTTTAAAAAAAAAAAAAAAATTTTTTTTTTTTATTNTTTTTTTTAAAGAATAAGAGAAACATTTCTGTTTTCCATTTCTAATAGTTCTGCAGTCATTATGAACATGGACAATCAACTTTCCATGTCAGAGTACAGGGAGATCAAAAAAAATTCCATTAAGGATGAAGAAATTCTGGTTGGTCTCACATGGTTATTACACACAAAGGTGACCAGAAGACAGCTTTCACTGATCAATTAATGCACAGCAGAATCTAAACAGGACGAGCATCCAGCTCATTTTAAGCATATATTGATGAATTCCAAAATGCTATAAAATACATATAGAAAAACAAACATATGTTTTATCTACACATATATGTCTGTAGACATATAAATATATTGAGTATGTGTAAATCAGACTTGTACCTTCAAAATCTATTAAAAACACCAAACTAATTAAGCTATGTAAGGTGAAACAGTAAAAGATATCTGAGTATAGCAAATCAGAATCAAATTGGCAGTGAGAAGCTTTGCCACTATTATCACAAATTATGTTCAAGATAAATTCCACCTCTGGGGTCAGAAGCACTTTAAGTAGTCCTTGAGATGGGCTTACAGGACTGGCAAACTCAGTTGTGCAAAGACCAATCAGTAAAGAAGAAAAACATTCACTTTTCTTCAGCTTACTTATCAGCAATTTTCTTTAGGGAAGCACAGCAAATACCAGCTACCTGCAGTGAGCATTTCCAAAATGTTGCAAACTTCTTATCAATGTCATCATTAGTTAACGAGTCCAGGCAGTTGCATTTAATCTGAAATAAAGTGACCTTTATAGCTGGAGGATGTGGTCTCTAGCGTTCACTGCAATGCAACGAGGGACCCATAAAAGCCTTTTATTGTCATAGGTAGCACTGTAACAGTGCTTTCTCCTGGAATCAGATTCCTGACATGACTGACGTGCAGAAACTTTCTCTATCGAGTTTATTTTTACAGGCTGTTAACTTTCTTCCACAAAAGCACTTTTTCAAGCAGACTCTAATGCACCAAAACTGACAGTACAGTAACTTGCAAGCTACAATAAACAATAGATTCAGCTGAAATGCAATTTCCTAGGAAAATACTTACCAAGGCACACAGTGAAACAAAATACTCACAAGCCTATGGCTCAAAGGTATTGGAATGCACTACAGATAGGACAGCAGTTCAGTACAACTGCATTATAAACCAATTGTATTTTATTGATAGAGGAATGAAGTGACTAGAAACTGCCACAGCAGATCAGATTAGTGGTGTGCCTAGCTGTATGCATTACCACTTTCTCAAAGGGATGTAATATTGCAGCAGGCTAACAGGAGTAGCTATACAACAAAGTCATTCCCTAAGCCTCAATAATTACTCGTTTGCTTGATGACCAGAAGAGCAAGAAAATAATTGATTACTGCCTGTTCTGGTTTTCAGCTAAGAGTTAATTTTCACAGGAAGCTGGGAGGGGTCACAGCCAGGATAGGTGATCCAAACTAGTCAAAGGGGGTATTCCATACTATGGTATCATGCTCAGCATGTGGGGATGAATGGTGGCACAGGGATGGTCTGGGTGTCCAGTCATAGTGTGACCATATCTCATCTCAGTTATACAGATCAAAAAGGAACCAACCTTTATAATGATATATGTCCTTTCTCATTTTATGTATCCCTACAGATTTTACAAGAACGTAATGTACTTTCTTGCCCAAGATTCCCATTTTAGAAAGCTAATTTAGAGCTCTGATTATATGCAATATTTCTGTAGAACAAGCACTCAACTATTCTTATCCAGTCTGATCTCAATACATGGCTTTTATGCTTAAGATAACTAAAATCCATCCAGTTAAAAAAATTAATCTTGACATGAATATGCAGAGCATAAAAGCAAGCACCTGAAATGGTCTTTGGCAGCAGAAAATGTATTTCTAATATTTCAATCTCTAGACTGTCACTGGCCTTTAATTTCTCTAAAGCAAACAACTGAGTATTTGGTATACATTGGCAAGAAGTAACTTAGTCAAATGCAAAAAATTTCTTGTTCCTGCATGGATGCACTGCTAAGATTCATCTGATTGGTAATTTCAAAATGGCAAAACACTGCCAAAATAGCATGGCAGATATGCGTTTTTTTCAAATTCATTTGCATCAGAATTAATTTACAAGTGAAACTCTGTAAGAATATGTTCAATTACACATGTTTTTCAGTGGCTATCAGCTTCGCATTCCCCACCAGCCCCTCCTTCTTGGTCAAACAAGGTCCAGCACAATACTTCTCCTCGTTTGGCTTCTCTATCACTTAGAGAGGGAAGTTACCATCGTGTTCCAGGAACCTCCTGGATTGCTTACGCCCTGCTGTGTTGTCCCTCCAACAGATATCAGGGTGGTTGAAGTCCCCCCACGAGGATCAGGGCTTGCAAATGTGAGGCTGCTCTTGTATCTGTCTATGGAGGGCCTCATCTGCTCAGTCTTCCTGGTTGGGTGGCCTGTAGCAGACCCCCTGCTATAGTGTCACTGGTCCCTGCTCTCCCTTTAACGCTGACCCATAAGCTCTCGGTTGACTCACCTATCCCCAGGCAGAGCTCCACGCACTCCAGCTCATCACTGACATAGAGGGTGACACCCCCTCCTCATCTCCCTTGCCTGTCTTTCCTAAAGAGCCTGTATCCCTCCATTCCAACTGTGGTGGGTTGACCTTGACTGGATGCCAGGTGCTCACAAGCCCCTCCATCACTCCCCTCTTCAGTAGGGCAGGGAGGGGAGAAAGTAAGATGGAAAAAAAACACTTTGTAGGTCACGATAAAGGCAATTTAATACAGCAATAGTAAAAGGCCATGCGGAGAAGCAAAGAAAAAACCCAAAAGATTTATTCTCTACTTCCCATCAGCAGGCAATGTCTACCCACTTCCCGGGAAGCAGGGCAGTATGTGTACCAGTTGCTCCAGAAGACAAATGTAAATAACCAATACCCTACTTTCTCCTCCTTTTTCTCAGCTTTTTATTGCTGAGCAGACATCATATAGTATGGAATATCCCTTTGGTCTGTTTGGGTCAGCCGTGCCAGCTATGTCCCCTCCCAAGATCTTGCCCACGCCCAGCCTACTGGTGAGGGGGGTGGAGGAACGTCGGAGAGCCAGCCTTGGTGCTGTGCCAGCACTGCTCAGCAGGAGCCAAAACCCTGGTGTGCTACCAACACCATGCTTACTACCAATACACAGCACGGCACTGTGAGGGCTGCTATGGGGAAAATTAACTCCACCTCAGCCAGACCCAATACATGAACACTGCAGTCANAAATTACCTCCACCTCAGCCAGACCCAATACATGAACACTGCAGTCATAGGAGCCATCCCACCGAGTCTCTGTGATGCCAGTAAGATCATAGCCCTGCAGGCACATGCACGTTTCCAACTCCTGTCGTTTATTCCCCATGCCACGTGTGTTGGCATAGAGACATTTAAGTTGAGCCTCTGATGAAGCTGACTTACTGGCTGGAGTGGCTGGAATTCCTTTGTGCTGCACTTCAGGTGCTCTCCTGCCTAGCTGTGATCCTTCTCCTGGCTCTGGACATCTATTGCTAGCACTGGCATCAAACTGGTAGGAGTGGGATGGATTGAGGTTCCCTTCCCCCATCAACACTGCCTTGGCTGCACTGACCATGAACTGGTGTAGTTGAGGATCCTTAGGGCAATGAGGAGGGCATACAGCAAGCTCACTACTCTGGACTTGAAGAGAGCAGACTTTGGCCTCTTCAGGGACCTACTTGGTAGAATAGCACAGGACAAAGCCCTGAAGGGAAGAGGGGCCCAAGATAGCTGGCTAGATTCCAGGATCACCTCCTCCAAGCTCAGAAGCGATGCATCCCAACAAAGAAAGTCAGGCAAAAATGCCCAGAGGCCTGCATGGATGAACAATGAGCACCTGAGCAAAGTCACATTCTAAAAGGAAGCCCACAGAGGGTGGAAGCAAGGGCAGGTAGCCTGGGACAAATACAGAGAAACTGTCTGAACAGCCAGGGATCAGGTTAGGAAAGCCAAAGCCCTGATAGAATTAAATCTGGCCAGGGACATCAAGGGCAACAAGAAAAGCTTCTATAGGTACGTCAGTGATAAAAGGAAGACTAGGGAAAATGCCCTAGTCCCCTCTGGAATGAAACAGGCAACCTGGTAACCCAGGATATATGGAGAAGGCTGAGGTACTCAACAACTTCTTTGCCTCAGTCTTCCTTCACTGGCAAGTGCTCTAGCCACTCCAGCCAAGTTGCAGAAGGCAAAGGCAGGGACTGGGAGAGTGAAGAACTGTCCACTGTAGGAGAAGATCAGGTTTGAGACCATCTAAGAAACCTGAAGGTGAAAAAGTCCATGGACCCTGATGAGATGCATCTCTGGGTCCTGAGGGAACCAGCAGTTGAAGTTGCCAAGCCACTATCCATCATATCTGAGAATTTGTGGCAACTTCAGTGAAGTTCCCACTGACCGAAAAAGGGGAAACATAACCCCCATTNTGACTGAAAAAGGGGAAACATAACCCCCATTTTTAAAAAGGGAAAAAAGAAAGACCTGGGGAACTACAAGCCAGTCAGTCTCACCTCGGTGCCCAGCAAGATCATGGAGCAGATCCTCCTGGAAACTATGCTAAGGCACATGGAAAATAAGGACATGATGGGTGACAGGCAACATGGCTTCACTAAAGGCAAATTGTGCCTGACAAATTTGGTGGCCTTCTATGACAGGGTTATGGCATTGGTGGATAAAAGGAAGAGCAACAGATGTCATCTACCCGGACTTGTGCAAAGCATTTGACACTGTCCCACACGACATCCTTGTCTCTAAACTGGAGAGGCATGGATTTGACAGATGGACTGCTCAGTGGATAAGGAATTGGCTGGATGGTCACACTGAAAGAGTTTTGTGATTTGACAGGAAGGAGGGGGAACAATTGTTTGTCTTCCCATCTTAATTCCAAACAGCAAGATTTTGTTCATCTGCTTTAATCAGTCATTAATCTTGCACAATAAGGTAAACACCACTATATGCTTACTAGGTCTCAAATGTGGTAAGCTAAGCTGAGTCAATAGCATATAAAACCAGAGGTACTCATTACCATTCTCACACTGGCAATATATTATTGGAGGAGAAAAAGAAATATCCATTAATAACTCCTGCCAGCTGTCCTTGTGAAAAGGTTACAGAGGCAAATATGTCATTACTTTGGGCTTCTAAGAATATTTTAATTAATTCAGCAGAATGACTGTTAAAACCGAAGCATTTACATAGGACAAAGCTTAAAAGAAAAAAAATTGCAAGATCTATCTTCCTTCAACCTGAGGCCTTGCTCCTTTCCAAGCATTCTGCATTTTTAATATGTATCTAAAGGTGGCAGCAACCGTTTATTCTTACAGGCTCAGAATTAATCTTTGAAGAGCTTCAAATGTGGTATCACAGGGTTCTATCCAGAAATGAGTCAAATTCATCCTCAGTGTCAGCCTAATGTTGTGTCAAGAATTAAGTTGTTCTAATGACCAGAACCTGCAGATGACCAGAACCTGCAGATGACAAAATTTCTGCACACCACTCACCTCCAACTTTATTTTTTACATGACTGCTGTAAAAGCAGTACAATCTGATTAACTTGGCCATCGAATTACAATTAACATAACACAAAGATGCTCCAAATTAGACACATCCCAGTATCAGAACCTGTATTTTAGAAATATACAAAAGTGGAAAGTATTTCCTACCTCAGTCAAAACCCCCTCTACCCAAAATGCTTGCTTTGCCTTTCCTCTCTAAAGTAACACCCGGAATGCATGTAAGCTATGGAGGGGGCTCTTCTAAACAAAAGACAAACTTGAAATGTTTACTACAAGATACCAGTGGGAGGAATTTTATTACAGTCTTCCCAAATTTGAATTTGTCCTTTGTTCTCAGAATTAGCACCCACACCTTTAATCAGTTCTTGTTATTGCTGTAATTAGTAATGTCATTAATCAAGTTACAGAAACACTTTAGCCTGTTTAACTCTACAGACCGTATCCTTACATGATACTCAAATGAAAAGGAAGCAAAAAATGGTTCTGAAAAAGAAGAATGGGGGCAGGGCTCTGACCCATAGGGGAAGTGTGTGTTTGTGTGTGTATGTGTATGAGAGGTAAAAGGAGGTAGGCAATGAAGAGGCTCTGCAGTTCCACAGGGACACCTATATTTACTTATGGCTAAGCTCTCAAGCACTTCCTGCAGAAACAGGAACAGCATGAATTTCACTTTCTTCCCTCCTATCCTTTAGGAAGGAACAAGGCTCAATAGGATAAGTAAGTTTGTAAACAAACCCTTTAAGTTCTTTCATCTTCAGTTCCACTTGGGAGGAATGTTCTTTGGTGGCATTTTTGTTTGTTTGTCTTTTGAAATTATGCATTAGTTACAAGATATACATTACATATATGATGTGCATATCCGTATCAGTACATACATAAGCATATATATGTGTGTGTGTATGTATTCTAACAGTTTATTAAAAAAATATTTGTAGGGAATTAGAAGTTAAACTAATCATCCAAAAATAATATTACATTGTACATCCTGCAGAAAGTTCAAAAGAATATAACCTAAACCACAAAGGCTTCCTTGGTAGAGGGGATGAAGTGACATGCTGCATGCGTAACCTGATTGCACTAAGGTTTAAGAACTGTTTAAATATACTGCTTTGGCTAATTTGCAGGAAAAAAAAGAACCCAAACCAACAAAATTAAAGCCTAAGCTGAAAATTCTGAACTGAATTTAATTAATTTCAAGATATATCTTCAGGTATATGTTCTTTGGTTTGCTTGGCTACATTTGAACCCTACTTTTTCCAATCAGGATGAATTTGAGATCCACGCCACATTCCACTGTACTTTCCACAAAAACCTCTGACACTGCAGGTTTCAGACTAAGTGGGTTCTGACATGCGGTTGGCCCACCCCTGGGCTTCAAAGGAGGACTAGCAGAACTGTAGGGATTTCCCCAGTGTCTGAGCCAGCCAGCTACCAACTCACAGAACAGCTTCTAAAGTCAATGAAAGGTGCCGCTTCACTTAATTACTCCATTTGCCTCAAAGTAACAGACCATCTAACATAACCCGGTGACTGAACTACCTTCACAGCATTACATACTGCTAAGGAGGCTTGCCTTTAATTGGAAGGTATTTCAAAGTTCTGTGATAACTGTTCATTTATTTTTAATCAGTGGAAGAAGCATGCCTCTGCTAAATAAATACATTTAAATATAAAGCAAAAGCTTCTGAAGACAATGAAAAGATTGCTGAAATATATTTCCCATGTATACTGGAACATCAGGAAAAATGCTGAAAAACACAGCAAAACTAAGAATTTTTCCACAACTCAAAAAAATTAGTTTGAAAAGCTAATGAATCATGAAAAACAGATGAAGTTATCTATATTTTCAAGAAATATCAGCATGAGTGCTAGAACAATTCTGTTGGAACTGAGTAAGAATTTGTCTGTATTTATGAACACAACAAACAAGCTTGTAATTATAGTATAGATATAATAATACTGTGGAAAACCTAGCATTGCATTAAGAATATCAACCTGAATATTTAAAAGAACAGCAGATGTATAAACAGACTATTTCATCTTACATATTACAAGACAATTTCCAATTATATGATTGCATTGCCTTTTATAATAATTGATATAGCTTATGTACTAATGAGGACTTTTTTTTTTTTCTCCTCAGTTTTTGACAGACATCTTATTGGTCAGTGAGGCAGACACACAGAAGGTCAACTACTACTTAGTTTACAGTTATTATAGCTTCTGTTATAACCCAGTGTGAGAAAAAAGTTGACAGTGTGAAGAACAGCAGCAGCACTGTATCCATGAGGAGATTCATTAGTCCCTGGCTCTGTATTGAATCCACAGTCTGTACTGTGGGTGTACACTCGCCGGCTGTGTCTGCGCACACTCACCGGCTGTGTCTGTGCACACTCACCATGACAGACAAGGAATATGGAAACAGTTGCCATGTGGTGTGGGAGGGTGGTGGAAGCAGCCTATTTGAGCTATGAATTTGTAATAGAGAGAATATAGGTATGCTTCATGGGTCACTGTAGGGTCTAGTGTGTGTTAAAAAAGTAAAAGTCAAGCAGAAGCTTATGAATCTCAGTGGTAATTTTTTGTTTGTTTGTTTTGTTTAAGATAGAAGTTAATATTTGGGTCAGCTGAATCAGGAACTCAATTTGGGACAGGTCAAGGTTACGAGAATAAAATTATCTTGGAGTCTGTAATGTACGATGGTTTATTCACACTGATTTACTAGCAGGAAGGATGGAAGCGAGCATTGTTAACAACAGATGACAAACAAAGGCTTGATAGGAGATTTCTTCCATATGAAATGGAAAAATTGTGGAGAATGTTTCTCCCATCAGTACAGAAAACTGCTCCTCCCTCCTTTACCACACCAAAAAGAAAACAAAGGAAATTCTATTAATGTGAAGGGGAAAAAAAAACAAGAGAGGAAGTTTACAAGAAAGTTTTGTGCCTTTTTTCTTATTTTGAGAAGACACTAAAAGAAAAGGATGATTGACAGAATAGTTCTGACTTATGACCTTGAAGTTAGTGGTAATCTCAGTGTCAGAAGCCAAAATGTAAACACCAAACTGGAGATGATTTCCCTCTTGCTCATCTTTACCTTTAGTGTTTTACAGAAAAGGAATGCAAGACAAAAATAACAGCCAGAATAAAGAGCATATAAAGGTGGCTGCACAAAGTATAGTTCTGATAATAGTGTACAGGAACGTATTCTAGATTTATAAGAGAGGAGAATTAACAGAAAGAAGTGAGGAAGGCTCTCCATATTTATAACTGATGTCTACTGGGGGGAGGGGGGGGGAGGAAAAACAACTAAACAAAACCCCAAGCCAGCTTGCACTTCTCTTTTACCATTTGGAGACATGAACTGTTAGGAGACTCATTGAGAAAGACAATTTTATATTCCAGTTGTGAACATGGGAGGTATAAGAGTTTTAAAAAGTGTTCTGTTTTAGAGCAGACAAAAAGGAGACTATTTTCAGAAGTTTCAGTCTAAGGGAACAACTAAAATGGTTTATTTTCCTAAAGAATACTTGTGAAATATGTGAAAATCCTCCCCGACAAATACTTTTTGTTGCTTGAAAGTGGATGGTAAATACCAATTTCACATATTGACCAGACTTTTTTTTTTACCTAAGCAGAATTTTTTAGCCTAACCCTGGAAATTTACCTCAAAATATGTAATTTATGAAACACACCAAAACTCTAAACTAACTGATTTCTGTCAAGACCAAAGTAAATTCCAAAAAAAACCCATGGGAAGTTTAGTAATAATCACTTTTTGAACAGACTTGTGAGGAAATGTCAATGCAGAATAGACTTTCAGAGGGAAATGTTTCAGGCCACCCAGAAATATTTCTGAACAAATAGAAGTAAAGAGACAAATCAAAATCAAGGTTGCTAAAAAGGAGGAGAACAACTTCTCACAAGGTGGGTAGCAGATGTTGCCTCTAAAACTGAAGCAAAGACAGCAGAAGAGCGAAGTGGTGCTTGATGGAGAAATGCTGAAGCCTAGAAGTTTGCTACTGTGAAGTTAGCAGATTCAGACCCATGACTTCAAGATGTAATTAGGCTGCCACAGAGTAACTCACATGCAAATCATTTCGTGTCCAACTGCACAAAGTACTCCAGCTGCAATTGACTTACCTGCCATAATTTTAGATTGGCAGTTGATAAATTCTGGCTTCTTATCTGTAAGGTATCGCTGACAAGTGTGATGTAGAACCTGAAAGAATGTGCATTTTTCTGAAGCTGTGCTTGCTACCCATTGGTCAAAAGCATTTTCAAATAGTAAATCAAATTCTGGTGAATCCTAGAAGAAAAAAGACACACTACAATTATTCCAGTTTTATAAATGATTTGGAGAAAGACATAGAGCTATTATTTTTTAAAAGCTATTATGTTGGAAAAAGCAGAAAGTTTATGCAAAACAAGACCATCCTGGGATTACTTTTCTTTGCATATTTCTGGATGCAAAAAAAAAAAAAAGGCAGGAAGTTGTTTTTTTTTCTCCTTGCAGGTATTTTTAATGAGGATTAATCAGCTATGCCAAAAATACCTTAAAACAAAAATTAAGAGTTGGAATCTCATAAGAAATCCTTGTTATCTACAGATATATAGTTACTTATGTCTTCTATGTTATGCAAGGATTTGTGCCTCTCAGCACAAAAATCTACTTTCATACTATATTATAGACAATGTGGTTTTGCTCTCAATGGTCAACCAAAGAAGGAAAACAAATAGCAAGTGCTAGTTATTGTATTTGATGTATTATCATTAAGTGTTGCTTAGGGCTCTGGATAACATGAACAAAAGAGCACTCCCGGAACAAAATCAAAGCCCAGCTCTATACTGTGCATCAACTGCCAAAATAAATTGAAGAAGTATTGCTATATATTTAGAAATATTTGCTAAAAATAATCTTGTAATCTAATCTAGTAAATGCTGTTTTGAATTGATGACACTAGGAATCACAAGAAGACAAGTTTGAAAGAAACACATGTAAGATTAAGAACTTGATAGGACTTTCAATCTGAGAGTATCTGAAGTATCTGTTATTTACATAGCTGCATAGCAGATGCTGAGAAAGGGCCTAAAACTCATATCCCTTATCTATTACTGTCATTCCTCTCATTTTCATTGTCTCTTTAGCCAGAAAAAAATATAATTCCACCCCTAGCATTTCACAGGGCAGTGGCCAAAGGGCTGCCTTTTTTGTACAAAAGACTGTACTGGGTAGTAATAGAATTTGGTGCACCATTGCTAAGATGCTCAGGTGGCTGATGACAGCACAGCTTTGAACAAACCAAGGGGGTTGCTCACAAACATATTTTGCTGTACAATGAACACAGTAAGTCACTTTGTGATCACATAGTACGAGCCACATTCCTAACTTCCAATTCTGATGGTTTACTAATGAAGGTTTGTATTCATAAACTTATTACATATTAGTATGACTTTGTCTCAAGACAGCTCAAGGTGGGCTGTATATTCCACATCAAAGGAATTCCAGGACTATTTCGTGGAGGGTTGGTTTGTTTTGTTTAAATCAGCATTCATGTGCCATTGGCAACTAAGCTGCCTCACCGCCCGTTGTAGGAAAAGATAAGAAATGTAGAAGAATCTGAGAAAAAAACATAAGGTTTACAGTATTTCACAAACTTGAACCTCAGTAACCTCTCCTGTCCTTGCTGCTACTTACTGCTCTATCTTACAACACAGCTGCATGCCAAAACGGACCTCAAGAGGCTTATACCTGAAGATAAGGCAAACAAGGCTCTTGTTTTTATCTTTACAAAGAAGAGAGAAGCAGCAAGAAAAGTAGGGAGAGGCAGGAAGAAAAAAAAAACCAAATGATTATGAGTTTTGGCTTCCTCCCATCTTTCCCATTAAAATCTATTTCATATATTCCATTGAGTTATTTCTTTTTTGAGAATTTGCACTTAAACCTGTATGTTATCTTTCCAGATACCTTTTCAATAGTGAAAGAATGCCCAATTCACAAATCAGTTATAAAAAAGGCTCAGTTTTCCTTTTCTAGAACTCACCCGATTAGGGTCTATACCATTGACCTGGCGAAGCTGCTCAAGCATCCACTGCGTTCTCCTGACAAAAGATGTAGAGCCTTCAAATTGCTTCACCTTCGTAATAGATGCTTGAGCTGGTTTCTTGTTTGTCACTGAACATACAAAAGAAAAAACACAGAACTGAAATGGACTTAAAGTTTCAGGAACATGCTGATTAGCTCACTGTGTCAGTAGCTGGTTTGCTGGAGCATTCACTATAATGTCCCACAAAGTAAATACATGTCACTGATTCTGACAGCAGAACGCTTTCCCTTTCCCGGATAACATACTGAAAAAGCACATTCCTTATTGTCAGAATGATGGTACAATGCCAAGTAAGCATTATACTACTCAAAAATGGATATATTTTTTGCCATTATCAGCTTAAGTCACCAACACCTTGTAAAGAACAGAACTAAAATGAAGGTCTTTCCATCTGCATTCTTACAACCACCTTGCTGTTCTTTTTTCCGCACACTAATAAGCAGAGGTTCCTCATACCCAGACTCTTATGCATTTCTTTCTCATTTTAGACAACAGAACACACAAAAAAAAAGGGGGGGGGAGGAAAAAAGACACCTCCATGTAAGTATAAGTCCATTTATGTACCTTTAAAAAAAAAACAAAACAAACAACTGCTATTTTAGACTGACTTTCATGCTGGTGATTGACTGAAAAAACACGTTTCCCAGTTTTTCAGCAACATGTCACATGTAGGTCATACTTGTATAATGCCACCACCACATGACATTCAATTTCCAATTCCCAGTCAGACTGAAATATAGGTATATATATTATGTACTTACTTATTACCTACTTACAGTATATGCACTTACTGCATTGAGAAAGTAAACCTACCAAATCAGAAAATAGTCTGAAAAATATAGTTATAAGAATTAAGGAACTAAAGATTGCTCAACTTCCCCAAAAATATTAGGTACCAAAACAAAAACCATAATAAATAAGAATGATCTTACTTGTTATAAACAAAATACATGTTAAAACCCCAAAAGTCAGTCATGCAAGACAGCTGTGCTTTTGAAAAAAAACCAACCAAACCCAATAATATAAACCACTTCAATTAGTGTATCTTTAACCCAGCTCAGGTTGTCAAAGAGTACATTAAAACTAACTTTTTAACAGCAGGAAAATTGACTCCCTGTATTAAGACTTTTTCTCTAAACAAAATTTCTTTTTATCAGTATAACTTTAGCCTCCATGAAAATTTTATAAGCAGTTTTAGGCACTTTCTATGATCATACCATGTATTTTATTTGCACATTATTTATCTGTTGCTGTATGTTAAGTCACTTCCAAACACATTTCCACTTTCTGTGAAGAAATAATTTGTAGAATCATTGTACTGCGCAATCTACTAAAGCTGGTGTGTCATTTATTTTTCTCCTTAAAATCTATTTCAAAAAAATCCTTTTATTCATATGGTCCTCCAAAAAGAGCATTATTGGAAAAGTCACTCTTCTCTGTTTTTAGATGATGGCAGTTAAAGGAGGCTTTTAAAATATTCAAGACTTGAATAGTAAGATTGCTTTTTTTTGTGCACCCCCTTTACCCAAATAATCAGGAAAATGAACAGGCTTCCCACTCTAAAGATGCAGGCTGCATACACTTCTGCACTCAGGGGCATAGTTATACAGTAAGTAAACATTCATGTAATACCGCATCATTCCCTGAAGTTAAAAAGTTAATATTGTTTCTTAGGATGAAAAGTTGCCAATGCACAGATCGCTGCCTTGTACATGTTAAACGTACTTTGGAATAGATCAGCAAATTCAGATTAATATATAAAGTTTTTTTTCAGTATGTCAGATTTACACATTTTCAGTTCAGCGTGTGTCTGTGTATGGGAAAGTCCAGGCACCCTTAGGAGAACTTAATTTGATAAACAGAAAATTCATTTCCAAGGAAATTTTAGAAGGTAAAAAAAATTTTAAAAAAATCAGATACATAACATATCCACATGGCAGATAATTGTTTTTAAGAAGTTACTTTGAAATAGAAAACATAGACCCAATATATTGACCAGATTATTGATAAGAATGTAATAAACAGATTGCCAGAAGTCTCTCAATCAGCAGCTCAAGCACTGAGAACCAAACTGGTGCAGTATGTGAGTCAGAGTTGCATGTCAAATGGCACAGAATAGGGAAAATCAACGTAGTATCAGAAAGGTAGCAGCATAATTAGATCAGAACAGCTACTGAAATGCAAAGACTAGATATTACTGAGAAGTCAGATTAGTATTAAACGTTTATTGATTGCTCAATGGCCTATGCACCCAAACCTAACAATATCAATAAAGCAGAGATGACAGGCATCCTATCTATGCTTACACAGTATATACAGGTTCTGTTTTTATTGCAAGTTTACACATGGCTGAGTGGGAAACAAATTCCAAAGTTACACGGGCAGGAAGACCACAAAGTTATGTCCCTGCCTTCTCTGAATTCACCCTGTCTTGTATTCACTTGCATCT
The DNA here is from genome assembly GCA_013400195.1 of Aramus guarauna. Lineage (NCBI taxonomy): Eukaryota > Metazoa > Chordata > Aves > Gruiformes > Aramidae > Aramus > Aramus guarauna. The sequence continues at coordinate 1,045,109 of VXBL01004965.1, forward strand.
TTTTTGCCAACCCCACTGATAACTTGGGCAGCACTCCACTGGACTGAGTTTCATATATTTTCCACAAATCAGTACTAATAGAAAGCTACCTAATAGTGGCTCAAGTTTTATGGTCTGTGGATTATTCTCTTTCCATGCAAAACAGGCAATGATCTACTGATGAATGAGCCATTTATCAAAAAGAAAAAATTGTGCATACTATACATAAGCCACATATAGAATTAACACTAGTAGCATTGCTAAACAAAGCATTCAAAACCAGGAAGCACTAGACAGAACAATTATGTCAAACACTAATTACCTCCCTCCCAGCATCCCCCCCCGCCAAATCTCATGGATAATCAATTACAACATTTATAGCCTTAAACTTTAATTCAGTAAACTTCTCACTGCTCTGAAGGCTTCTACATGATGTTGTTTCAAGGTCAAAATATCAAATTTTACAGATACGATAGGTAAACACTGAATGTCTAATCTCAAAATCTCCATAAATTGTTTGGCTGATTTGACATATCCAAAATCTAATTCTCCAAACTTCTCTATACAGCTCTTTTAATAATCCATGAACAGCTGCTTTGTATTCCGCTGGAGCCGTTAGTGCTCTGTACTTCAGCAAAAGAAGATCACATTAAGTGCCTAAACCTTGTAAGCCTATTAGTGATCAGCTATAAAACCATCTTGATTAGAAGACTGTTTCCATATCATCCACCACACAGTAATTCCGGGAGAGCCTGACAGGCTCCTCTTCTATAGAAAGGCTTGTAAGGGCCTTGGGTACCTGAGCTGTCCTAAGTAGAAATTCAGTCTCAGGTTAGCTGGTGAGACACTCTTGGAAAAACCACAGTTCTCCCTTTAGGTCTCACACTCATAATCACTGCGCACAGCCAAACAGATCTAGTTGCATTTCACCTTTTGTGTCTTGGCATTTCAGGAAAAAGCTAGCATTTCTAGAACATTCGAAAAACCAGCTACCCACAAACCCACCAAACATGCTTTAAAACCTTCATTTAGTCCATGACAGCTTGACAGAAGTATGGCAGTCATTGCAACTCTGCGAAACCCTTTGGCAGCTGGGGAGGCCACCCTCACTAGCTGCTCATTATGTTGCTCTGCAAACTCAAGCACTTCCACACAAGCTACTGAGTGGGTGTTACCTTGCAAATATGTAAAGTCTTTTCTTGAATCTGAAAAAAATTGGAAGCAATTACATGCTCCTAGCCACATTCCCTCTCTGACAAGTCATTCAGATGTGTTTGTGAAAATCTTCCACAATCATTATCTACCTTAATAAAACAAAAGACAATATTTAAGTGATGCTTCCATTTTAGCTGGAGTTTGTTTGCTTTGCTCGTTTGTTTATTTTGTAATAGAACTTAACATTATACCTTCAAAATACAAAGATGTAGTAGTGTGGATGAAGCACATTTATTTGGAACCCATCAATAGATGGTATGCCATATGGTATTTCTGTGTGTCATCAGATGCAAATAAAAGAGCTTTTTAGTGGTTTGGGTTTTTTTTGTTTGTTTGTTTGTTTGTGTGTTGTTTTGTGTTTTTTTTTTTAAAGGAACATACAGTTACGGGTAAAGTAAGAAAGAATGTATGAGGAGTCAGCAACAGCAATATATGATGGAAGACATCATGAGCTTTTTTTCGTAAAAGCAAGATTAACATATAACCAAAAGTCCCCGAGTCAGAAACAGCACTGTTTCTTCTGGGATTGCAGACATCATTAACCATTTTGCATGGTAAATAAAAATAAGTTACAGTATTAAGTTTCAAATAGGTTGTTAAAGTTTGAAAGGCACACATTTAAGTGAAAAACTCTGCTTCAAAAGCAGATCAGGGAATATGAGGCAGAAATACTCAGATCAGAAATAGCTTTAGAGAGTGCTGTGACAGAGTCAGGAAAGTCACTGTTCTCATCATTTGGAACACACAGAAACAAATGGATTTGAATTCCAGACCTCAGCTAGAATCCAATACCACATGCATGTCTAGCATCTTAAGCAGAAAATCAATACAGCTCTTCACACAGAAAGCTAAGGGAAACTAAAATCACAGTTCAACTTCATCTCATCTGCAGTCCAGAATATATTTTCTTTATTTTTTTCAGCCTTCTAAAGTATCTTTACTTGAATGCAAAAGATAAAATAATGAAAAATGGTTAAACCCCAAAATACCTGGCCTTGAGAAACAGTCTGAAAGCTCTAAACCACCAATATTATGAACATTTATTAGATTTGAAAAAACATATTGAAAAAGCAGCATCTGTCATTAAGGTCTTGATTCTGGCTATCTGTGTTTGGTTTGGATGTTCTTTAGATTTGGATCTGCATATTTCATAACTCAAACTCTAGGTAATTAGGAATCTTACAACAAATGGCACAATTGCCTCAAAATTTCTGGTTATATTGCAGTGTATTTCTAAAGTGCTGAATGACTAGAATAACTACTGAAGGGAAAAATTAGAAAGTACTAAGTCTTGAAGCAGGCAGTGACTGTTGCAACTGTTCACATTATAGCAAGAATTTCTTTTATCTGGGCACTGCACAGATTAATAAGTTAAGCTGCCTTAACTTTTATTGCTGTTCTGGCACTAGCTCTTGAGGAAAAAAAAAAAAAGAAAATAGTGCAAATGAAGTAAGATCACTTAAAAAGTGACTTTCATCTATGAAATTATTTCATTTGTGAAAGTGACAGACTGAGACTCACTCCTGAGCAGGCCTGCAGAAGTCTACTGAAGGCATTGCCTGTCTCTGTAGTTAAACCCAAAACTATTAATCAATTTAATGTTAGATCAGTATAAACTATCTGTATGTCAAATCCTGTACAGTAGATGCTCATTCCCAACTCCCAAATAACCAATGATGAAAAGTTTGTCACACCACTAGCTGTTAATAATTAATGACGAAAAAGGTCTTCAGAATGCATTCAGACAACCTAAAGCCTTTTAAAAAAAAGGCCTCTGATGAAAAAGTTATTGAACTCAATATCATGGCAGTGTAATGTGATTTCGGGGTCACTGTATCTAGAATTTAATCATTCCTACCTTCTTGCAGAGACATTGCCCTAAAGCAAAACTCTTCTTTTCACGGTGAGACTAAGTCTAAAAACAGCCAGGAGTTTCCTAAACAGCTTTTAAGTCGGAATAAAAAAAGAGTAAATTTAAAAGCAGAAGCACATTTTAATTAAAAATATTATTTAATATCAGAGAGAGATTTTATTAGGAAATAGATACAATTATGTGTTAGTATTTGTGGTAGAAATGCATTTTTTTCCAAGCCAGTTCTTAAGGAAAAAAGTAGGTTATGAACAGACTGTGACAGAGATAATTACTCCTCTATACTTTCCAGTTCTCCAGAGTTACATATTGAAAAGCAGTCTTTTCCCTCCAGACTTCTCTTTGTGCAATTAATCTAATTCTCATTCCACAAGTCCCTTCACTCCCAACCACCAAGGAAACAACTACTTCATAAACTTGCAAAAGCTCATTGACTAAAATTCTGACAGTCAGGTACACAATCCATGTAAGCTGTGAATACCAGTTAGGGTGATGATCTGTGGTTTCTAACAGTCAAAAAAACAGTGACTTTTTTGTTTTCTTTGACCAATTGCTACTCATTTCCACAACATGTTTGAGTTTTTCTATTCAGAGGACAAAGCACAAGTAACTTGTGGAAATGCATCAGAACTTGGAGGAAATGCAAGACAGATTTCTTTCTTGCAAATGTCATAAAGTACAAAGGCTCAAAGAAAAGACAACATCAACAAGATATCTACGAGGACTGACCCTCATTTGCTATTCTCACCTACATCATTCCAAAGCAAAAGTAAAGAAAAGATTTATCTCTATTTCTCTAACATGAAGAACGCTTCCGTCTGTCACAAGAACAATCTTACAATTTTCATACATATTTCAAAATCTTACTCTCCCTATTTTCTTCCCAGAGTGAGGAAATCGGGATGAGGCAGGGGAAAGGACACTAAACAACACATCCCTCAACCCTTATGAGAGTAGAAGCTTGTATTATTGCTGTTCTGCAACGCTCCAAGGCAGTCTGAGCTACTACTGTTCAGGTCACATGGTCCTAGAAGCAAAGTATGGCCCTGGCAAGCAACTTCCAGAATTTCCCAAAGTAGCTTTCCTACAATGCAAATGAAGCTGAGGATTAAGTAAGATGGAGCACATGGGTACCTTCTGACCTATTTAGGTATTAAAGAATAAGGACTAGATACATGAAACTGTCTTAGTATACCACATGGATTTCAGGAAAACTATTTCCAGCTGTCCATCAATTCCATCTTTGAGTTTGAACACCAAAATCTGTAGTATTTTGGGTTTTCTCCCACCAGTTTCAACTAAACACTAATTTAATGTGGTATCTAAATTAATTCCAGAACTTTAAGCCTTCCTACTGTGACTGTCCCACTGCTACCTCCTGCAACCTTCATATCTGCCATGGTTCTTAGACCTCAGCTATCTATTATACAAAGAGATACTCTGAGAAGAGAGTGCCAATAAGAACCCAGACTTATATTGTCCCTTCCAGGATTAATTTTAGGTACAGGGAAAAAAAAGGGCATGTTTGCAGTGCAAAACTGTTAGCCTCACTGAAAATAAACAAAAGCAGCCAAAACTAGGCACGTTTAAATCCCCATGTGCTGGTCAAGGTTTGTCAAGTGTCAAAATGACTGATAAGTTGAGGCTTGATTTCTCAGAATTGCATTTCCTACTTTTGCCCATATTTCCTCTTTCCTTCCTTTGACAATGCTGCTTTCTCACCATCTGGGATCTGTGGAACTGAAAGCACAGAGAAGTTGCACAGTTCCCACCTTCTCCACTTGCCAGATAGGACAAGGGGATGTCAGTGGCCCTAAACACACAGCAGTTTAACCCAAAACTAATTCCACTTATTTCTTTAGGCACATCCCCCATTTGTTCTGACATCAAATTCCAAAATACAAGAAGCTTTCAGCCTCAGAGGCAAACTACTCATAAATCTAAACACATAGTGTATTTCCCAGAGCCCTTCCCAAGAGTTCAAATAACAAACAATTTCCACATATGTCTGCTTAAATCAACATCTACTGCATCACTGTCCGTAACAAGTTGCCAGCCTCACTCTCACTGCTTTCCAGATAAAAATGTACAAAATATGTATCTCTTAATTAAGATTTATTTATATATTATTCAAAATATAGTATTGTTTAGCTAATATGTTTCTTCCTGCATGCAACTTATCTTTATCTGCTGAATAGTAACAGAAAAATCAAATACTAAAAAAATCAGTTACCCTGGAAATTGAGATTGTTAAGGTGTGTGGTATCTTCCCAAAAGGAAAGACTAGACAAAACAGTTTCTGCTGTCTTCAAATAAAGAAAAAAAATTGCTTTGTGTTGCAATGAAAAAATTTTTGTTTTCATGTGCAAAACATCAAAAAATGCTATAAGCCTGAAGTGACAGCCTGTATGTTTTCCAAACATACCAGAGTGTGCTAATAACAAACTGCTGCTTATAGGCAGAGTGCCTTGCCTTTCAGTTTTGCACCTATTTTTCCATTATATTTACTTTTCACAGAACCATGTAAATACATGTCCTTAAAAATAGCTTTTATGCCTATTCAAACACTTTAAGCCCCCATCATACCATATGCATTACAGTCTCTACAGTTTCTTGACAGACTCATTTTTCATTCCTATCAAATTTTTAAAGCTAGAAAGATAGAAGTGTTGAAGTTCTAAATTAATAGCTTGCTTAAATTATTCTTCATATACTACAGCAATATAGTTTAAGGTATTGAAACCAAAGCAACTGCTTGGCATATTGGCACAGTTATATAGACAGATGCAGTTAACAGTGGAAAGAATGGCAGACTTCATTTTGTAGCCAGAGAGAAAGCTTCTGCTTCACTGTAAATATTTGGAAAGGAATCTTGTTAAACACATATTCGCTTCCAGAATGATGACTGAACTTCCAGGTTTTGTTGGAATTGCCTTTTACTCTTCCATATTGCAAACCAGCCAACTTTCAAACTTTTCCCACCTCCTTTTTCCTGCATACGGATAGCCAGCTGCATTTGAAGACTCTTGAAATATTTCTAGTCAAATACAGAAAATTTGAGTTGCATATATGTTTTTAGTTCAAACCTAGTTGAGAGGACCGGATGGTGCTCTGACAGATCTACTACCAAGGCACTGTTGCTGCAGAGGAAGATAACAGGTATTCCAGCCAGCTCCCAGGGAAAAGAGGTGACTTCCTCACAACGCCTGGACTAAAGTCTTCATCAGGGACCTCTCAGCCAGCGCAGAGCTCCTGCTGATCCTGGCCCAGAGCATTTCACATTAGCATTTCACCTTCTCCTGGCATGGCAGAGCCTCAGCTCTTAACTGGAAGGTATTTGGTGACTGAGAATTTCACCCCACCATAGCATGTGCCCTTCTGCATTAGTCTGGATCATCTACAGCTTCAATCATCTTAGCTGTCTTTTCCTTGAAAGGAAGGCAGCATCCTACACAGACTTTACTGAACAGGATACTGTAAATAGCCTTGTAAGCATTTACGCACACTTCAGAAAATCCCACTTCAATCTAGTTTAGAAATCAAGGCTCAAGATACAGATCATAGTGACTATCTGTGTGGGTGGCTTGAGATACTCTTTTTATCACATTCTGGTCACTTCAGCACCTGCAACTATGGAGAACCAGTTAAAGTCAATACCACAAAAGTACTACTCTTAATAAGTAGAATTTGGCCTAATTCCCATGCAAGTTAACAGATGTGCATCCGCATGCAGAGAGTACACTAGGAATTACCTCACCAGCCTGAAAACAATGTTTGAACTTCACAGCAAGTGTCCTGAGGGGCAGGAAGAGGCTCTGGAAAATTGAAGTTCAAATCTGTTATGCAGTAAGTCACACAAAAAGTATGGTATTAAGAAACAGATCTCCGTTTACAAGTTTGCTTGACAAGCTTCAGGTTCTGGAGCAAATTGGCCAAGGACTAAAGATCCTGCAGTCTACGAAGAGCCTGTTGTAACAGGCTAGAGTGTTTACCAGAGCTTTCAAAGAAGTGACTTAAAAATGTGCTCTTTTCTCAATTTTATACTGAATCAATCATCTAAAACATAGCAGATGAGACTACTACTAAAGAAAATACTTCGTATACAGAATCCTTTCTGGCAGCTGCTATTACACCTGTTCGGTACAAATTCCCTAGCTTTTGCTATACAACAGCCTAAGTCAGAACAGCAGTGGGCAAATTACTCTATATTCTAATGACTCAAACTTTCAGATGGACACAATTCTACAAAAACCTTCACATTCACATGTGGTGTGTTAACATCCAAGCCTCAATATAAGCCACTAAGAAAGGCTGGTAGACTCTGACCACTTGAGATTACAAAGAAATTAAATAAAAACACACACAAATCAAACCAACAAAACCTCCAAGAAACACATCTGTGGGGAAGTACAGGGGGTGACTAAAGGAGAGGCCAAGCAGGAAGAAAAACAAGCAAGCAGGCCAACGGCTGCAATCTCAGGTTTTCATCATACATTATTTTAACTGAAGCCAGTTACTTAAATCCTGTCCATTCCACAACCACAAAACCCAGTATCTCAACCTATGAGGTACTCTACCCACAACACATTTACTCAGCAGAAGCCAGATATCCAGCCTTTCTCGCATCTTATCACTGGAAGTGCAATAATTACTATGATAGGAAAAATAGCCCGAGTTATTTTCTGCAGACAACTAAAATGAAATACAGCCAGCAACATGTACATTTCAGGTAGCACTTAGCCTGAGATGTAAAAGTAGGAAAAAAATAATCTCTGAAGTATGCATATTCTGAACTTGATTTAAGTTCATAAAAATAAGACTACCAGTACTACTATTGTTAGATCTGGGAGAATGCTCACGTTATGTGTGTCTTACTCAAATCCAAAGGGTATTTTACATATCAGCAGGTCCTCCATCTTTATCCTACATATCCAGTGGTAGTCCGAAGTAATTTTTTCCATTTCATATATATATATATGAATGAACATACTTCTGAGATGCAATCCTACCCTCCCAATTTATTAACTGCTTTAAAAAAGTATGAATGCATTAAACACTATTAAGGCAGTTTAGAGGTATGCCCAAAAACCTCCATGGGACAGAATCCTGTGCAGTGTTTTATGGACAGCTGAGCAGATGACATCATTGTCACACTCCCAATGCTGATCGTGCTTCTGGAAATCAGTTCTCTGCCCACCTGCAACCAAGGTTTTTCAATGCTTGCTATTGCACACTGAGATCAGTTGTTAAGTCCTCTTTTTCAATGGCATCAACCAACAAGAATTCTTGAGATAACCCACAAAATAAACAGACTTTCTTAAACCTTCACAAATATTCCCTACAACTTCCAGTATCTGAAAAGACACAGTCTGGTCTCTTGCCAAGGTGTTCACTACTGTTTCCATGTGCTGTTCAATAACAGCATTTCAGGGTCAGAAGTCACATCCACTTATTTTTATGCCAATTTGGCTTCCAAAGCCCTTTGAGACCATGAGATGGGAGGTAATATGTGAGAAACATTTAAAATTTTCAAATCTTTAAGCATGTGGATAGTGATTTGAAAATAAGTGAAATTGAGATCCTAATAAGGCTAACTTTAAAAGTGCTGAAAAAATTCATTTTACAGAAATAACTGTCTTGCTGAACTGAGACCCAACACTTAGCTTGTGTATTTACCCTCCATCCTTTTCCACTATATTTCGTTCTCCTGCTCCATTTTGTACAATGATAGCATTTCTCAAACTGCCTTTTTTTCTTTCAACTATTGATGTACTGCAGCTACTCACTGAGGTTGTTTCACTTCAACAACAAGATGGAAGTAATTAAAGTGTCTAGAAACTGAAGTATATGTGTACTTTGGTACTTTTACTGTACCAATGCTTACTTACAGACTGATATCGAAAGGCTCTACCACAATAAATGGAGAGCAAACAGCTGCAGGCAACACCAGAAACAGAGATCGACAAACACTGAACAATTGGTTACAAATCTAAAGAATACGGGAAAATAAACATGAAGAAAACATATGGTAGACCATTTAAAGCAATGATTAGTTATATTTATTTCTCTTCAGACAGCAAAAACAGGGGGAAAAAAGTCTAATTCAATTCCCCTCTCCCTGGCTGCACACTCCAAAATAATCAACATGATCCTGATCTCACTGATGCCACACGCATTAATGTGCTGTGATTTTTGTGGGAAAGAAATCATTATCTGCTCTAAACCTACAAGAGTAGGTCAGTGACTCAGATGATGAACGTATCTTCTACTGTCACACTAAAAGGTTATAAAGAAAAAGTGAAATAAAAGTAATTATGGTATGAACTGGGGAAAGGCAGCCTTGTACTGGTATGGAAACAAATAAAAAAGCCCCCCCAGCAAACTCTGGAACTCTTGTGTATTTGTTAATACACAGACAGTTCATGTTAAATATATATTCAAGAGTAATTTGAAATGGTTACTTCACAACACCTACTGAAATTAACCGCAAAACAAACATGTACTTCATGTTACGAGAAACAATTTTCAGAACTTCAGGATTATAGCACCCCAATATTGCACCCAAATGTACTCCAGTAGGACCATTTGAATGGCTTCATTTTTAACACAGCAAGTACCAACCGCTGATTAATTGGGTCGGTATCCTCAGAAAAGCAAAACCAATGCAGAAAGACCTTTGGCAATATACTTCAACTGTGTAAAAATATATAATTTCTTTGAACAGACACTCAAATCTGAGTGTCTTGGCTTTACAGATATGACCCATGTTATAAACAGCCACTCATTTTTCTCAGTACTTGGATACTAGGTACGATCACAGATCAAACATATCCAGGAGGAACATATCCCTCACTAGACTCTGTAGAAACATGCTTGCACTGCAAGAGAGGTTTTCATTCTGTATTCTACATTACGAATTTCACACTTGTGGTGGACTAGATTTTATCTGAAGGCGTTATGTGCAGATAGTATTCAGTTACTGTATGTAGTATCTTGAATAGTAATTTTAAAAGGTACTCCACCAAAGAAAGGTCCATCAGGGAGCATTTTGTGTCGGGAGAGAACTGTGCACAGGTAGGTCTCACTTTGATATGCAATTAGGGGACAGTTAAAGGACTTCCCTAACAGCTTCCATATCCCAGAACTTAGACTACTAGCACAAGCTTAAGGTAAAGATCACCTCAATAAATTGGAAGTTTACCTAAGCCACATCTTTAAATCTTTACATAAAAGGCTAACTTTTCAAAGTCACATGGAGAAGTGGTTTATAATGAAATATTTTAAAATGTATTTTGAAAAGGTACATTCTCACACTGCTCAACTGAACAAAAGCTGAATATCTAAAATCATAGATAGAAGACATCACAGTAAAATGAATGTTATGGAAATATCCAGTATGTTGTCAGAAAAGCCAAAAGCTGCTGTGGCAGATGCATGGCTTTCTGCAGCTTTCTTCCCTGAACTCTCAGCAAGTGAGATGTGCCTACCGTTTTACTTGCCTGAAGTAAAGTTTCTTTTTGGGTCTCAGGTCAATACCAAAGAGTTATTTCACAATCTGTATTGATTGCACTAATGTTGTCCATCATCTGTAAATGCCAACAACAGAAACTCCTACAGACATACATTCCAATTTCCCTCTATCAAAGGCACAAAGCCTCCAAAAACAATCATTAAAATATATGCACACCCAAAAGCAAAAACCTCATTGATACTGTAAATAAGCTGAATTGAAACCCAGATAACTGATTAAAAAATCAAGTCAGAACTTTCAAGAAGTTGTTTTTATACTATACATTAGTGTTCACCATTCAATTCCAGATAAATAGGAGGCATTCAGTAGTATAGCACCCAAGTGCTACAGCATGCACTTCTTTAAACTGCCAAAGACAATTTTGATACTGTCTAGTAGATTTTATTGATATGTCACTTTTTCTGAAAGACTAAAAGCAGTGACTCTCTCCCCCTCCTCCAGTAAGATACAACCACAAAGGTCCTTCTCTTCCTTCACAGGGAAAGAAATTAGCTAGTATTTTTGACACCAATATATAGACTAAAATACAAAACATTGTTTTTTTCAGAGGTTGAATGATGGAATCAGGAGATAATTAGCAAAGTGTACATCTCAAAAGAGCAAAAGAAGACATCAACATCCATGATTTATGAACTGAGTTGGCCTTTTGAAAGGTTATTAATCATCACCACACAGGGTCAAATTGAGCTAATGACTCAGGTCCTCTCAGTTAAGCCCTATGGACAGGGAATGCATACTAATGCCTGGTTTGAAACACATCAGCAGATTAGTGTTTGAATACTATCTCATCTAAGCTTGGTCTCCTGTGGCACACTTCACAGAAAAACAGAAAAAGACAAAACCTTTTCCTCAGCAAAGTTTAAGACACACCAAAACTATTACACATCTAGCCCATGCATCCACTTTGCAAAACAAAACAACAAAAACCCAACACAAACCAAAAAACAAACAAGAAATAAACCCATGTCTGTTAAAAGCACTACTGCTTGTTTGTGGGTGTGGGGTTTTGTTTGTTTGTTTGTTTATTTTACCATCTGAACAATAGGATTTTATCTGCCCAAGCAGATAACTATGAATTGTTTGACTGGAAGTGTGTGTTTTGCATGATTGAATTGGATCAATTTCCTACCAGAAAACAGCCAGTGAAAGTGTAAATGAATTGACAGTGCACAAAGGATAAGGCAAAGGAAACTCCCACACATGGGAAAGGATATTTTCTTTAAAGTAATATCCATCGTGTTCCCAGAGACAGTACGGTAATAACAGTCTTTGAGAAGGGAAAACCAATGCTTTTCTTTTGCAAGTTGTGTGTATGGGTAATGCATTTATATTTATAAATACCAAATTAAAATCAAGTAGAAGGAAAAGAAATAAAATTGTTCCTCAGATCCTGATTTCCTCTACCTTCAAAGGTTAAAACTAAGAGTATTTTGAAGCAGATAAATGCAACAGTTTGAAAGATCTTGAAAGGAGGAAAAAAAACATATAATGAAAAGTAGAAGCATGAAACATGAAGAAAGTACAGATCACAGAAATCAAGGATCTGAAATATTTAAAATAATTTCACTATCTAGCAAAAGTTATACAACTAGGACACTCAATAGTTCGAACCTGTGCCAGCAGGTGTGCCCCCTTAGCTTACAGTCATGCTGTGATTGTTGGAATGAGATCTATAATGGAGTGGAGCTACCTGCTGTCTTGGTGGGCGGTCGTACAGAGGACATTAGCACTACTGCAATCAAATTAAAAAAGAGTTACTTCCACAGTCACATATCAGGTGATGAAAAATACAATGCTACAATAGTGCAAAAATCCATGGTGGTATCTAGAGGACAAATAATTCCCCCAACCAGCAAATATACAGCAGGATCACTTTAAACTGAATAAAATAAAAAATCCAAAACCAAACAACCCCCCAAAAAAAACCCTAAGAAAAAATGTGGGTATGAAGAAATGCTGCAAAAAAAAACAATAACTTGCATTTCACTGACTGTCTCATTACACAAAAACAGTGTCTGAACATAGAGAACTGATACAATCACCACTGTAACATCTTGCAGGTTTGTTCCTACTGCTGTCACTATGTTCACTGCACAATGCAATGAGAAGGATTTATTTTAAAATGGCTCAACTGCTCATTACATCTCCCTGTACTTAATTCTTCTGCCTGATTTATAACTTCTCCATGGTAAGAAATAAGGTGCAGATCAGCATACAATCAGGCAAACTTAGTACTCGGCAAGACTGTTAAGTCATGAAAAACCAAAACAAATTCCAGCTGGTTTTCTAAAAGCATATATTTGAAATTATGACCTGTAACCTCAGTCAATTCTAAAGAGGTGTACAACCTGCAAACTGAAATCCGACAGTGCAGCTTTCTCATCTGATGACTTGTACTGTCTCACGACCAATTTTTTCTGTCCTTTGGCAGTGCATTGGAGGTAACAGGATGGTTAACCTCTACCACGCTACATGTTTTACAAGAAACTCTGGAAACACGCTTGATATGGAAAATGCATTTGGTTTCTTTCAGCCAGGCACTAGAAGAATTAAACAAGACCAGATGAAAACAATTATTCTGACTTTAAAATGGCAGTCCCTAAATGACATTACTTACTTTTTGTGTCTACAGTAACCTAGCAAGGCTCAGCATGCTTGCTGCAGAGGTCATAAGAAAATGGGTAATTTGTGTTGTTTCATGTATCTGTTGCAACACTTGCCTAAAGCAGAGCACCTTAGGTCCACCCATGCCACGCTAAGGTACAGAAACACCCAATAAAACTATGTCCAACCGATTGTTACAGAACGAATACATAACAGCTATGATTGAAAAGTAAAGTAAGCTTCAAATTTCAACTTTCATAAATAAGACTTTACTGTGGAGTTTCCTCATGAGGGAATTTAATCTGGGAAGGTTAAAATCCAGTGCAATTTCCTCACAGCATGACATTGTTACAGTTTTGCCACACTTCACTGATAAATTTTGGAAAAGATAATCAGCAAACTTATGACTGAATAGCGATACTTTTAGCAATACTGACCAGGAGCAAGAATAAAAAGAGTTTAGTTTTATCTTGATAGAAGCTTCCCTCTCTCACTAAATGCCTTGCATTTACCAGTGTCCTAGTTCTTTGTAATGCACTTGTCATTAAAAGCAAAGTTAATTCAGGACTAAGAGTTCTCCAAACCCAATATTCAGGAAGAGAAATGTCCACTGATAACACCAACAGCCTTGGGAAGTACCCAGCATTGAATCACAGAATTGTTTTAGCTGGAAAAGGCCTTTAAGATAGTTTAATAATTTCCTCTTCCTCCCGATTTTTTTTTTTTCTTGCTTGTTCCAATTCCATTATGAAGCTTTAAAGAAGCTCCTGTTGTACACAGCACTCACATTTCCATACATTTGTAATTTTTTGACAAGACTGGAATTACTTTGTCTAAACACAATGGAGTTCCTCCACTGCCGCCTGCTCATTTCCACAATTCAGAGTCCCAGAACTGGAACAGACCTCTCAACCAGAAAGGTTGTCTAGTCAAACCCCTGCTCAAAGCAGGGAAAACATTCAGTTAGGCTGCTTAATGGCAAGCCATAGTAAAACTAAGTGCATAACCTTACTTTCCCATAGTGATTTTAATATTTTTCCCCCTTTTCTTTTCCCTTTTAACCAATTGGGATTTCCCTGACTATGGCTTGGCACCTGTGCCTCCTAATTTTCTACTGTACGCATCTAAGAAGAATGCGCTACCTTCTCTACAACCATGAAACATTCAGGGAGTGGAAAGCTGCAATTCGATCCCCTCCAGCTTTGTCTTCTCTTTTGATCTTTTCTAAACAAAACCACTTTCCTCAGTCTCTCCTCCTGTCATATGCTACAGCTTCCTAAATGCCTTAGTTGACTCCTGCTAGACTCTGAAGTTTAACAGTACATGCCTTACACTAGGAGGCTGAAATCAGGTTTCCAGATGCAGTCTCATACGCCCAGCGGAGGAGAACTATCGCTCCTGCTACACTGCCGGCTACGCTCCTGCTAATGGAGCTCAACATGCAGTTGGTCTTCTCTACTGCAAGAGCGGTCCACTGACCACTGTCCCGTCTGTCTTTCCCATCAGGCTGCTCCTGACTCAGCCAGCCAGCCCCCAGCCTGAGCAGTGGATTACTCCAGCCCAGTGCAGGATTTCACATTTGTCTTGGCTGAACGTCTTGGAGTTCCTGTCGTCCCATTCCCCCATCCAGAGTCACCTTATTAAAAGCCCTATCTCCCTCCCTGCATAGCGACTGCTCCCCTCCAGCGTGGCATCACCTGCTAACAGAGGGAAGCACAGCACATCCCGTCGTCCTGGTCACAGACAGGGACACGAACCAGGATCAGCTCCAGCAGCAGAGGACCAAAAGCTGTGCTGCACTTCTACGTGACTGCGTTCCCGTACAATAACTGAGTGATACCAGACTGACTTGAGGATTTATAAATCCCATTACAAGCCTCGATACATCGGCTTACTGTTGTAATGCAGAACAGTGAGCTAGAGAGCTTCTGTGTTTTGATGTCAGTTTTATATAATATATAATTTTTACCTTCACCAATATTCTATTTTAGCATTACTTAATTATTGAAGGCTCAGGGCCTGGCACTTGAAAGCAGACCAATTATATAAAGCCAAACACAGTGTTTAAGGGCCTAGCGCCGAGCAGATTTGCAAATGAAATTTGATTTCCAAATTTCAATTTAAGTAGTGTTTACATAAGCTTACAGTGAAAGCCTGAATGGACTCTAAACATACATAGAAATTACATACCTATTACTCAGAAATAATTCTATTATTCAACTTGACTACCCTCTTAGTTGGTGTCAGCATTTTCTTCTGATCAAATTCTATATTCTTAACATTTATGCTACAGTCATTTTTAGTGTGCTGACTACTCTTTGAAAACTGCAAATACTTTAAAGTGACAGGATTAAGTAAAAAAAAAACAAAACAAACCCAACACAATATTCCTACCAAATTACCCATTCCTCCACTTCTTCCCACGCAAATTTAAATTCATATCAAGAAGCAGAAGAGTTTCCAAACGCCAGGACTAACAACTAGAATTTCAACATATAACTAACCAATTCCTGTTTTTCTTGTACGAAAATTATTATTATCAAAGTTACATGCATTTTTGCATTTGTATTTGCCTTTTTGAACTTTTTTTTTTTTTGCTTGGTGATGACTTTTTAGAGTTTCTTTCTTATTCTCTGCTTTACATACCCCTAAACCAGACAATTCCCATCCTGAAAGGAAAGCTCCTATGTCTAATCTGATATTACACATATAGTAGAGCATTTGCTTGGTTTTCCTGTTCTCCAATACACAGTATTAATATATTCTATTATTCTAAGCCTCATTGCTTGTAAATTTGCTGTTAATAGCTTCTTCCCACTGCATAATTTAAAGCCAAAAATCACCATGAGGGCTGGCTTGTCTGCTGGCTCATCTATGAAGGCTATCCTGTAATTACCCTGTTAGAGTCATCCATAAATACTCATTGATAAAACCAGTTAAATGGTGCAGCAAAGAAGAAAATATATCTGCTGACCTTACTGTAAATTGCTTAGTTTATATGTATCAGCGTGTTTCTCAAGGGCTGAAACTACATTGAAATTTGTTATTTAAGATGTGAAAAGAACGGCCTTGAACTTGAACTACAGGGGTGGCAGTAGTAACTCCATAGTTTTTTCAGTTTCCTTAAGCCTTTACCCTACGTAAAATAAAATCCTTTCAAAGCTTGCTGAAAGTCTTAAGCATATTAAAACCTTATAAGTAGTAGCTAGACAGACCAATAATTAGCCGTGATCTTCTCAACAGACAATAGTTTGCCTTTTTAAAATAAAGAGGTGCAATATAAAGTTACTTTGTAAAAATTATAATAAAGATGCAGCTGCATTTGTTAAATTAATAGCTGTAGACAAACAAAAAAAAGTGGGACTGTGTCCTGAGTGATACATTCACAAAGTGAGTCAGCATCACTGCAACACATGCACCTGTATTCAGCTTTGGCAACTCAAGAGAGCAAATTCTGAACACTCATCAAAAGTTGTATCAAAGTACCTCATTAAGATATTTCTTGAAGTATTTCTGTTAATGCTATATAAATTAAGAATATATTTTAGAAGATACTTACAGATTTTACTACATAGTGCAAAGGGTACAAATGTATAAAGTTAATTATTCACTCATCCAGTTTTTTAGACTTCCAATAGTCTAAGAACAGCCTTTCCAACAAACAGCATCATTAAGTAAATTGTCACTACTTCCTTCATATTCTATTAGTAATAATACGCATTTTCATTGCGGGTGACTAAAGATTTCCTGGTAAATCAATTAATAATACACATTGTAAGTTTGTGTAAGAAAAAGGTCACTGCACAAAATCCTTTGAAATTACATTTGCCATGTGATATCAAGATGAACCAAATACTTAAATCATAAAATTCAGAACATCATTTACAAGTACTGACTTACTAGTTTAAAAGCATTAAGAAAGAAAATGGTACACTTACAGATCAATGACAGGCATAGCTACATTTTTAATATACTATTCAGAAATTGTATGAGAGCTCACCAAGAAAATAAGGGTCAAATCTGCCTAACGAAAATAATCCTCCCAAAAAATATCAGGTTTTGTCACTAAACTCAAACTTCAACAAGTTTGTCCAGTGATCTAAAGTGATTTACAAGACCAAAATGACACCTCAAAAGTATTCATTTTAGTGAATAAAGCTTTTGTAACTCCACAAAACCAATGTAACGGTCTTAACTCAGAATTAAAGAATTAAAATACTGTGAAGCAATAAGCTTTTGGTATATCACTATGCATCTATTAAAAGCAGAAGTGACTTACCAAAAGACACCCTATTTTACTAAGAACTTCCTCACTTACTGAAGACGAAAGACATGAAGTCCCCCTCCATAGACTATGGTATATCAAGCAGTCTATCCAGTTGGTCAAGAGGCTGTCAACAGGACATAAGTCCCAGTCCAACTTCAATTTAAACACAAGGGCTTTAAGACCACTCATCAGCTGATGCAAATAAATACAAATCCTGTGATGATGGTCTATACCGAGGCCTTCAGAACAGATGTTTTACATTTGATGATAATTATTTATTTAATAAAGAAGAGGCCAACAACAAAGTTCTGCCAAAGCAAGAAGAGAAGTGACTTCAGTATCACTAGTGGTTCCAGCTGGTGGTTTCCTGTATTTCTTCAGAATCCTCATAATTTTTTTTAAAAAAGAAAGAGTCCTGGAGAACACTGTAACAGGACACTTAGCAAATAAATGTAAGCATTACAAGCAGAAAACATTTTCCATAAGAATATAGATTCTAGAGTTTTTAAATGCATAAATGCCACTTAGAGTTGAACCAGGACTTATTTCAGAGAATAGCTACTTGACATGAAAGTCATAGAATGGTTATTTCTAATAAACAGATTTTAGACTGTTCTCCCCTTTACCCCAACCACCTCTATTTAGATGGGTGTGCGTGTGTTAAGTTTTTAGCGAATATAGAGAATTTAAAATTCATTTATTTGCACTTCCCCAACCCCATGGTTAAAGAATTCGTTAGGACTGTTTTACCTCAGTTGGAGTCTTCTTTTCTCTGTACAACTTTATTAAGACCACTCTCATTTAGATTAAAAACCTCCTTTTTCTTAACTAATATTCTTGTATTAATACCTTTTTCTCATGCAGAGACAATGTTAAAAAAAAATAAAAAATCACAAGAGTGATTTTTCTAGCTCGGAAGCTAGCTATGCTGCTGAATCTTCTCTGGACATTATTATTACCACAGCAATGAATTGATTAACTCCACTCAAAAAGTTCAAGTTTAGAAGTAAAACCAGAAATACTAAACCTAATAAATGAAACAAAAGGTTTGTAAAGACTCTGCTATCATCAGTTTTAAAAGGAATCATTAACCATTTCAACAAAGTATAATATTATCTGATAGGAAAAGGAAAGAGAAATGCAAAAAGGAGAAGAGATTTAATAACCATCATCTGACAAAAGACTTTATCTTAAATAGTTCATTATTACAACAAGTTCCAACTCACAAGAATAATTTTCCTAATTACATGTCTTATAACACAGTACATATTTCTATCTTCTATATTATATAATTTGATATAAATATATTTTACTTAAGATATTTACAACATACCTATGTATGTGTTGAATAGTACTGTAGGTGTACTTCCATCTCATACAAGGTAAAGTAAATCCAGAAGCAATACAAAGTAACGTAACAAGAATGATCAAAGATTGTGCAGGGAAATTTTGCAATGAGAAAATAAAAATATCATTTTTCAATCTAGAAAGAGAGCTAAATGCTGGGAAGGGTGAAGGCAGCAGAGGAGTATAATGTAAGTCCTAACTTGAAGGATGGCATGAAGATGATGAATAGGGAATAACTATTCTGTTTTTCCTCACAGTCTCTCACAGTAACTACAAGGGGTTAAATTAAGTTAATCAAAAAAAGGAAGAACATGCAATTCAAAATTAAAACATGTAACTATTGTTATAAAGCACTAGAAAACCTAGATGAATTTACACATTGATTAGACAAGCCTGCAAAAAAAGGATCCTTCAAAAAAATTAAGTATAAAGAACCAGTATCAGGTTCAGCACATCTAAGGTATAGAAAGGAGACAGAAAATACATAAGTATATTGACATGCCTTCACCCTTTCCTTATCTTTGCTCTCTAAGTACTCATTATTAGCCAGTATCAAAGAAAAGGGAGCTAGATGGGTCCTTCTCAGTATCACTGCTACAGACTAACCACAAACTAACTCTTCCTAACAGACAAGCACTGAGCCATTCAATCAAAACTCACTACAGAATAAAATCCAGACCTGTTGAATCATGTGTTTCTTTGCAAGTTACCAAATGCTTAGCTGACTTTGAGAGAAAACAAAAAAAATATTGCGAGAATTATTTCTCAGCTGCCTTCTGTGAAGTCCTTAAAGGACTCAAAATGGCTAAAGCAAGATGCCAAGCAGTGAAAAGCATACTGTAAAAGTCTAGAGCATAGTGGTATAAGCAAGTGAAAGTCTCTTTCATTTCAAATCAAAGGTTATTTACTTTACTGGGCTCAGCCATGTGCAGTTTCAGGAAGTGGGGCAGGGAAATTCAGGATTGCAGCCCATATATCACTGTTTCTCAATGCTTAACTGAACCACACGTTTGTATTACACACCACTGCTGTCTGCAGAGTTCAGACTTGTAACACTGCCCTTTCCTATCAGAGCCCCACGACAATGGCATGACAACCTTCTGAAGTCAAGATAAAAGGAGAACATGACAAGAAGCTTTGGCACAATCTATTTTCCCTCAGCAGTTCTCTTCCGCACCACTTTGCGGCCAGCCATCCCCAGCCGTCAAGAGATAACTATATCCGAGCTCCACATCTTTGGCTGACGTTTCAGGAGGAAAACAGTTCCAAGCCACTGTCTCATACACATGGCCTAAGGCTAATATTTTTTTGGCTGGCTGTATAAATCAAGCAAGATTTCAACCATGCAGTGCCGAACTGTCCTGCTTCAGTATAAGTACCTGCTTTGATTTGCTCTGCCTGGAAGAACTCACTACACTGTATCAAGACCTGTTTTATTATTGTGGTTTACAATTTGCAGTTGTTTCTCTAATGCTAGGAAACATTTCTTGTACAAAAAAGCTCTAACCAATGAACTGCGTAAATGTTTTGTTCCTTCAGGTAAGCACACATCATGAGGAGACAGAGATAATTCAAAGCAAGTCAAACATGGTGCATCTATAGCTGGCTTCTATCTCCGTCCTCCTCCTCCCACCGAGGAGCTACAGTGCACTTCCATACCTTTTTCTTCTAGAAAAGTCAGAAATAGTATTTATTACGTGCCTTTGAAATGAAAGAAGTTAGACAGAATTGTTGCTAAAGAATTTCCAGGGGGAGTGGAGATTAAAAACCCCACTATTTTTCCACATAAACAGTAAAAAATATAAAAAAAATAATTTTCACAGATCAGCCCCGGCAAACACAAACCCTACTCAACAAACCTTTATTTTACATAATAGAACCTTGTTGTGTAAATAAATTTAAATTTCAGAATAGCGTTATGAACTGAAATGTAAAAAGTATTTGAAACAAAAAAGCAAAAACCAGGGTACTTAAGTTCTCTGAGCATTTAAGTTCAGTTGTCAGTTTCATATTAAAAAGAAAACAAACACACACACAGGGTTTGCTTCATACCATAAAGATTCATTTCCACAACTTCAAAGAATTTACAATAACAGCATAATGTCAACAGCTACCGTAATTCCTGCTGGTCTGACCCTGCCTCCCATTCAAACTAAGTTGGAAAACCACTTTGGAAATTTCCGAGTCCCAAACCTTTGTAAAAAAATGAAAATAGAAAAGAAAAAAGTAGTAATAAAGCCATTACATTATTTAAGCTGCTTCAGAATGAACTTCAAGAGAAAAAAACCACCACAGAAATCTCTTTGAAACACAAGTTGTAAAAATTTGCCAGCATTCATTAGCTTAATTACATATGTACACATCAATAGTAGCAGTTCGGCACAGAACCTTGGAGGGTGGGGGGGAGGAAGGGGGGAACACCCTACCCCACAGTTTCTCTTAATGAGAAACGTTTCATTGTTTCACAGATGTCCGTTGCCACTACCTTTTCCATCTAGTAATTATTCCTAGTTAGTGACCTGTTGCAAACACTACCCTTTCAATTTACGTTCGCTCAGAACACACTTTTCTTTCAGAGCTCAGTCTCTGCTGATGAAACAATAAATGGAACACCAGAATATCTGGGACTCAGTAATTAGTACTCATCATCTGACCTAACTACTGCAACAGCTGTTTATAACATCTGCTGGCAAAATCTCCCATTGCATCACTGCGAGACAACCCCTGAACCCTTCCGTCCTTCTCCCAAGCTTGAGAATACTGAAACTGTTTGCTCTCACGTGAACTAGCATCTTGTGTACCTACGAACCTAAGAAAGTTGTTGCCAGCTAGAGAGAGCTATGTACAAGCAGTAAGTTGCTGCATCAGTTGGTTTAACAGTTCTTAAGCAAACACATCTGCATCCCACTTCCAGGTTTCCACAGACCTACAACATCACAGCTGTGAATATGCTATTTGAAACTAAAAGAAATGAGCACTATCCTAGAAAAATTATACCGCATAGGGACAGGTATTCAGACACTTAATTCTCTGGCACTGCCAGAAGTGCAGGGATGTGTCCCTATTAGCATGTCAGGACAGAAGCTGATGGTAATGAGGCCTTCAAAAGGCTCTTCAGAAGTCAATTTAGCCTTGTCAGAGATTTGCTGAATGCAGTGTAATTGCGAAGACTGCCAACACAAAAAGTTTAATGTGATCCAGAATAGCTATAGAAACTACAACATCAGGGAAAGAAAGCCAAGGCACTCTGACAGGATGCAAGGACTGAAATTACAGGGAAGGGAGCAGAGCAGCCCTATCCCATTCGAAGGATTTTATCTCAGTGTCTCACGCTCTCTACTCAAACTCAACAGCACGAAGCGTAACAGCAAGTACAGTACTGATGAACAGACTGGTTAAAGAAGCTTCCCAATAGTTTATAAATGCTCAAAGATTACCGGACAATACCATAGGAACAGTAAGGCTTTTTGGGTTTATTTATATTTTAAAAGGAAATCTGATTCAGTTGTATTTTATGTGCTGAGTTAGGCCGGACTATTCTCAGAATAACAGATATTGAATATGACCAGCAAGGTTGTAAGAAACTAACTAACTAGGATCAGATTACTTTAAAGCAAATAATTGAACCACATCAATTTCTCTTAAGAAGAGCTGAAATGCATGATCAGCCAAGTGATGTTTCACAGCTACATCACCCACACACATTAGGCATTAAAGGAGTGATCTAAAAAAAGGGCAGAAACTTTTCCACCCTTCTGTGTTTGTCAAATTATCCAGACATAAAAGTTATTAATTTCATTTTAAACAGACCTTGCAGAAAGGTCATCCATGCAGTAATAAAAGACCTTCAAGCTACACAGCTTTCTTTCCTACCCATGGAGCACAAACACATTAGCATCATACTTGCATAAAAAAAACAGGAAAAGGGATGCTATCTGATGCAACACTTTTGCTTAAGGAGGAAGCAGTTCTTTACTTATATCCCACCACAAGATACTCACAAGGATTAGAATGTGACAGGAAAAATGATACTGCCATACGCTCTCCCTAATCTACCTGATATTGCCAATCAGAAACATTTGTCCTGAGAAAGGTGAGGATGGAGATATTACACAGCTACTTTTGCATTAAAATAACATTAAGTTCATTAATTCATTGCAATAAATAAATAAAAAAAAAGATTTCAAACCATCTACAATGTTGACATCTACTAAGTCTTCAGTTAGTGGCAAAAAAAGAACAATACTCGGAGGAAATAAATCATGTATTTCACATAAATCTGGTAGAGATAAATGCCTATAAGACAGATACCATCTTTACAGTAGGACACAAAGAGCCATCTTTGAGAGGCTTGGGTGACAGGGCTGGAACACTTATTTGGGTTATGAGCTACAATTTTGTGGCTGAGTGTGCTGAGCAGCTCGCTAGCATCTCCTTTATGTAATGGGCTCTTGTGCCCTTAGCTTCCTCTGAATGTGTATCCTAGTATACATGGCTCAGGGGGAGGCTGGGCAAACTAGGCTTTGGATAAAAAACACATTTGAAGTAAGTATTAAGCTAACAGTAATAGCTACTGCTTAGGAAAACCCTTGGTAATACCTCAGCCTTCTGAATTTCACCTTGTTCCCATTTTGATTATTTACACACACTATTTTTATTTTACTTTTAATAAATGCATAACTTGTTTATTAAGATCTCACTTGATCTCACAAAGCTCAAACATAGCTTTGCACAAATGCATGGCAACTGTTTGTTCAGGATTTGTACCAGCACCGAACAAGAGCTGCAGAGTGCAGTGCAGGCTATGGTTGGAAGCTTGGTACCTCTACGGCTTAAATCCGGTACTGCTAGCAGCTACCTACTCCCATTGCCTTGGCTCTCACTATGTCCCATGCTGTGGGTTTCACAGGCACAGAAAGAACCAGACTGCAAAGTGAGCAGGCTGAAAAAGAATACAGGAAAAGAAAAATATTTTTCAGTTGAATCAGTTCCTGACCTGAGTCAGTACAGGACCACACAAACTGCAGTCTTTGGAGAGAGAGAGAGAGAATGGCAACTCCCTAAACTGCCATCAAAATGTTAAGGATGAAGAATTGTGCTGAAGAATCTCCTTTGCAGACTCTGTTCATACCTGTGGGTTTTGGGTTTGGTTTTGTTGTGGTTTTTCCTGTTTTTTTTTTCCCCTCCCCATATTCTGACACATCCCCCAGTACATTATTGAGCTAATTCCATGTCCTCCATAACTGGGACTGTGTTAGTGCCCCATTACACTGGATGAGAGTTGACTAAATACCAATTCAACCTCAATTTGCTAGGCAGTATTCTTTCTGTGCTACAGGACAGGTGAGACTAGATAAAGATTGGGTTTCTACGTTTTCTAAGTTCTGGTTCAAGCTATGGCCTTCCTGTCAATTTAATGTTTGGTTGAAACTATTTCAAAAAAGAAAAATAAAAACAACTAAAACTCTGCAGCTTGAGAAAGAAGCCATGAAATTGTCAAAAATTAAACCACACTAATTCACTTACATGAAAGAAACAGACCCTACTGACTAGTTTAAAACAGTTTCTTGACCTGTTTCCTATTATACTTTTCAAGCTAGTATATATGACTTGAACTGTATCTTACAACATTTAATTAATTCAAATATTTTACCTAAGGACTATCTGAAATCATGACAGCACTTGCAGTTCATCTAACACACTTCAGAACTTGCAATGTGTGCACTTTCATACGTATTTTTCTGGAAATCCCATGAAGAAACGCAGGCATTCTGCTTAAGATTGCCTGGAGTCCTCCAAATACCACAGAAACCTCACTCAAGTACTCCTTCACTAAGAAAGAGAGCTATCAGAGTTGTATATACTTCTCTCAATGGAACAAGTAAACATTGATTCAAACACCCATGGCCTGGAATGAGATCAGCTAGTTCAAGTACCTGGAGTAAAAACAAATGGACAGATACTTAGCTGGCTATCTCCCCCCCGCCACCTCTCTGCTTGTAGCTTTTGGAGAAAAACTAACCATCTCAATATCTACTTAAAGTTCCTGTAATTCCTTAGCCTTCTAGATTCACAGTACAGACCAGTTCTCAGAAAGGGTCATATCTCAAGAAGCTGGAAAATGCACTCTTATATGTAGGCTTTTGCAGGATGGTTGATCTTTTGCTTAGATTTTTCATGAACAAATAATAAATCCTAACACCCAGTACTAATAATATTTGAGGTTTTTAATGGTTGATTTTTAAACCAGAATTTCATATGGTACCTACCACCACTGTCCTCAGATTAATACCACTCTGAGGGCTTTCTTTTGCCAAAATAGTATACTAATGTGTTAGCTTTAATAGGAATCCCAGCATTTTACTAATTCATTCTACCATACTATGAAGCTCAGCCTTAAGTTTAATTTTAGAAATTATACATCACATTCATAGTAGATTCTTGGTATATTAATGATGCTGAACTTTAAAATTGAACATAGCACACTGCACAATACTACACAAATTGCAATTGCATAGCCCCAGACTGCAGTAAGTTCTCGTGCCATTGTTATTTAACCTATTTGTATTTATCCTTCTACGTGAAAAAGAATTTAGTAACATAAGAAGCAGCTGCATCTTGAAAGCTTACACAAATGTTACCAGCAGAGATCCTGTGGAATACATAATACAGACCAGACAGAGCCAAGAGTGATTATCATGTGGATGACCCTGAAGAGTTAAAAAATGCAGCAATGCATGAGTAGGAAATTATTAAATTTTATTACTGCATTATGATAAACAATGCTAATCTGTACACTGAAGTTACAGATTACTTAAGAGATCTTGCTGATGAATGATTTAACATTATGGGACCACAGGTATAGTATTGTTTGTTATCACAGGTGGAGGCTCTCGCTAACAGGATTTAGGCCTTGGGGTTTGTTTTTTTTAATGTTTATATATTATCTACAACTGAA
Organism: Aramus guarauna; assembly: GCA_013400195.1. Taxonomy (NCBI): domain Eukaryota; kingdom Metazoa; phylum Chordata; class Aves; order Gruiformes; family Aramidae; genus Aramus; species Aramus guarauna. Next base: position 1,070,880 of record VXBL01004965.1, read on the forward strand.
AGTCAAGAGTTCTGAAATTACAGTCAAATAAGAATCAGAATAGCAGGACCTTAGAGGATAACCACCTTTCAGTCTTCAAAGCAAGATTTTCCAGACAGTATGTCAGAGTACATTGAATAACCAAGTATTTGGGTACGGTAGTGGTCCAGTATTCTTGAGACTAGGAATTACTGCTGTGAAAATGTAAACTACTGTTCTCCTGGAGGGCATCAAAACATTTCTATGAATGAGAGGTCAGTTTTCTAGAACAATAAATACAAACTCAATCTAATAAGTGTGTGATTAGCCCTGTTAGCACTTCTGTGGAACACTAATAACCAAGTTCAAATGCAATCCAACAGCAGGTCAGGCACAAGAGACACCTAACTGTGTACTAAATTTAATGACGTTCTTAACAAATGCAGACACCATATATCACACATAAAGTAAAATACTACTTGGTTGAACTGGATATGGTAATATCCACCTAATTTTATAGATCAGCTGTACTGTCAAAAGGATACACTGGCTGTAGATAGAACTATAGCTCTTTTCTCTATTTCCACCTGCCCTTGCCTTGGTTATGCTTCCTGATACCTCACCAACTTCCTTGGACAGTGCATCTCAAACAACTAACACACTGAACCTGGAAGAAAACAACGATAAATTATTTGGAAGTTATCAATACCATTATCAACTCTATAGCAAGCACTTACTGATACAACACAAAAGATAGGGGAAGACAACAAAGTCATCTTAGAACATTCTCTGCATTTCAGAGCAGCCAAACAATTTCAAAGATGCACAGGTGGAAAGGGATAACACACATCACTCAGCACTTGCTTTCACAGCACATCAAATTTTTTAGAGATCTCCGTAAGAATCACCTTTTACTGCTCAAATATTATGACCCTTTCCAGATTCTAGATCCTGTCAAGACAGAGTTTGCATGTATTGACATACATCAGCTTAGTAAATGAATCTCCTTTTACCTGCCTCAGTCTGCTCATTCAATTCATTATGGTCAACACCAAAGCAATGCAAGCTAATTAATTACTTCTATCATTTGTTCTTTTCATACTGTATTACAGCAGTGAAGAAAATCTTGCAAATCCTCATGGTATTTGAAACAGCCAGAAATAGTATCTTGATGTCTTGCTTAATCCCATTTTGGACATTCCACAGCCATCATCTTTCTCAGTGAATTATTTTCTTTGTGGTTCATTGTAATTTACACCTGCTACTCCCTTAAATCCAGATTCAATTTCAATAAAATAACTATGAACAGCATTAGCTAAAATACCAAATCAATGAAAATGTGCCCCAGAGGCTCTGAGCTTCACTCTCCTGTGGCCGGTGATACTGCACTAAAAAGATCTGGCAGCCAGCGGATGCGAGCAGAGCAGTTGCACAGTGGCACCCTCCTCACCATGGAGGCTGCACACCGTACCGTGCACAGCTTGCACAGGGTAGCGTCACTTGTCCCCTGAGACTCCCTCTCCTCTGCACCTCATAAGGATCCTGCTTCCGTTTGCTTTAAAAATCAAAACAAAGCAGTAGCCAACATTTTGGGTAATCAGGAAATAGCATTCCTTGTTGAAAGGTAATCCTGCCATCAGCTACATTGCGATTCAGGGGTTCTTCTAACAGATTCTGTAAGACAAAACTAGTTTCTATACAAGTTGCATCCACATAAGTGTCAAGGAATAAAACTGAAAAGTTAGACAAGAAGTCTTAGTTTTATACTAGAAGCATCAGAAGTGGGCGGTCTACCCCTCTTCCTTACACTACTACCCCTTATGCAAGCTTACAGTCACTTAGCAACTTGGTGGTAACTGCCTTTGTTTCAAGAATATTGATAACTAGATTATGAAACTACTGGTTCAGTAAAAATAACATCTTAAAATAAAGGACATGTCAGTCAAGTTATTCCTATTCTAGGAAATTCTATGTGTACTCTGAGTCAGATTGCTTTGACAGATAAAAGCACATAGTCAAGACACAGCTTGACAAAGTTGCGTGTGCATCTATTAAGTTTCCAGAATTTATTGAATATCAGTTCTATCTAGTTCTTGAGATATTTGTATTATTCTCAAAATGAAACAAAATCCATCCTTTCAAACCCATTTCTATACTTCGCAAAAACAATTTTAAATTCAGCCCTCAACTTGATGCATTCCTGTTATGATTTAAGAGAAATTGTCTGCTTAGGCAGCACTTCAAGGCGCAAAGCATTTGCATTTCTTTTATTCTATATTCTATGTACATACAGATGTTCGACAAACTATGTTATTAACATGTCACACTATCAGAGATAAAGCATTTTATGAAAAAAAAAAGTCACCATATTACTCAACTTTTATCTGCACTCTTTTGCAAGAAATGCTGTGAGACATCTTATAACAAGTAGGGAACTAGGTCTAAAGCTAATTTTAAAACATATGAGGATGGATGTGTTGGAAACAATCAATTTGCATACCTCTCTCCTGTATTGTTCACTGAAGCCTCAACACATGGAAAACATAATATTTTTTTTTTATACATATAGATGATAGTATTTATGGAGAACACTGTGTAAAAAGAGGGGAAGAAACTATAAATTTTCTCCATGTGGAGATTAATATGCAAAAGAGAATGAAGTATGAACAACAGTGAAGCCCAAAGGTTCTGCTACAGGGAAGGAGTAATATGCTTTAACAGGTGAAAAGGAAGCCACAACACAACTAGCTAAAGCAGAACTTTACAGCTGAAACCCAAACATTAAGAGAATGCAACACAGCTGTGTCCAGTGATCCATCCCAGAACAGCTCCCTAATGACCATTCACAGTCAAAACTACAGATCTGCAAGGCTGCTCTAATACTCACTGTTTCTTTGCTATTCTGTGCACTTCTTATTTTTCCAAATGGTTTTAAAACCAGACTCTGCGGCCAAAAAAACTTCAAACCATTTTTCAGGAACAATTTCACTGCCCTTCTGCTACATGACCCTCCATACAGAGCTGACAAGGAAGTGCTAGGACTGCTTTAATCAAGTATTACACAAATCAGCTGAATGATACCTTTTGATCTCCTAGCAGAGGCTCACTAACAAAGCATGGAGTTCACAAAACCCAACAGAAACGGCAAACATTCAACTGGAGGCAAAGCATGAAGGGAGAATAAGAAATAGGAATTCTGCACTCCAAATGATTCCTCCTGAGCAGGGAACCATGCCAAGTGATGGGATATCAAATTTTCACAGAAATGGCACAGCAGAAGGTTTACAGCTGTAGCAGGATTCTAGAAACAAAGGGAATGAGAAAAAGAAGCAAAGCCAAACAAAAATGTGGTCCAACAAAGCAGATGAGGTATTGAGAATTAAAGAGCTTGACTGTAAGACAGAAAAGTCAGAAGAGCGGACTGCTTAAAAAGAGCAAGAAGGTAAAAGGGGATGGGATAATCCTATGAGGTTAAAAGACAATCAGCAACATTACTAGTCTGCATTAGGAATGGAAGAGTTGGCATAAGCTATGGTTAATAAAGGAAGATTAGTGTTACGTTTTATTTGTTTAAAAAAAAAAAGGGTAGATTCTTGCATAGAGCTGGACAGCTGGAGTTTGAATTAAGCAGAAAATAGCGGCACGTTGACAATGGCTTGTTACTAGTGAATATTCACATTCAGGAAGGAAGCGCGCAAAATTAAAACAAGAATTAACTTGAAGTGAAGGAACTATGTTTAGTGACTGAAATTTCTGCAAGAAGGTGGTGTAGCCCAAGAGAATGGCAGAGACAATAAGCTGACAGAAAACAGTTGATATGGAAAGAAGCAATACAAATGGCTGCAGAAAAAAATCCAATTAATTAACCATTAAATGAATATTTTAAAAGTAATAAACAGAAATCTTGCCAAAGTAAAACTTCCACAAATAAGAAGACTAAAAGAAGCTGTCCACAATAGATTTGTTTTAAAATAGGAGCTACTTACAGAAAAAGGGCATTTCAAATATTTTTTTCCATCTTTGCATTTTAGATATGCAAAAAGAGGAAAAAGATTATGAAAACAAATTGATTTCCTAAATCATGTTGTTGTTTGTGTCTTTTTGGTTGGTTTTTTTTGTTTGTTTGTTTGTTTTTTGTTACAGGAGCAAATTGAAAGAATGAATGTTTGAATGGCTCCACAGTAAGCAGAGCGGTGAGCACAGTCTTTATGAGCATCTCTCTTACAAGGAAAGGCAGAGCGAGCTGGGTCCATTTAGCCTGGAGAAGAGAAGACTGAGAGGGGATCTTATTAATGCTTATAAATATCTAAAGGGTGGATGTCTAGAGGAAGGGGCCAGACTCTTTGCAGTGGTGCCCAGTGACAGGACAAGGGGCAACAGGCACAAACTGGAACACACGAAGTTCCATCTGAACATGAGGAAAAAGTTCCTCACTGTGAGGGTGACCAAGCACTGGAACAGGCTGCCCAGAGAGACACTAGTTTTTTGAATACACTCTTAATGAGTAAAGCTTGGACCAGATGATCTTTCAAGGTCCCTTCCAACCTGGGCTGTTCTACCATTCTATGATTAGTGTAACATAAGGGCTGAAATATGACTTAAACAAAAAGACATTTTTGTCATATTTAAAAGGCGATTAGAGCCTTTAATGAAATCTATGTTATTTCTCATTACCTGGATCACAAAAAAACTATTACCACTGGAAGTTAATGATGAAGTGCTTTAGTCCTCGCAGTATCTCAGTATGGACTGAAAGACTCGTCTTGCAAAAGGGCAACATCATGCGGCAATACATCATTAGAGTCAAGAGAAGCCTATAGTTCTATCAGCTTGTGTAGTCATACACACTGATATTTCCATTCTGCTCTTCCCCTCCTGACCCTTTCCCCTGATCAAGAAAAGAAGCTATTTGACATTAACACAAAAATATTTTATTAGGCTACAGCAGTTTCTAGCTAGAAAATGAACCTCACCTTTGGTTAAAACTGATACATACTGCTGGATACAATCTGCTATGAACACAGATCAATACTTCAAGAAGTTGACAAATACAAAGGCAAGTTTGGTTATGTTGGTGTTTTTTGCTTTCTTGAGGGGTTTTTGTTTTGGTTTTTTTGGGCAGGGGTTTTGGTGGTTGGTTTTTAGTTGTTTGGTGGGTTTTTTTGTTTGTTTTTTCGGGGGATGGGCAGGACACAACAGGAAAACTTGTTTTAAAATTTAAATTTATATGGAAAAAATAGACTTAATTTGAGAGTCTAACTGAATAAAACATGAATACCTCATGGCTTTATCAGTTAACAAACACAGTGGTCTACCAGTTTACAATCTTTTAAATACCACAGTACAAACCATGGCTTTTTCCAATTTCTGACAAATTTCAAAGCGTCCCTCCAACTCCTTTCCAATTTTATGACCTCCATAGTTAAGGACGACTTTTGTCTTTTGCTTCCCTCAACCTTCCATTACAGAATGAACACTGGGTAAACAACCAGCATTCTCTCAGGCAGATGGTACAGCTGAAGGTTGGTTTGTGTGTATTTGTATGCTAAATTTCTGTGGCCTAAACTTAAGAAAACTATTTTTAAAGAAACCGTGATATCTGAATATGAAAATAAAACAGAAAACACATTCCACAACTTTTAAAAAATTTCTTTACTTAGCTCTTGTTGTTTTCCTTTTAAGTAAATTTAACAAATTTCAGCTGCCAAAAATCTTGCCAGATAGTATTTTACACAACTTTAGACATTCCCAGACACTTGAACAGTCAAGCTTTCTTTAGGAATCTGTCATCAATGCAGGTGAACAAACATAATGACTGGAGGTTGAAAGCTTTTGGTTATTTAAGCTTTCAATTTTCACCTCACTCAGAAAAAGCATATTTTGTGTAAATGCTTCTCTTGCTACAAGTAACAGACTATTCTTTTAATAGCTCTGTTCTCTTCCAAGTCATTGATTCAGTCACAGAAAACTGCTCTTGCCATTACTACTGTGTTCCACAAAGAGTGACAAGAGGCAGAGATTTAAGAAAACTAACACAGCAGGGGCTGATACATTATCCATGAAAAGTATTTACTAGTTATTTCATCCAGCAAGAAGCTTATGTTGCAGCTTCCCTTCCAGCTGAGCCTGTCTTCTGAGGACATGTCTGAGGAGACAATACAGAAGGACAATTACATGCTCAAAGCATTTTTCCAACAGCCATCTAGATTTAGGGGATAAAATTGCTTAAGAAACTTCACTGCCTGAGATGCATATGTTCCACAACATTAAAAAGACACCTCAAACCCACTCCCTAAAATTCCACCCTAAATGAAGTTTTCTTCAAAACACTAATGATAGAGAATTTGAGCTGCAGTACGGTTTTAACTCCATCACTCCCTCAGGCTACCAAAAGTGATCGTGGGCTGCTGAGCTCTCACGAACACAGCAACAGAGCAGCTGACAGGTTGTGCCAGGCTTTCTCTATGAAGTTGTTCCAGCTAAACAGTGACTAGAAATTGTTTTTACTTGGACTCATGGGTAGGCTCCTCCCTGATACAAGGCCAACAAAACTGCATAGTTTATATTCTGCCAGCATCCCCACCCTTCATATGTTGGTTTTTCCTTCTGGTTAGGATATGCATAATCAGACTACAAAAAACAAGTTACGTAAAAACCTTAATGTAAGTAGGCTGGAGGAAAAACACTGCCTGCTGTAAATGCAGAACAATTGTTTGTGGTAGCATGTACACAGGCATACATGAGACCATGAGCTTGTTTTTATTGCTACAGTCTGAAATGTTCAGACATTACACCAGTGAGGGAGAATTGGACAGGATTAGTTCAAAATTCCCTCCCTGTTGTATTTTATAGGTGGCATGCTACTTGATTGGTATCTGAGCTCCTGTGGCAGCAGTTTGGATAAACTGGGGGATGCAGGCAAATCACAGCAGATCAGGCCTCTGATCTGTTCTTCTATTTAACTTGCTTTTAAAAGATTATTTATAGATTAAAGTCACAAACAAAATATTTAGAGATCAAGACTGCATTATTCATCTTTTTCTTTGTCAAGGCAACAATAAAACCTACCTAATGATAGAGAAGCTTCATGTAATATTCTAATCGGCTTAGCAATTCTTCGTTAAGTACTTCTTACATGCTGCTCTGCACTGAGAATTATCTCATAATACAGTCTTCAAAGGTCAGAAATGTGATGAAAACTTACAGGATTTGACTCCTACAGCTTGGACTACTATAAAAGAATAAGAATTTAATCTGATATTTATCTACTAAGAGTATGTAATATGCCAACCACTGGTCAGGCAGAAAGAGAACTTTTTTCTTCACAAGCTGATAAAACTACTAACAGCAAAGCTACACAGCAATTGACAGAAATGCTTTCTGAAGTGCAATGGCAAGGGAACAATCCAGATGTTTTCTGCCCAGTGTGATTCAAGTTCAACAATCTATAACGCAGTGAGTCATGGTATTATAAATACCATTCTCCAGTACCACGAAAACTAAGAAAATCGTTCAAAATGAGTCCTACCTCAAAGCAAAACACACCAGTTTTAACTGTTATAGTACAAGAGTGTTTTCCACCAAAGCTAGCAATTAAGGGATACTCACGCAGGTCTTAGGTACACAGTTGCTTTACTTCAACTGCAAGGAATAGTTACCATGCAATATTGTTTAGCATATCCTTATTTCTAGCTCTGCATTTTTATCACACGTACGATAGCACCAAGCCCTGCCCAAAGCCTTCACTTGGACAACAAATGAACAAACTGCTTCCAAAGACAGCATGACATTCAAACACTCTAACCTGGCATTAAACTTGATGCAAGCATCTGCCATGTTCTGGGCAAAACACCGCAGTGAAATATGCTGCACTCACTGAAGGAAGGTACTGCCAGCTCTTGAGGAAGCAATCCAGCACAAGTAATCCCAGCAAATGAACAAAGCACTACAGAGCCAGCATCCTCTTCTGAACATGGAAGGGAGAAAGGGAGTCTGCAACCTAACTACTTTGTGTCAGCCTTCACAGTAATTTTTGGATGCCTCTGTGGAAAAGGCTACAAATTCCAACTAAGAATAACCTCATCAAGCTTCCTTGATGATGAATGGGGCAATGTACAGCTTCCAGTGTACAACTTCCAACATACAGCTTTCCAACCAACTTGTTTTAAGCATAAAAACTTAATTGCATGAGTACGGGCATCATATTTACGAATATGAAACCTATCCCTTTTGATTACTGCAAAATTACATCTGACTAAATAAACAGATCTGATGCCTCGCTTTTCCCACCGAGTTTTCTAGGGAGTTTTTTTGCTCATGTTTTTTCCTTTCTTATTTTTCCAAGATAATCTCATTTGGGATTTTGGAAATCTTTCCAAGGAGTTGATGTGTGCTTGAGGTGGCAGGAAAAGCAATTCCAAAAGCTCAATTCTGAATAAAACCGAAGGAAACATTAGTAACACCAGTCCCCTGCATCGACGCATCATTTTATAAAACTGAAAGTGATGCACATTAGTTAGCTGTTAAGCTTTATCAATCTGCTACAATTCTATTCTGGAAAAAAAAAAGAAAAAAGAAAAAAAAAAGAAAAAAAGAGCTAAACAGCAGAGACTAACTGCACACCTTCATCTTGCAATTTAGAAAATATTTCCTGCATGCAAATTAAATCAAGTAGTGTGTTGGGAGGACGCACTGCAGGACATTTACGTTCTTTCTCCAGTTTAAAAAAAGAAAAAAACCCACAACACTAATCTTAGACTAGATGCTTTCAAATACACAATTCTGTAGCTTTGCTATAACAAGATTCCCTCCTACACAGAATTCTTGTGAAAAAGGACTGTATACATTAAGTTGAAGAACTCTGAGTCAAGAGGGATCAGAGCATCAACATATATTAAGGGTATTATTCTGAATACAATCAATACATATAGGCTACCTGCCAAAGTTGTTCATCATTTCCCCTCTTCTATTTCAAGAAAAACAGACAGATCAATAATGAAGACAGAAGGTTAATCTGGCTCCCACCCAAAAGCCACCAGTTTTTCACTTCTCCAATTCGATCACTGGTAAAGTTTTTGAAAGACACTTAACAGGACTTCAGGTTTTTAAATCTCTTTTAGAAAATGGAATTTGGCATTTATTATCATTAAAAGCAAGTGATAGTTGAACTTCTAAAACTCCTTTTGGGAATGTAGTTAAAATATCAGAAATACCTAGCAAAGACAAACCAACAGGGAAGCCGTTTTCGAGGCAAGCATTGCCCTTGTCTGTGCTGCCAGTCTTCCAAGCCCCCACAGGAGCTATCTCCGAGCAGAGCCAACAGCTTTGAGTTCCAACCAACCAGTGTTACTGGAAAACAACTGCTTCCACCGTTTTTGCAAGCCCTGAAGCTAGCAGCTCAGAGTAGATGGCAACTTCATACAGATGCATACATTTAATGTATGTTTCTTTAGATACACAGTATACTACATGAATGTAACCATGTTAAGCAACTATTAAAAAAAATAATCAATTAGTGGTCTCCTTCACCCAACTTAATGGACAGTCCAGAGCACTGAATATGGGCCATTGAGCACACAGCAAGAGGAGCTAGACATTCATTTGCCCTACAGGTACCTGAATGATTAAACCTTCCTTTTAAAGAAACCATTACCAATATGAGACAGTGATGCTTACAGACTTCACCCTTGGAAGAAGTGGAAGGAAGAGAAGCTTGTTTGGTTTTTTCCCTGTTTGGGCTTATGGAAAAAAAAATAATCGCATTTTCACCACAAAACACAGTACAAAACTTATGTTGTTACTGTTGTTTAAAACAAAACACACACACACAAAACAACATCTAACACCTGAACTCAGAGCAACACACATGCATGGTTAGAGGCTTATGGTAGGGAAGACAAGGACTGAAGCATCTCCTGGACTTTACTTATTTTCTATTTCTCTTACAACAGAAAACATCAAGGTTGTAACAGGCCTTAATTCACTCCACAGAAAGACTAATGATAATATTATGCCTCTGCATATGTAAACTTCTATTTCCTTATTCTTTTAAAAAGAAGTAAAATTTAAATAACTTCAAAAATTTTTAACTAAAAGCTTTTGAAGATTTTTTTAGGTAGCTATTTCAAATGAGAAATAAATTAGACATCAGAGAATTCCTCCAAACTCCTATGACAGTTAATCAAGGTTAAAAGAAACCCTAGTAAGGACAAGGTAGGGGTGCTGAAGAAACTTATTTTCTTCAATTCTATTGCTTTTAGAAAGGATTCTACTCCACTCAGACTAATTTCTGAGGCAATGTTAGTATGGGAAAAATGTATCCATCCGTGAAAGGCCATAATCATTCTTGCATATTTGATGATGTAAACATGCTTTTCAATTGAGAATTGATGTTATGCAGAAGTTGCCTTTATAGTAAGCCAGTAAGTCAGTAAGCATGGGGGGGTTTGCATAGTATTGAATGAATTTTTTGAATTCGATATCATCACTGGAAACAACTTTGCTAAGCAATGAGTACAAGCACCAGCCTAAAACACACTCTGTGTGGTAAAGGAGAGAAAGAGATCTGCCATGGACACAGCCCCAGGAAGGCATTATCTCATTCAGAAATGGAGCAGATAAGCATTGGAATGATAATATTTTTTTTATTTTTTTTTTCCAATTAACGAAGGAGAGCAAAGAAGAAATTGGAATGAGCCTGTTCCACCCTCCAAACATTGAATTTCACTAAGAGCTTACATATTTCAGCTTGTTTCCTGGAAAGATTCTCTAGTGAATGAAGTAGTTCCCTAGAGGAAGAAAGCTGATTTTTCAACATTGAACCACGACTAGGACTATAACTAAGTATTCAAATGCCTTCTACAAGCTGCAATTATCAACTAAGTATTAGACAGACAGTATGCTTTACACACCCAGAAAATTGTTTCCCTAACCTGAAAATACAAAGAAATGGAAATGCAGAAGCAGGATACAGCATATACGACATGGCATCTAGAGGCTGACACCAGTTCTGTGTATTTAGTTGCTTTCTGGTGGTAAAACAATTACTGTATGAAGACTGAACAAAAGTAAAAGCATTTACTATGACTGCATTTTTACACAGCGTCGTGGCTTAGCCCCAGCCGGCAGCCGAGCACCTCGCGGCCGCTCGCTCGCTCACCACCCCCCAACCCCCCCCAGCAGGAAAAACAAAGGCAAAACCCCGGGGGATTGGGGTAAGGACACGGTACTGGGACAAGGGAGAGGGACACAACAACAACAACAGCACAGAGAACAAAATGCACACAAGAGGTGATAACACCAGGCAACTTACCGACCCGACAAAATTACTCAGTTTGTATTTTTCACTTCTGGCTGTTCAGAAGCAGGTGGTGGCAATGGTTAAAATAGATAGTAAAATTTTACCTGGAGTTGAGGATTTAATTCCCTCCACCTGCATCCTAAACTTAGTATCATCCCCAGGGTTAACACTGCAACACAGAATGGCAGTTACTACAGAGTTAAAGTTTCTCTACTTTGCTTAATACATATCTGTACATAGACATACGTACAAATGCAGATATTAACGTAGCTTTCCCTTTGGAAAAGTCTCAGCTATGTACTTTTACCACGAAAAGATTGCTGTTTGGATAGGACAGATGATACTAAGTGTACACTAAAGATGCACTGATCTGGGAAGATGTGCATAAGGACTGTATAGCCAAACAAACTCAGCAGATTTGGAAAGAATGAGGGCTTCTATCTAGCACTAAACAAATGCAAGTACCAATCCCACAGACCATATCTATGAGAATAAAAGAATAAAGGCTTCATGCCAATGTTGCGACTGCTAAAATGCCTTTTTAAGTTTACAAAAACCAAGTATAGCGTAAGAATATACAAATACATATGTTCTCAAGAACTCCATCACCTTCAGAAGCAGCTGAGCATTCTTAAAATTAATTTGTGCGGCAAGGTTTTGGTAGCAGGGGGCGACAGGGGTGGCTTCTGCAAGAAGCTGCTAGAAGCTTCCCCCCGTGTCTGATAGAGCCAACACCAGCCGGCTCCAAGAGGGACCCACCTCTGGCCAAGGCCAAGCTCATCAGCGACAATGACAGTGCCTCTGGGATAACATATTCAAGAAGGAAAAAAACCCCAACCTAAGAGGGGGGCTTTTGGAGCCAGAGAGAGGAGTGAGAAGATGCGAGAAACTTTGCAGACACCAAGGTCGGTGCAGCAAGAGGGTCAGGAGGCCCTCCAGGCACCAGAGCAGAGATCCCCCTGCAGCCCCTGGAGAAGAACATGCTGAGGCAGCCTGCCCTCCTGCAGCCCATGGAGGCTGATGGTGGAGCAGGTATCCACCTGCAGNTCTCTAAGTTCAGTCTGTTTTGCCTGTGACAATAACTGGCAAGTGACCCCTCCCTGTCCTTATCCCGACCCACCAGCCTTTTGTTACACCTTTTCTTCCCTGTCTAGTGAAGGAGGGCAGTGATAGAGCAGCTCTGGTGGGCACCTGGCCTCCAGCCAGGGTCAACACACCACAATGGAGTAACTAAGCACCTGATGAGCACCTCAAAACATTCCTGGAAACCTTCCTTTCCCCTTTCATTGATGACTTCTAATGGAAAACGACCTCTCCAAGATCCATCAGACAGATTTATTATGCCCTACCTGCACTTTAACTTCAGGGATATTTTTATGCTATGTGCCAAGAATCCCTCAAAGCTGGTTACAATTCTGTAAAGTCTTCGTATAATCATACCTTTTAACTAAGCAAACAATAAAAACAGCTATTTGCAAGCTTGTTATGCAGCATCATTCCAAGGAGTCGATGTGTGCTTGAGGTGGTGGGAAAAGCAATTCCAAAAGCTCAACTCAGGAGAAAACCGAAAGCAACATTAGTAACACAAGGTCCTTGCATCGACACATCATTTTATAAAACAGAAAGTGATGCATAATAGTTAGCTCTTAAACTTTATCAATTTGTTACAATTCTACTGTGGAAAAAAGAGGGAGACGAAGAGAGCAAAAAAGAGGCAGATGAAGACAGAAAAAAAAAGAGGGAGATGAAGAGGGAGATGAGAGACAAAAAAGAGGGAGAAGAGACACAAAAACAGGGAGAAAAAAGGAGGGAGATGACGAGGAAGACCGAAGAGAAGGGAGACGAAGAGGGAGACGAAGAGGGAGACATGAGAGAAAAAAAGAGGGAGAAAAAAGAGGGAAAAACTAGAGGGTGACGAGAGAGTAAACAGAGGTAGAGGAGAGAGGAGAAAGAGGGGGACGAGAGAGAAAAAAGAGGGATATGGGAGAGACGCAGGGGGAAACGAACAGGGGGACGAAGAGGGAGACAAAACAGAGGGAAGAAGAGGAAGACAAGAGAGAAAAAAGAGGGAGAAAAAGGGGGATGAGAAATAAAAAAGAGGGAGACAAAGAGGGAGACAAAAGGGGAGACAAAACAGAGGGAAGAAGAGGGAGACGAGAGAAAAAAGGGGGAGAAAAAAGGGGGACGAGAAATAAAAAAGAGAGAGACGAAAGGGGAGTTGGAAGGGAGAGATGGAGTCCAGACTGAAACTAGAGGGAGATGGAAAAGGGAAAAGGAAGGGGGAGATAAAATAGAGAGATGAAGAGGAAGACAAGAGAGAAAAAAGAAAAAAGAGGAAGGAAAAAAGAGGGAGAAAAACATGGAGAAAAAGACAGAGAAAAAAGAGGGAGACTAAGAGAAAAAAGAGGGGGATGAAGACAGAGAAAAAAGAGGGGAATGAACACAGAGAGGAGAGAAAAAATGTGGGACAGAAAAGAGGGACAAAAGAGAAAAAAGAAGGAGATGGAAGGAGTATTAAGGAAGGGGGAGATGAGAGAGAAAAAGAGACAGAGATGAGGAAGAAAAAGAGAGGGAGAAAAAAGAGGGAGACGAAGAGGGATACATCACTGAAACTAGAGGGAGTCCAGAGGGAAATGAAGGGGAGACAGAAGAGAAAAAAAGAGGGAGATGAAGAGGGATACATTACTGAAACTAGAGGGAGTCCAGAGGGAAATGAAGGGGAGACAGAAGAGAAAAAAAGAGGGAGATGAAGAGGGATACATTACTGAAACTAGAGGGAGTCCAGAGTGAAATGAAGGGGAGACAGAAGAGGCATACGAAGAGGGAGACGGAAGGGGGAGACAGAAGGGGGAGACAAAATAGAGGGACGAGGAGAGAGAGAAGAGAGAAAAAGAGGAAGAAAAGAAAGGGAGAAAAAGCCGGAGAAAAAGAGGGTGAAAAAGCCGGAGAAAAAAGAGGAGTAATAAGACGGAGAAAAAAGAGGGTGAAAAAGACGGAGAAAAAGAGGGGGACGAAGATGGAGAAAAAAGGGGGGGTGAACACAGAGAGGAGAGAAAAAAACAAGTGAGGAAAAAGAGGGAAAAAAGAGAAAATAGAAAGAGACAGAAGGGGTAGAAGGAAGGGAGACATGAGAGAGAAAAAAGACGGAGACGAGGGAGAAAGAGAGGGAGAAAGAGAGGGAGCAAAAGAGAGAGAAAGAAAGGGAAGAAGATGGAGAAAAAAGAGGGTGACAAAGACAGAGAAGAGAGAAAAAATGAGGGAGAAAAAAGGGGGACAAGAGAGAAAAATGATGGAGATGGAGGGGGGCGACAGAAGGGGGAGAAAAAATGGATGAAGAGACAGACAAAGAAAAAAGAGTGAGAAAAAAGGGGAACGAGAAATAAAAAAGAGAGATGGAAGGGGAGATGGAAGGGAGAGATGGAAGAGTAAAAAAGAGGGAGAGGAAGAGGGAGACAACAGTGAAACTAGAGGGAGACCAGAGAAATAAAGGGGGGNAGAAAAAGAGGGGGACGAAGACAGAGAAAAAAAGAGGAGGATGAAGCCAGAGACAAAAGAGGGGGATGAATATGGGGAAAAAAGAAGGGGACGAAAACAGGGAGGAGAGAAAAAGAGGGAGAAAGAAGGGGGACAAGAAAGGAGACGGAAGGGGGAGACAAAACAGAGGGA